>JAWWEE010000162.1:20221659-20359655 GCA_035221455.1 Xenops minutus | reverse complement strand
GGAGAGCGCACAACCACTCTGCTGCTGCTGCCAAAGAAAACACCGCTCTCAGCTGAATTTCAGCCCTGCCGCACTCCCAGACTCCGGCAGGGAGCCAGCTCGTCTCCCTCGTCCGCGAAGGGCGCGGGGCCCTTTCCGCCCCGAAGCACCGCGGTAACGAGGGGGGAGAGCCGGGAGGAGGGCAGCGCTGGGGGGCACTCACCGAAGTCCAGGAACTGCTTCATGGAGAGCGGCGAGGGGGAGAAGCGGGAGTAGAAATCCACCTGCTGCGGGATGGTGCCGGGCGAGGCGCTGCCCGCGCCCCGCAGCAGAGCGCGCACCAGCCGCATGGCCCGGCACGGCCCGGCTCGGCTCCACTCGGCTCCGCTCGGCTCCACTCGGCACGGCTCCGCTCGGCTCCGCTCCGCCCCCCTCGGCCCTGCCCGGCTCCGCTCGGCTCCACTCGGCTCCGCTCGGCCCGGCCCGGCTCCACTCGGCCCGGCTCCACTCGGCTCCGCTCGGCCCGGCCCGGCTCCGCTCGGCTCCGCTCAGCTCGGCCCCGCCGCCATTTCCCGGCCCCTTCGCGCCGCCGGGAGGGGCCGGTGCGGGCCGCGGAGGTGTGCGGGGAGGGGCGGGCGGGCAGAGGCGGCCCGGGGGCGGCCCGGGGGCGGCAGAGGCCGCTGCCCCGCGCCGGGGCCAGAGGGGCCGGGCCGGGCCGGGCCGCGAGGGGGCTGCGGGCCCGGGTGTGCCCCGAGCGGCAGCGCCCAGCGCCGGGCCCGGGGGTTTGCTACACGTGCCGGGAAAAAGAGGATGGAAAAACAATCACAGAGGGAAAACCACGGCTCCTGCCTTTGCAGGTAAACTGATCTGCCAGCAATGGGCACAATACGTGTTTGCACTGGTTAAAAATCACTTGGCCCACAGATCACATTGCATCACCTTACTGGCTGTTAGGATGCTAATGCAACATGCGAGGTACCAAACAGTGCACTTAATAGTTTATTGTCCTGCTCTGGTAGAAATATCTAGAATATTAACACAAAAAAAAGGCCAGTTAAGGGTGATTTATAAGCATTTCTGATAAACTTAGTGCAGTATAGATGTTAAGGAAATTTTTGACATTACACTGTCATCTCCATCAGGTAAGTTATTGGCACAGATCAATTTTGATATCAGGTAGCTTGGTGCCTCCAAAGAGGGACCCCAAAGAAATCCCTGGGCAATGATGTGCTTCTCAGCTCTGTACTGTTAACTCTTGAACCCCTCCACCTCAAGCAATATCGTGCAAACACTTCTTCTAATCAACTTACCAGCTGCGTTATTTCGTATGTTCCTGCCAAAAGTTTTGGCTTTCCTGTCCCTTCTTCCCCTATCCCCTGAAGACACTGAGATTGAGAGATAAAATACATAGTTAGCACTGTTTATCAGTGCTGAGGGGGGCGTTTGTTGCTCTGCAGTACTTAAGGAAGCAGAAGCAAGGACACTTCCTCTTCCAAAAAACTCTGTTCTCTGACTGTTTTCTAGGATGAGGCAGGTGTGGCCCTGGAAAGGTGCAGCTTGCAAACAACCATTTTGCAGAGCTAGAAAAGGAAGAAAGTTCATCTTGCAGTATGGGAAATGCAAACTGCAGGTCCCCAACCCGTGTGCAGTGAGAATGTCACACCTCGGCTGGAGTTTAAAGCCTTTCTGCAGCAGTGTCTTGGGGTAAGGAGTTGCTGTGTTTTTCTCGCAAGGGTCGTGGTTAGGACTCAGCAAGGCTTATGAGGCTGTGAAAGGTGTATAGGATGAATTATGACTCCATGGCCTGGGAAGAGAAACAGACATTTAAAGATGTCTGAGGACTGGGATAAAAAACTGAAGCAACTGCTTACACAGTCCCTGTAAGGGAATACACTGCTTCCATTCTTCTTGACACACAGGCTGCTGTCTGGCAGGCCAGCTGAAGCACATCCAGCATGTCCACAGGCCTCTCTGCTGGCTCAGAGTGCCAGCTACAGTTGCCTGGTTGTTTCATCATAACTTGTTCTCCTGGGTTTTGCAAACCAACTGCAAACCCTCGCCTACTCTGTGCTGGGAAAAGTTATTTCAGCTGTTTGTACACAAGCAGCTTTCTGGTTCTGTGTAGTCTACTGATGTTAAGACACACTGCAGTGATAATGATCAGCATTGGAATGTGGGTGCTTTGAATGGGGACTGGCAGTTCAATGCCACTTTCAAAAGTTTCTTTCACCTTCTGATTGTGACATTTGTGTCCAACCACCACTCTGTTCCCTCTTTTTCCATGTGTAACTTCTGCACGGGCTGTTAGTGAAACCGTGCTGTGGTGGTCCCTTGTATTGAAAGCTTCTCTCATAAGATACATTTCCTATGCTCTGACAGTTAAACACATGGGAATGTATCACAGTTTACCAATATTCTGTTTATGTACCTTGGGCTATAGGGAGGATGTGTCTGTTTTTTAGATAGACACATACACACTGTACACAAACACACTGTACATAGCAAATATAGTACATTAGGTTCTATATATGTACATGTATACATATACACATACTCTATTTTTAGTGCTGTACCACTGTATATATAGTATATTCTACATATAGTCCTATGTGTGTATGGTATATATGGCACATAAACCCTGTAATACTGTATTAGTACTAAACCTTATGATCAGATACTGTTCTCCCAGTTCATATTTTGTCTTGTAGACACGTTTGTGGGTGTTATGTAAATAATTGTTTAATAGAAGCAGGTTAAGTTCACATCTTTGACATGCTCCAAAGTGGCACCTTCTGGTTCTAGTCCTGAAAGTTTCTTGGCTACAACACAAACACTGGCCTAGCACAGATCCAGCTAACCCTTATCTTCAGGCTTTGTTGCATCAAAAGGCCTTTCAGCAAAGGTGAGCACAGCATTCTTCGAGGGCTGATGTCTTTAAAATGGAGATAAGCTACATTTTCTCTGTTGGATTTGGTGGTTTTCCCCCCCTACATATTTTTGGCTTTTCTGTGCGTTTTTTTATGGACTCGAAGCTGTATCCTGCAGTTGTGTTACTGTCAGTATCAAACTATCACTGCTAAATACAGGTATGTGAAGTCCTTGACCCATTTTGGGGAAGGTATCCACATCCCCTACTTACTCAAATACTCCTCTGGCAGTAGTCAGGAAAATTTTTCGGAGGCTGCTTGCACTGAAGGTCCCTGGGCAGTGTGAGTGCAAGCACAGAGTGAGGAGAGGGCAGTGGTGCCCCACTGGGAGCTGGCACCTGGAGGTCTGCCAGGCTCTGCCTGACCTCCACCAGTGCTGGCAACTGCAGCAAGCAGCAGAGCGCCTGCAGGCATGAGATTGTGCCTTATCTCCTGCAGCTCCTTGTCTGCCTCTCTGCGTGGGGCAGGATCCAGAGCTGTGGCAATACTGAGAATCAGAGAACTTGTTAGATTGTGTGACTTTCAGCATATTCTTCTAGTGAACTTAGTTAGCTATGGCCACTTCAGTTAACTGTGATAAAATCACTATTACCAAGACAATGTTTATTTAAAAAAAAAAAAAATTTTATTCCACACTTCTATACAAATATCCACAGGTAATATCTAATCATGGAATGATGTAGCATTGTTGTCTGGTATAATGAAAGTTTGAGATAAAAGTATACCAGTGACATGACTTATTTTTCAACTTTCACTTTAACACTGCTAAGACATTCATGTTCTTAGGTGAGGGCTACAATCTGCTTTTTGATTCAGGGGTATTTGTCAAGCTTCTTAGCCCCTGATTAGCCCAGCTTCTGATGCTGCTGAGCCTTTCAGCAAATAAGCTAGAATTTTAAAAGCTCAAACACTGGGTAACATCTAAATTCATATGTAAATGTTCATAAAATCAGGGTCATAACATACTGAGATTATTTAGTGTTAAGAAAGATGACATAGTAAATTAATTATAACTTTTTAGGTGACCACACCTTCGTACTAATGTTCAAAGTTAGTAAAAATAAGACACTTGACAACTCTTCTCCTAGCAGTTATTTTACCCTATGAGGGGAAAAAGTACCAAAAGGTTTTTGCATAGTTCAAATGACAATCAATTAATATGCACACTTTTTGAACAGAATTTCGTTTCACATGGAATAAACAATTGTGAACTAAATAGTACCAATGCTTTAGAACATGGGTAGAAAAGTAAACTCTTTAAATAATTTTATCACTTATGTTACAATAACTAGATTACTGATAAACAACATCATGGTTCTACTTTTTATCAACATTCAGGTATTCAAGATGATTCACTCAGTAGTCTCAATGTGGATCAGCTCAGATCCACACAGTTAAGGTGAGAGCATCTATAGACTCCTTCAAGTGCTGTATAACAGTTGCAGTAGTCAATGCCTTTGGATAAACAGGAAGTCCTTACGAAGCTGGAAAGCTGTTTTGAGAGAACTCACTTTCTTGCAGCAAGTATAAAACTGTATCTAAACCCCTACTTCTGCTTGGTGTCCAAATCCTTAAATAGTCTGCAATAATATACAAATCATGTTATGAGACCTGATGTTACAACACATAAAGTTACAAGTATCAGAAAAAGAAAACCCCCATACACATTATTGGCATAAATATTTACATTTTTAGAAAGCATTGGCACCTTCAGTGATTTATTAAAATGCAGTGAAAGCCTCAGGTCTCATAATCTGAAGTTCAAAAACACAGTGGATTTGAAAATTCAGTTAAGTCTTTGGCCTAACAGTTAGTCAAAGACAATGATTTATAATAAAAATAAATACAAAAATGACTAATATATATACAAAAAGTACATCTAATATTCAAGCTTCTCTTTTTAAAAAAAAACCTGTGTATATTTGTTGTGAGCAAGAATCACACAATCTGATCTTTAAAAAAAATATTTAAAAAATCAAGCGATATGACCCATTGCACATGTAATTTAAGGTGATGCTTTCTGTTAAGCCCTAACTACTACAGCAGGTAAAAATTATGACTAAAGCAGACTTGCAGGTCTTCAGTTATACTAGAACAAGGTGTGTTAAGGCCACTGTGTGTTTGTAAAGCACTATGCACTGAGGGAAGGATGGAGAACCTGTCTTGACCTTAATCATGTATTCCTTACCTACCTAGAAAGAAGGCCAGAATCACAGGAAAAGGTCTGCTGTAGTGGTTTTGCATATTTTGCAGAAAAGACCCCAATCAACATAGTATTTTCTAAAGTGTGGCTTAAGTTAAAGGGGGGAAGAGGCAGTCTGGAAATTAAATAATGCAAATAAAGTCTGTTGAAGCAATTTTAACTGTGCAAATAAAAGCCTCAATATAAGTAGTAATATCTACAATCAAATGGTGAATGTCCATAGTGTTCATAGGTCTAATTCCATCAATATTCCATTATGAAAACCTTAACCTCTATCTGAACTTTGTGGATGAAAAGCATTTTTCCCTAAGAATAACTTTCATTTTCATTCCATTTTGTGAACCACTGTTTTGTCTCAAGGTCTTTGTTTTTCCCATCTTCGATCTGTCGCTCTTCGAATTCTTACAGCGTGATAGCGGGGAACACTGTCTTCGTACCTGGACCGCCGGAAGAACCCACACTGGGCCACAGAAGAAAAAGAACAGTTTAGGTTGAAGTTGCTGCCAAAGTACTACAACTATAGAGAGTAGATTCTTCCTTTGCACAAATATACAGGTAAGAAAATTGGAAAAAAATACGTAGGCCAAAAATGTAGCATAGGTAGCTGTAAAAATGTGAGGCAGCAGGTCTACATTAGTTGTTCCAGCAGCAGTTGAAGACAAATGGCACAGTCTGACCATATGGTGGTTGTCTAATACCTTAAAAAGATTCCCTCCAGTACAAAGCTGTTCACTCATCTAATGAGAGCAATTACTGCTACACAAAGAAGTAGACACAGTTTAGGAAAGTTGCTTCTCCTGAATCAAAGGTAAGTATGTACTTCAGTGTCTTCCTGCATGGTTTACCCTTTAAAAACTACAGAAAGATTTCCATAACTTTTCAAGAAAAGTTACACTAGGGCCTTGTTTTTCAAAGCACCATCTCAACTATAGTTACCTGAATTAACTGCACATATGCAGTGTTAGAAATGTGAGTCTTGCTCTACTTTGCCATGGGAAGTCACCCTAAATGAAATCCAGCTTATTTGTGCTTTGCAATTTTTTATTCAAAGCCACTGAAAAACTGATTTTAAATATAGAGGAGTGGACTAAAATTAATTTTCAAAACAAAATGGAGCTATGACTACACTGTTACAGAGATTATGGCACTCAGCTTTACATGCTTTAAGGATCACTGAGGTGAAGATTACAGTTAAGAGACATTGTGCCATCCAGCTGTCATTAGATACTGCTGGGGGTAAGAAAATTATTAAAGTGGTAAGGTTTTGTTCATAGTATTTAGAGTGCTGGGGATTTTTTGTGTTGGTTGGTTGGTAGTTTGGCGTTTTTTAGTATTAGAACTTAAATGGAACTGAATTTTTTTTAAAAATTACAGTGAGCATAGACCGAATCTGTAGCCATCTCATATTTAAGATTTCATTAGACATGGTTTTGACACAATTCATTAAGACTTCCTCCCCACCTCAATTCCAAGCATCATTTACTGAGATAATGTACAAGCATGTGATACCTTAATTTGAATAAAGGTTGCTGGAAGCATAAATCATCATGCACCTAGTAGCTTCAGCAAAGTGTGTTCCTAGAAAAGTGTACCTTAGAACTCAAGTAAAACAGATGTTTCCACAGCAATAAATTCTCACTATGAAAACCCCCCTCATTATAAGCAATGTGTGCTTTTTAGCATGCACTAAAGGTTAGTAAAGCAAGTTTATATATCGTCCATGTAGTCTTATTTTTACATTTTAATTCTGCAGTGTTGATTACTGTCTTGCAAACTTAAAGACTTAGTTGTAGTGTTAAAACATAAATTTAAAAAAAAAGAGTAACCCCCATTGCAGAAGATCAACATGTTTTCTAAAGAAATAAAGAAGAAGCATTTTAGACCAAGGTAAACATCTGTGTGTCTTCACATGCACCAAAAGCTGAAAATCTATCAACAGCGTGAGCAAGCAAGTACAATATTTGAAATCCAAAAGTTAATAGAACATATGCAGAAAAAGCTTCACAGTTAGCCACCACAACCATAGCATGTGCCACAGCTAAAAATTAAAAAATATCATCAGTTACCAATTACAGTAGATCAATACTATGCATCAGAAGTAAGCCTCTCTTTATCAGATGGCTGAGCATGGATCTCAGCCTTGTGATATGTGGCATCGTAATGATCTTTCTTATTTCTCTTGAAGAAACCACACTACAAGGAAGCAAGGTATTAAGTCAATTTTTGTGGACTGGAAGAAGTCAAACCTATTAACACTGACTTAAGTTAACTCTTGAACTGTCTTCCCTTTATTCCCTTCACAAGCCAACTGAAAAATTAAAATTTAAAAAAAAAAATCACAAGAACACAGCTGTTTCCAGATCTGAGAACTTCTTGGACTAACATGATCTATAAAATAACAGACTAACCCACATAACTGAGTAACAGAATCACCTGACAATATTATTTTAGAGGCATTTTGGTAAAAAAAACTGCAATAAAGTATGTCCATATCAACTAAAACTGGCTGTGAAGAGCAGAAAGAAGCCTATACAGAAACCTGTTTGCGGACTAGTGCACGGGACAGAAAAAAGCACAGGGTAGAACGAAAATAACTACTGCTTTGACCTGTTCCACACAAGTTTTTGTCTTAAACCTATTATGTGTTTGTCTTTGCAGTATGTTTGTCCTTCATGAAGCAGCATTTGTCATCAAAAGCAGCATGTAACATTGTGTGTGTGCACGTGTGTGAAAAATGCGTGTATTTTCATGTACAGTAAAACACCAGTAGTTATAACCTAACAGCCTAACCAAAGCATTAATTCATCAGAATGTATGCAGGAGCAGCTGGGCATTTATTAGAAAATAAGGAAGTCAGAACTATCCTGTGAGAAGTAACCTGCAGCAAACAGGAGTTCCTCAGCAAAGCTAACTGTTGCAGCTTTGCTGGAAAAAAGAGACAGATATTCTTCACCTCTTCTTTCTTAAGAACCTTCTGCTATCCCATACTAGCAAATAAGTGCCTACACATATAATATATGTGTAATATATATGTGAAATAAAAGGACTGCTCTCTTATACCTGGGACCAGTAAGTAGTTCACATTTTTATAAAGGTCATTAGAAAAAAAGGTACTTGGTTTTTGCTTTTGCAAACTGTTAACCTTTAGCTATACATACCTCTTTACTCCTTTAGGCTTTCTAGTATTTTTAAAAAGCCCATACCACAGAAATTCACCAGCACACTTGGCTGTGTATTATTACTGTACCTTTTTGTTATTTTCATCAGTTAAATGGTATTTCTAATGTTAAGAGAACATAGCCCTGCTAAAACACTTGTAAACAGCTCACAAGAAGTTTCACACCTAACTGCAGAGGCTCCCATTCGCTGTATCCAACTGTGGTCTCTGAACATTTGTCTTAAGTTTTGCACAGAGCTCAAAATACTTTTGAGGATGTGAAAACAGAAAAATTACATAACAAGTCTGGCCATATAACAATTTTCATTCCAAATGCTGAAAAATTGAGCAACCAATAATGTATGGTTTGGGTAGTTTTGCTCTATTTTAAGTCCCAAATACTTAATCATTTGCTTAATGAGTTTGTTACCTTGTCAGTTATAGACCAGGAAATAAAAAATAGCCAGATGAATAAAAACTCACCTTCCATAGCAGGAATACCAACAGTGCAAGCATCAGTATTCCAGCCAGAATAGCCACCGCGATGATCCACCAAGGTACTCCTGTATAAAGGGCTACTGGCTTTGCAGGAAAGACAGTAACACGCACCTAAAGGACAGAAAGTATGTGAAGATGGAAAGAGCACTTCAGAAGATTCATGTTTAATTATAAATCTGCAATGTATACAGTCTTATCTTTTCTCTAACAAGATATACAACATATTTTTGAAGAAAAAGTCTTTCTGGTATTACTTCAATATGGGAGTGAATTTTTGCAACTCAATTAAAAGGTAAAAATAATCAATAATTCAAAACTCAGTTAAAAAGTTAGTCTTTAAGCTAGTTTTGTTTTAAATTTGTTTGTTTCCTGGTCTTTTGAAATAAGCTCGAACCATCACAACTATAACATGTGGTTAGCATGAAATATTGAACCTACCTGAGCAACTTCATTTTTGAGTTTAACATTCTTAGCTACAACAGGAACACTGATAGAAGCCTTAACAAGAATGTCCAGGTAATTCATTTTGGAGTATTCCTATTCCAAAATAAAACATGGATATTAGACACAGAATAGGAAAGAACTCTGACCTTTCAAAAATGGCAGGTAAGAAGACTTACCTCTAAGAAAGTGCTGTTCCACAGTCTGGAACGCAGCACAATAGATGCTTTGCTGTCTAAACCCTTCAGGGGGCATTTTATGTCTACACAGCGTGCATTCACACTGCAGTCCTGCAATCACAAATTTCTATGTGTAAATAAGATCATACCCTCACAGATTGTATAACCTCATCCCAAGATCAAAAATTGCATTAGATGCGTCATACTTATGTGCAAGAACAGCAATAGGAAAATAACAATGAAGATGCTATTACCTGTTTATATTTGCACAGATAACAATGCAGATATTCTTTCCTAGTTCTCTCTCATCAGTAGATTATATAAATTAAATTTTAAAAGCATTGATACTTGGATGGAAGATAAGGTAAAGAGATAAATTCTTTCACCCTGATAAACTCAGAAAAGTCCTCCTACGAGTGCAGCGAGATGTATCTGACCAAGACTACAGTTTGTGCAATACGCTTACCAAGGTTTTGTATTTTCTTTCTGCAAATAAAGCAAATGCCTGGCTGTCTGTAATCTGCTTCTCTGCAACCTCACGCTTCCTTCTGGCATTATTGGATTCCTAAAAAGAAAAAAAAAAGTCATTTACCATAAGGATCGTTTAATTCTGACCCCATGCAAGCAGAGAAACTAGAGTTCAATGAGTGTTTTCTTCTTCCCAAACCAGCACATGAGTGACATCATTATGTATCCCTATTTACCTGTATTTACTGCTAACAGTGGAGTCAGGACAACTACTAATATTTGAGATTACCTAAAGGAAGGCCAACTGACTATTTTCTTTAATAGGGCAAGGTTTAGATTTCTAAAGCCTTCAATGCTCTCTCCATTTTTGTTCTAGATAAAAGGTATTAATGGTACTATGCTAAAAGAATAAGGTTGTGCTAAGGCCAGTAGATGCAGGAGTTTTTTGAACTGTATAGTAATTACACTCAGTGAAAATTATATTCGCTAATATAGTGACCTGACAAGAATGGGTTTATGTGCATGCAGTTTTAATGGTGGAAAATAAAATTCCTTCCATGTGATCTTAAGATTATATGAAAAAAATAAAAAAGGCTCAGGTTTCAGGAAAAAGATCTTGCTGGCACAATGCAAGCCTATGAAAATTTCTTGAGAAATTCTTTGTATTATATTTGTTGTAGATAAGTAAATTTAAGTCCAAGACCTTTGCCTTTAAAAAAGTACATGGAATTCCCCCAGGCTGGGGAGATGTTTACAGTTATATATATTTATATATTTTTTCTGAGTAAGAACTCAGATTTTTTTTTATTATTGAACAGTTTTCAATAATGCTGATGAAATTTGGTAGAGTGATCAGCAGTTTCATGCTGCATAAGAGCATATGCCAGCAGTGCCCTTTGCAAAAACAGTCACCATGACATTAACATTTATCCTTTAGCATATTACCCTCATTAGCTGTTATGAAGTCTCCTAATAAGCTTAATCATTGTTCATGTATTGTACTTGAGAGCTTCTTAAGATAAAAAAATAAATCCTTCTGGAGGCAAGCTCTGATATACCCTATTGTCACATGCTGTGGTGTGCTTTCATGTTGTACCAATTCATGAACAGAAGACAGGGTAACATACCACAACATGCAGACTGTTGATTTCATTCTCAGGCTGACAGGAAACTTTTTCCAAGCCTTTGGAGTCTATTTTCATCAAATAAAGCAGCCACTTGCCATTACTAATTTCTTTCGGCCACTGGATGTCCAGGGAAGCAGTGCCAAATGTTTTCAGTGGTCTGCCTAAGTTAGTCACCTGTTAAAACAAACATTCTTTAAACTGTGAAATACTTTTTAAAGGGATTTTATTCTTGAAAGCATTATTGACTTGGACAAGCTTTAAGCCTGCAGCTAGCATGACATTTAAATCAGACGAAAGGCAGTCAAAGCAGTACAAAGACAAAGCATATACTAAAACTAGCACACTTGGACAGCAAGTAAATACAGGGTCTAAACAGGTAAGGATTAACATTCCCTAACACAAACTTTTAGATGTTGATTTTTAGAAATCTGTCTTAATGCAAAATGACAACTCCAATTTAGAGTTAACAAATCAGTCAGTTACATAACTGAGGCAAACTGCAAGTTTATGAGGAAACAGAGATAACCAGCTCTTGCTCTCATAAGTCTGGAAGTTGTTTCCCAACCTCTTTTTTACTTGCTTAGTGTTACCATTCATGATAGCAAGTTCTCAGTCAGATACTCTAACTGCTGCTACTTTAATACATGCATGCAAGTACAGAAGGAAGTAAAGGCTTGAAATTCAAGTTCTCTTAGTCTTCTCCCTGATTTACATTAGGCAGAAGACCAAACCAGTGAAACAGACCCACATGTTCAGAGGGGCTCTCGCAGTGTTCCCGACTGCTGGCTCAGTCCTGCAGGCAGCATGTGCCCGTACTCAGTGCCCGTGTGCACCAGCCAAGGCCTGGGCAGGGCACAGGCAGGCTCTGCTCACTTTTGTTCCCTACCTGCAGGGCATTTTATGCCCTACAACTGAATGTGCATGAACAAAAATTGTACAGCCAGACTCAGGTCACCTCCTCAAAATATGATCTACAGTCAGACTGCATGTTCTGATCAGGAAGTCAGGATTTTGGCACAAGGAAAACCAGTTGAAATATAGCAACTTTTCCAAGCATTCATATGCAGAAAGCAAGAAGCTGGACATTTGATTAAAAGAACCTGTTGGCATTAATCTAAATTACTCACTCTGAATTCAAACTCTATGAGGCTTCCAATATTATCTTCAAATTTCATAGCACTCTCACCAATGATGTTACCTCCAAAATATACCTGAGAAGGCTTAGCAACTCTGTTCAGGTGGGGGTGGGAAAAGAGAATAATCAGGTTTATAGGAGTCTGCAGCAAAACTGTCCCCAGACCCCCCATTTGTTATTCTATCAACACTTACCCAGTGAGTGATAAAAGCAATTCAAGAACCACTTTAGCACTGGCTGTAATTGGAGTCAAATTAACTTGAGTGCTTGTTCTACAATGAAAAGGAAACAATGGTGTACTTTACAAATTTAGTCGTTTTCACTTTACTATTAAATTACTTTTGTGAGTAGAACAAATTAATTCAAAATGTATACAACTGTATATAAAAACACAGCACAGGTGCATGAACAGAAAGAAAACTTACGTTTCCAGCTTCAGGTTAATGTCCAAATCTGTTGTATCAACATTAACTTTAGTGGTACTCAAGATCAGATAAAAAGTTACCTAAACAAAAAAGAATATAATGAAATATATAAACATTTTATAAAATATATTAATATACATAATATTATAGAATTGCACCATCCAGTTCTAGAGTTAAAAAGGCAGATCCAAATCAAATTCCCAGTTATGACACACAGAAACTTTGGACAACCACAGTCAGGAATGAGATTTTACAGCTTGAGTAAAAGAGTTGCAACTTACATGGGAATTTCTTTTAAAGGGATTTCCAAGTTCACACTCTGCTTGAGAACCAATTTGGTTAGCAGTACACGTCAGCTGTTTCTCCTGATTGAACAGAACACATTTACAAGTGAAAATATGCTGAAAATATTTTAAAATTTTTCATCTCTTTTCTCTTAGAAATACTTACAGGATAACCCTTCAACTCCCTGAACGCAGAGTACGTCAGACTGTCTGGAAAAGTTGCAATTAGTTTAGCTTCATAAGCATCTTCACCATCTTTTTGTGGATTTACATTAGATGGATTGTTTGTCACTGTTATTTCCAGGGCAATATCTTTCTGATCTTTCAGAACAAGCACTGGCATGTCATTTTCACTATGGAAACAAGAGTATACAGGGTTGTGTGCATTAGGAAAACAAATGTTTATGAAAGTTTGCTTCTTCTTATGGTTTACCCAAATAGAATTTCCTGTACCAGGGAAGTATTACTCTAAGGCTCTTAAACACATGAACGGACATAGTTTTTTTCCCCAGACCAGTATTACACCTCTGAAAGTGGCCAGCAGTTAACTGGACAGAACACACTGATAAATCCCTCAAGTAATGAAGAGTTTATAGTATTTTTGAACCATCACCCACATCTGACTCATGTTCAGTAGTGATGAATTTTCTCCAAATCAATCTACTGATCTGCTTTTCTCACGTAAAGTGCATATGGTTTTGGCTTCAGAGTCAGGGTGTGGCACTCACTGCTAAAGGTGACTGACTGTTGACAGGAAGTAAATATACCTCTTTCTGTTTGTTTTACCCCTCTTCTAATTTCACTGGCCCTCAGGAAGGATGCAGTGGGGTGCTGGGAGTGTGTCTTACAGTGAAATGCTTGCTCTGTTCTGCTTGCCTTGGGCTACTAAACTATCTTGGGTTGTCATACTTGCAGTCAAATTTCCTCTGCAAAACAGTTAACAGTGTCACACGCAATAAACTATTGCAAAGCTAGTTTAGAATGCCATTTCTCCAGGTATTAAAAACTCCTTTTCTTTTAGTCCCCACCTGCACTTGTGGCCACTTTGTATCCATTTGACTTTGTACCACTTTTCTTCTCAAGCTCCTCCCGGCTCCCACCTTTCCTCACCCTTACAGGCCAGTACTACTACACAGGGATGTGTCTGCCAGACACAAAAGATGCTCTCTCTCCCAGAAGCCTCTCCTAAAAATTCTTTTAAGCATTTGTTAATAATTTGAACTTTAGCCATGCTTACATTGGTAAATAACTGAACCTGTCTTCATTTCCTTCTCTACTGCAAAACCGGTACTGAAGTTTCAGATTGCTGTGACATTCATTGTCATCTCCACATCCTTCTTTTAAGAACTCCACCTAAATAAAACCAAAGCAATTTTACTGCCTGACACATGATAGTAGCTTAAAACAAGATTTCTGAAGTGCACTGCGTAAAGTATCTACAAGAACTCAGAGACACTTTTCTGGACAGCATTTAGATTTTAACCTGACTCCTCTTGCCTGCCAAGTTTTTCTTTGTGAGATAGCCCTTGATGCTGGTAATTTAGAACTTTAAATGTAACTAAAATGCAGAGTTGGATATTTATAAGTGAGAGGTACCCTTCTAATGAAGAAATACATCCTTAATCCTGATTCTTCAACGAGTATTGACAAGATGGGAACTTTTAACTGAGATATTCCCTCCCTTTTACATCACTACTGCAGTCATTTGCTCAAAGGCTATTATAACATGCAGCGGAACAATCAGGTTGTACATTATTTTGTTATGTGGGAAGTGTTCACTGCAGGAGACAATGGACTTCTGTTTTTAATCAAAACTATATTTCCTCCTAAAATTCTTGGGGAGGGGAAAAAAACCTAGCAGCTATACCATCCTCACTGTTGTTGCAAAATAAACACATAACATTTTGTAACAAGTTCAGAACAAAATACAAAATAATAAGCCAGTAGTTACAAGTGCAGTGCCACCCCAGTTATTTCCTTTGGCTATCATTTAGCTTTCTACAGTCTTTAATTATTATAGATGTGCAGATTTATATGAAGATGTACTATAAAAGGCTTACTTTTGTGGTCTTTGTTTCAGATTCATTTGAATTTAGAATTGGTATAAGATCTGGAAGTGCACTCTCTTTTCTTGTGGACGGCGAAGAATCCAGGCCAGCAATTTTGACACTGACTGATATTGGAATGGGACGTAGCTTATCTTTAATTTTTTCCTGCTAAGATATTTTAAATAGCAAAGTTAGTATACAGTGCAGAGAAGAAAACACAGAGACAAGCTTTTGATACTATTTATAAACCCAGATTTTCTAATCATGTGCAAGAACACAAAGTACACAGCCCATCTTTTTTTAATCTGGCTTCCCAGTGTAATGATTTCTCTTACCCTTAGGAATTTCTAGGAATAACAGGTGATAATTCAGGCAGGTAAAATTCGCACTCCAACAGTAAAATAAAATCTGAATAAATAGGACTGAGCTATGAGCAACCTGATTTAGTGGAAGGTGTCCCTGTCCATGGCAGGGGGATTCGAACTGGATGATCTTTAGGGTCCCTTCCAACCCAAACCATTCCACGATTCTATTGCATAAATTCAAGCTCTTTAATTTGCTGTAGTCAAAAGCAGCCTTGGAGGCGGACTCATTCCTGCTGAGCCACAGAGGGAGTTTGTTCAGCTCCTGGAGCAATGCCACCCTCAAGGGGTAGCAGCCAAGTCAAGAGAGCACACACCAAGCTTTCTTGCCCTGCCCATTCATCCTCTCCAAAACCCACGGGTTAAAATTCTTTTCCTAGACAGTGACACCACCAAATTCTGTAACAGTTACTTCTGTTGGAAACAGCTCTCCCTTTCTGGCATTTAATCCCTCTCTATTGTTCGAAATCAGTTCAGCTCTATTGAGCTCCAGAGTGGCTGCAGTGGCTACAACTTTTATTCATACTTTGCAAGAAAAGCAACAGGAGGAAGCAGCATGTGTGCAGGGAATAGTAAACTACTAAACTGTGGTGGAGTTTTATTTTTGAGGCTTTATATTGCATGTGACTTTTAAGTTATATACAAAGGTTCCTTCCGGGAGGCTGAAAAAAAAAGAGCATTCTTTTGTTTAAAATGGATCTAAATGAAAGAGGAATAAAATACTCTTCCTTACCTGCAGTACAAGCTTCGTAGTCACACACTCCCATGAGTTCTGTCTCCTCAGGACTGTACTTGCAGTAAACTGATCAGATGAGTGGTCACTGAACTGGACCCTGGACAGCAGACCCAGCTGCCGCCTCTCATTTTCCACTTCAAATGTATAGTTGATCTCTTTGTGATAAAATAAAGTGAATCATTTAAAAAAATTAATCACTGCCTTATTAAAAAGAAATTTAACTTCTCCAGATATGATCTTACAGCATTATTCTTGGAGATTGTTTCACTCAGTGCTGGGCTTCACAAACTGTTCAGTTATTTACAAAACCTTTTCTTATGTCAGTTTTGTCCCACCACAGTCAAGGGCCAGTACTCTGTGAATGAATCTATAGCAAACTTCTAAACCAAATCCTGTTATTCCCAAAGTACACTGTTCCCTTACGGGCATGTGGAGCTGGCTGGAGGAGCTGTAATTGCTGTTGTAGAGCCAGCAGAGGGCTGAGGTACCACACTGTAAATACCCCGACTGAGCTGTCCAGGATTCCTCTTGTGCCTCAAATGGCACCTGAGAGCCAGCAGGACTCTGAGTCAAGGTACACTGTAAATTTTAACACTGAAAGCACAAGCGTGACTAGAACTTCCTAACTGTGTGCTGAGGCATGTTTTGATAGACCTGAACGCAGTTTTTAATCATGTCTATTCACTGAGCCAATTCAATTTGCACAGATGGGACCAGTGCTGAGTGTGCCAGGCCGCCCACAGACGGACACGCATGAGCAGCCTCTGAGAGCTGGAAGCAGTTGACATGTTGAAGGACCAGGACCTTATTCAGACACATCCTTTGGATTTTACAAGTAACAGAGAAACTCAAAGACAACTCAGGAGAAAAAAGAGCTTTGGGCTTAAATTTTTTCTCATTTCCTCTCAAAATCCTAGACAGTTTTCCAAGAGGTAGTAACAGCAGCATTGTAATAAGTGCCTTACAGTTTTGACTACAATTGTGGCACAGTCTTCCAGTCTTCTCCTGTTAAGGCAATTTTTTTTTATTTCTGTCACTGATTTCCACAAAACTGTTTTTGTGAATATAGGACACAGTGTTATAGGGTAAGCCTACAATTAGAAATAATGCTCACTAACAATATGTAAGAAGGGCTTTTAAAACTATTCTCTAAACAGCAGTAACCCGTAGAGGCAAAATGGTTTGGGTCTGTATGGCAGCCATTTGCTCACTGGCAGTTATGATACTTAGTTTCTGTCATCCACAGAAGAGCGTAACACACCAGCATGATTCTAAATACAGACAGTGCAACAGCTGACCTTAGTACTGAGTCACATTTTAAATTTGACAGTCCCTGTCTGAGATGAGTCACTACAATTTGAGTACTATTCTTCCATCATAAGCTCTAAATAAAGAAAAACAAATCACATGACAAACAGATAAAAAATATTTATCTTCAAAACTTACTTATGCTTGGATTGAAATCTCTGGGGTTTGCAGTATATTTAAAACATGCTTTCACATCCATCCTGTAAAAAGTACCAAGAAATTAACATTAACCTTAATAAGGCATGGTCCAACAGACTGAAAAGTTTTAATAGTGCATTGACTGATCTTATCAGTCTTAAGACTGTGGTATTTGCTGCTTACTAGACTGAATTACAAAGCAAGAAAAAATGGTCAATAAGCAATTAGAAAAATTTTCTGGCATTTGCTCTTATGTCTCTTCTCAAGAGAAAGCTGTTCAAGCCAAGATACTTGTGTTAAAAGTCTGAAGCAGCAAAGTGACATTCATTTTCAAAAGCAGACATTATGAACAGGACATACTCCACACCTTGTCTTTGGCACAGTATTTGTAAGAAATTCAGGTGTCAGAATGGTCACATGCAGATACATTTGTTTAACCTGCACAACTGTCACATCCCTTCAACATCATCACTGAATGAATTTTGACAACAGAAAACTCCATACACCAGGGTGTCTGACAGAATATTTTTTTTATTTACCATATTTCACTATTGTCCTCGGGATTCCTTTTCTTTAGATCAATTCTGTCAGGCTGTACTGTAATGTTTTTTCTAATGCTTATCACAGGACGAGATCTTCATTTGAGGGAAAATGGAGAATGAAAAGAAAGAGTAAAAAAAAGTAGTTTTTGTTAAGATTAATGAAATAATTCATGTGAATCCCAGATACCCTCCACACCTGCACTGATTTGCAACACCCCAAGAAACAGAGTTTGGCTTTGATATTGGTTAGAAACAAAAGAAAACTATTTAAAGCTAAGCAAAGCATCTGCCATTGTACTGAATGCCTGACAGGGAAGCAGCCTACATTAACGTGATGTTGTGGTTGTCATTTCATACACTTATAAAAACCAGAAAATTCAGTCATGGTTTCTACCCCAACAGTAATTCATCCCCTGTGAACAACTGTGGGTGCTAAAGTTCATTCTGGCTAATGTTCACAACAGCTTTAATGCCGAGCCTGAGTGGCTGGGGGATATTATGTTTTCATTGCCTAATTCCTCTGCATGTAGGCTGCAACTGTAATTCAGCATCACAACTTTTTCCTTCTGTTTTGGACAGGACGAGAGAAGACATTTCACAGGAACAAATGAATGAGCTGATCCTGTTCTTACCAAAGCATCTAAGGCTTCCATTTACCTGGGCCACCCCTTTCACTGTTCATCACCTTAGAGGTTTTTATTCTCACCTTCATAAAATTTTTTGTCCTGCTCTTATCAGCAAAAGATTAAAGCTCCTTTTGAGTAAGCAGAACACTTAATAATCTAATCAACCTCTCTTCCACCTACTCTGTTCTCTTCCACAAGGCATGTGAGTTGCTTTTCTTGGGTGCTGTTCCAGTGTATTTAAGAACATTACAAATAAGAACACAGACACTATACACCTTAGAGATGGGATCATAAATTGTAGGGAAGGCTGTTCTGCCTGAAAAGTAAAGTTGTTTTCATTCCCAAAATTGAGATAACCAGATCTGGAGTTTCTCCTCCTCCTCCTTTGGGACCTGACAGCAACCACCAAAGCCCTGAAATTGATGCAGCATTCACAGTCCTGATGATAAGACAGACAGTCCTCTTCCTGTCTATTACTAGCAATTCAGCTTAACAGTACATTAAATTGGAAAAAAAACAGAGGTCTGAAAAAGACTGACTTCATCCGTAATTTAGGCATGTGGTACAGAAACCCCAAAGGATCTTATCTGCTGTTTGTTGGACCCCAGTAAAGCCTCACTGGTTTGGATTCTCGGCTATAGAAGAGGGGATTGGTTTTGTTTTGTTTTGTTCCATCTTTAGCAAAGCATGATTAGATTATATAACAGCACTAACAAACGTATCAGTTAACTTCTCCTTAAGGCAAAGGCATTACTTATCACCCTTAAATTCCACTAAAGGACAGGCATCCAAGTTACCACGGGGCAAAGCTAAGGTACAGGTGTACTGCACACACCAGCTCCTCACAGGAACTGTCCACATTCACCCTCTTGCCCTGAACTGACTGCAAGGCAGCTTCTCAAGGAGAATAGGGGCATAAAGTAATAAAGCAATTTATGGAATTCCCACCTCCTCCCCGTCCTGCATTTCCACCTTCTAGTAGGAAAAATACACTCCAGGATAAGCAGCTCATTTTTACTACTAAGCAAATCGGTTTTAAAAAAACTAAAAACCTTGGTGTAATTAGTTAACGTTCTGTATATAATACCTGTACACATTTACAGAATCTGAAAGGGAACCAACAGCAATATCAGGGTAGGAATTTTTATCCAGGTCCATGTTTCCAGCAATAGAGTAACCAAAGAAATTGGTGTTTGTTTTTTCACCATCAAGAATCTAAAGAGCAAAGAGATTGAGGGAATTCAGACAGTTAAAAGCTATAAAAGTGAAATAAGTAACAAGTGAACATAACTGTCTTATAACCAGAAAAAAAAAAAAAAAATGTGACGGAAGAGAAACCATGAGGTAGAACCTATGAAATAGGATCTCTGTGTTCGGTTCAGGTAAATGACACTGAAGTGCCAAGATGACTTGCCTTTCTTCCAAGAAGTTAACTTTGCAATAGCAGTGAGTACCAGAAATAGCTCATCTGCATAGAGATGTTGCTTAGTTCATCTTTATTTACAGTATTTATGCAGTACTTGAAACTGGAAAGTATTCTAGCAGTGTTCTAGAGAGTGCAATCAGGTTCCATTCTCACCTTGCAAACTGGACACAGTGGTCCTCAAAACAAAAAAGGCATAAACATTTTTTATTTAAGAAAGTGTACTAGTGAAAGAGAAAACAAAGAAAGTGCTTATCTTCAAATCACCAGATTTACTTTAAAAATAAAAAAAACTTATATATCTACATGCCTTTTTTCTTCTCTACATATTATTGGTGCCAAAGGATGGCCCCAGAAATAAAAATGTGTATTAATATCAAGAACTCCTACTCTTTCCGATCAGCAGTGCAATCTTTGAAGGGTCCTTTGACTTTGCTGCATACCCACCACCCCACTAATAGTCATGGAAAGGGAGAAGATGGATAGCTCTCTCATTTTTTAAATTTTGTTCAAGACTAATTATATAGTAAAGATTATTTCATTACCTGTGCTGGTTTTGTATTTATTCCATTCTTGGATCCATGATAAATGTATACCTTGCCAAAGCCATCATATGGAGCCCCTACTGCGATATCTGTTGAAAGTAAGTTGCAATATCTAAAATGATTCATGCTCTTTCTGCCACGTGCAATCACAGTAAGGGTCAGATGTTCCAAGTCTGGCATTGGCAAAACAGTCACGTACATTTTCCACTTACCTGGATATCCGTCCTGATTAACATCCCCAACATTTTCAACTGCAAGTCCAAACATGGAGTCGGTGGTTCCATTTAAGCGAACAGGTTTCACTCCTTCCCACTTGCCTCTACGGTTAATGTAGACGTACACGGCACCGCCAATATCTCCGCTCCTGTCAAAGTACTGCGGGGCTCCAACAACAATGTCTTGCCATCTTAGAATTAAAAGACAAAAAGCAGTGCTTTTGCAGAAGAACTGTGAAAAATAACTGATCAGACTGTGCTCAAGATCAGCTGCCCAAAGAGCTGCTGAACAAGCACTAAAATATGCATTGAACTGCTTGAGCAATAACAGCTCCATTGACATTACAAGCTGGTTTATTCCCTTCGTAGCATGCAAGGATATTCTAGGGCCTTCTTTGGGTATAAGACAGGTTCCTTCTTTCTTTGTTTTCACTAATTGTTTACATAAAACTCTTTTCTGTAATTGGAAACACAGACTGTGCCCTGACTGGTTCTCCAAGATGCTCGCCATTTCCTTCAGCAAAACATGGAAGGTGGGATTTGGCATTCCTCGTAGTTCCAATGCGAAATACCAAAGAAATAAACAAGATCGTTATCTTCCTTTATACAGGCAGCAGGTGTTAAGCACAGCCATACCCATCACTGTTGAGGTCCACAACAGCAACATCATAGCCGAAAGAAGAGGCCAGCCCTTCTCCTTCAAAAATGTGCTCCAGTGAAAGGGCTCTCTGATTTTTCTCTTTTTTCAGTAAAACAACTGCTCCACTGTGGTTGGCTCTTGGGGCACCAGACACAAAAGTCATCTCATCCTGGGAGACAATTCCTTTACCAGAGTCCAAAGAGAAACCTTTAACAAAGAAAGAAATTGAATAGAAACAAACTAAATAGCAACTTGCATTTTAATAAAAAAAAAATAAAAGTGTCCCCTGCTATATTCAAGTGGGATATGGCATACAAGTTTTGTCTAAAACACAGTGTGATATGACTGGGAATTCTCTATCTGGACTGGTGGATGTGTGTTTACAAGCTGACGCTCCTCCATACATTACATCCAAGTATTTCTCCCACAAAACATAGTATTTAATCGCTCACTCGGATCTGCTTTTTCATGGACATCAAATACAAACAAGATCATTTTTAAACATACCAGCTTAGAAACGACTATACCTTACCACTTGAATATAGCTTAAGCATTTCACCTCTGGCAAAATTATTATAAAACTTCCTAAGCACAATTCAATATTATTCCATTGCAAACATGCAAAATGTATTGCACAGGCAAAGTATTCTACATGAATGATGTCTACACTATTTGAGAATCAGTTTACACAGTAATGGTGAAATTGGCAATATTAATTTAGTGCAGCCCTAAAGGACATGTTCAAATTAATTTAGTCTTACATATTCTTTAGAAAAATCAATACATTTTAAAATACGAACAACTAAGTTAAAAGACTATACTGCATATACCAACATATCCAATAAAGGCCAAAGTACAAAAAAGCACACATTGCAAGGAAGGAAGATACCAGCCAGAAATGGAAGTCTCCCTTATGAAACACTTCACCACTACTATGAAAATTCTCAATTACAGCAGGTCACAATGAGGCAGTTCCAGAAAAACTGAGGTAGTCCCAGCAAGGGGTGGGGGGGATGAGAGGGTTTGGAGAAATGCATGACAAATCAGTGTTTCTCTGAAATCTGGTTACTTTGCCATCTCCTCTTCATCTGAATCCGTTTTTACATGCTTTGCTTACAATGTGTTTGAGATGAGAGGGGTTAGAGGGGAGAGGATCATGTCAAAGGTCTGGAGATTATGTCTGACCAGATGTTGCCACCTCAAGTGGTCACAAACCTAAGTAGCTATTCATCATTATATCCACTGATTTGTCCACCTGTGTGCTGGGAGGCAATGTTTTATACACAAACTGATCTGGATGAGTATCAGATACAGCTGTCAAAAACAGAAGGCCTGTAAACATGAGTGAAAGATTAAAGAGAAAAAAAAATAACAGTTAAGCAAAGCACCTATAACCACATTTGCTTACTGTCTAAACAGAGGCAACAGTAATGCTGGCTTGCCTAGGTTTTGATTATGACGAATCAAAGGCAGCATTTACATTTAGGAGATAAATGCATTTGCTATGAAACTGCAAAAAGTCAGTATGACTATTCACAGCAAAGGCCTCCACAGTGCTCCTCACCATACCAATTCTTATTTCACCAGAAGATGCTATCAGCTTGTCTAACATAAGCTCTTAGGATGGGTTTTTTTAATTGTTCTTTTTACACCCAGTAATTACTCCTGGTATTTAACAGAAGTTTATGTTCTATTTCGACTAACAGATATGTAGCTCTAAGTTTGCTCTCTCCTTGACTTACTTTTACTTTTTACATTAGCAATGCCTTCCCATTTGTTTGACTTTCCACCACTTACACAGAAATTCCAGTCTCAAGTTACCAAAACTGTATTTGCTGCACACACCAAAAGCAGTGGATCAACACACAGAAATCTGCGCTGGCACAGAAAGATTCTTTACACTTCAGGCCTTTCCAAAAATGCAGCAAAGCCTCTTCTCTGCACCAATTTATCTCACTGGTGTATATAAAGACCCAGCGGCCTAAAGACATATTTCTGCCTTCAGGAGTGCACAAAAAGCAAGACACACAATTAAAATATAAACAGTACTTACATTATGGTACTTTAAAGGTCTGTAAAAAGGCCACTGGAGTTTTAAGAACTTGAAGAATAAAAGAATTGCACTCACCGACCAGGAGAGAAAATCTGCAGTCTTAACAATTACATCCAGAAACTCAAGATTTTGATAAACCTTCTAATACCACATAGCAGAGACCTTGTAACTAAGGACTACAGATCCACACACTGTACTGACCCATCACAGTGACCATAATCACTCCCTGAGATTCTGTAGGTCCTCCTCACAGCTCTTGAATCTCACATTACAATGGCAGCTCTTCCAGGCAGCTCAGCAGTATCATCTTACACTTAAAACTGGCCCATAAATGTGGAGGGAGATGTGAATTATCTAAAATGGGTAACATGTAACAGGGCCACAATGAAAGATCTTCTGCTCCCACTTTGTATCATCACACCAGGCTGGGATCATGAACGTTTAAGAGGCCTAAAGAGATTTACCATATGCATTTAATCCTACCTAAGTAACTGTTAGCTGGAACAGGAACTAGATTCTTATCTTGGCGGCTCTCATCACCAACTTCATAAGGCCCATCATCAAAGATACCCAGATCATAAAATGTCTGATTCTTTTGCTCTGCACGAACCACCCCTGAAAAAATGAAATGATAAAATAAAAGCAAATGAATGGTAAGTGAAGAAAATAAGAGATAAATGGTTCCCAACTTATATTAATTATGATGAATGAACTAGTGGCTGTTGTTAAAATGGGACAAACAGAATAGTGCACTGGGTGAGAGTGTTCTCTCTCTGTTCTATCTGTGCGCCAGAAGCTGCTCTACACAGAGGTCATATAATGATCTGTACACCATGGGATACTAAGAAAATTCTCAAAAATACATGGAACCAATTTGGTCAGAAACCACATTCATGCCACATTTCTTAGCCTCACAAAGCCTCTCCTAAAAGGGAGGCAAGTACACAGGAATTAAAAAAATACAATTACTGTTGCACTATGACAAACACCAGTGATATATTTAGAAACAGTATTTAAGGGGAAAAGAGCTATTGTTCAATAAAATGTGTCCTTCCCTTTTATCAACAGGCAAATTTAATGTTTTGGCAAGCACAAATATGTTTTTCCATTATACTCTTAGGACTGTCCTAGCACTTTTCTCTGCAATTAAAGTAAAAGGGTGTCTGAACTCAATATGCTGTTTCAACTCAGTCAGATTTTGTTGACAGATACGTGGAAGATTAAGTCTTCACTAAAGTACACCTTGTGCCAGAGCTTAACTCAACAATTTTGCACGGTTCAGATAACAGGCACAGGTGTACGAGGTGGAAAAACGTAACGGCTGGAGGATCAGATGTTCTCAAGAGGGAAGAATTTACTGCTGTTGGTGTAATGAAGTGTGATGGGAAAAATCACTTCAAGAGACTGAGCTGGCCATTTAGATGCTTCTCAATATAAACTAACAGAATATCTGTGGTTTCTTCCTCTTAAATTTTGGAATATCTCTCCTAGATGATACAGAGTACTTGGCTCTTGGATTATGCATGAAATCTTACATGGATATGCGTGGATTTAGATATGAATGTCATATTGCTCTGTTATCTTCCTGCAACACTTCAGCATTTAATTTGGAAAGTACTACTTTCCACAGACTTCACACAGAATAAAGTGGAGAACACTGAAGAATAAACAAAGACCTCAGTGCAGTTATCTAACATTTGCTAAAATGTAGAAAAAGGTTGGTCAAATAACTTTTAAAAATTTAGTGATTTGTTCTAGTATGGAAGTGTCAAAGTAAGCCCTCAATGCCACCATAAGATTAAGACTAATAAGGGAAAAAATTGCTGTACATATGTACAAAGTTCCATTGTCTATCCGTATACTCCCTTAGAGATATTTGAAGAAAATTCAGTAAATAATTTTGATACAGAAGCATAGCATTTTGTGAAAAGAGGGTAAAATCATTACATCCCTATTATCCCCTTCCTCTTAAAAAAAAAAAAAAAAATTAAAACTTCAGATGCAACCCTCAAGAGCAACCTCAGAGGAAAGGGGCAGGGTAGGCAGGAAGGAAGCCAAGTCGTACCTTTCCAATTGTAAGTGCCTGGGGCACCAAACACGATATAATGATAGTCTCTAGTAAAAGTAGCAGCAACACCTTGCTGACAGGAACCAAACTTCTCATGGCCTCTTAAACGACCATCACAAAAACTCCAAACTCCATTATCCATATCATCCTTAATAGTGAGATCCTGGCTCAGCACATAGCACCTTCCAATGATATCCCGGGTTTCCTGCACTGTGTTTACATACTGCCTTTTCTCATAGCGATGTGCACAGGTCTGGAAGATATACAGAAAACATCACTTAATTATTTCTTCTGTCATATGCAAGTCACCCAAGAAGGCTGGTCTCCTTTAGCAATCCTTCATGCGAGCAATGCTGCAGGGCACCTTGTAGACACATCTCTGTTGCAATGCAGAGTCCACTGTTTCCTATGGGCAATGTATGGGAAAGGCTGAGCTTCTACAGATGCAAGTCATAGCTGCCAGATTCATGGCCAAGCAAGGCCACATGGCTAAATCCCTAAAGCCATTCCTGATACCTAATCCCTCTCTTTCAAGACGTGAATAGAGAACCACTCTCTCGCTCCCAAAAAGAAAGAAGTGTCTGTGTTTCCCAACACCTCACAGAGTTAACTGACATATAAGCTTGTGCAGGACATGAGAAGGTGGTTCAACTACCCTTTACCCAAAGCCATTCAGAACACTCCCCTTCCAGAAAAGTGCCACTCGGCAGAGGCTGAAAGCTTTTCCAGGGAAAGGGAGAGAAGTTGTTCCTACTTGCTACTTTGGAATTCCACTTACAGAGTAACTGTCACTGGGACAGAGCTGCAGCCCTAAGCACAGCCTGTTCCTTATCCTTTTAGACTGTTACCCTGGGAACAGAATTCTAATCAAATATTTAACACAAAGGATGAATAACCACTGGATTATGCAGTGTAACAACCAAACCACTGTAACAAATGTGAACAATCAAACCCCTTTGCCAGCAGTGTTTCTTGCAGAACCAGATGTAGCAGGTGTATGAAGAGCAAAAGCAAGTCAGGTTTCCCAGCTGACAAACCTTTCCTATGGTTCCTATCAAGCCCTAAAAATTAGGCAAACACACAGCTGCTCCACACTTACAGCACTGTAGTACTGTCCTGCTGCACAGGGACCTCCAGGCTGTCCACACCTCATCTAATAAATACATTTCCCATTTACCACTTACAAAGAAAAGTTCCTCCTCAGAAAACACAAGACAGCATTAGTTGATGAACAGTCAGTCAATGGCCAGGACTGCTTACATCTGCTCTTCCTGCCTCAGGTTCTGAGGCAGACTGAAGCTAGTTATCCCTGCCTCTACACCCTTAAAGAAGCAGATCCACATCCTGAAGTTGCCTGCCTCCAGCTTTGGAAGCAGTGACATTAACCTACAAGAATACAACTAGACAGAGAAGCTTCACTGCACACCTATTTTATGATGTAGTTGGCATCCTGCAGCACCATGAGAGGTTTATTTAACTGAGGAAGATTGAAAGTAACATTCTCTGGTAACTCCCCAAAGCATTTTCTCTCTGTTTACCATAAAATAGAGAGTATCTCTGTATTGTATAAAATAAAGAATAGCTGGTTGTCTTACTGCAGTGTAATGACCACATTAATTCAGAGGAGCAACTCAGACAAAGTCCCTGATGAAAGGTAGTCAGGCTGACTATATTGAAAAACAGGCTTATGCCAGCCTGCTACTTTCACAACCTTATACACTATTCTTCCCTACTTCTGCAGCCAGCAATATTTAGAAGAAACAATGTGTATATGACAAAAAAGTAAGTAGACCCCTTGAAAATTAATTGTCCATCCTAGATTGTTACAAAGGTTATAAAGAGAGGCTAACTCACACAAAAATAATTTAAAACTCTTACAATCTCAAGGGCCTTACTTTGCTAAGGACACATTTAAGTCTTTACCTACAAGGAATCACTGGAGGAAACTTAGGCACGTTAACTTTCAGCAAGCTGCACAGAAACACATAGACTCCAAATGTGATTATCAGTTAGTCCTTTAAACTTACCACCACATTTCCTCCTGGTCCCTGACTTTGGACAGTTACACCCATCCACTGGTCTTCTTTACTCTCCATCTTCGGGTCAGCTGCAGAGTATCATAATACAACTTCAAATGTTAGGAGTTAACTATATTTTCTTTTTTCTTTTATTTTTTTTTCTGAAGTCAGTATCAGGAGAGGAACTTCATACAGAACACCAGACAGTCTGCAGGTGGCACTGTCTGTACATTTTATCACTAACAGCATCCATTTTAATAAACACTTCTAGCCTATTACTTCATGTTACATCAATTTACAGAAGAGTAAGAATCTACCAAGACTTAAGCATCTCACGCTATCTTGGCAATTAAGCTACAACTTATTCTGATGCAAAAAGTAGTTATGTATAAATTCCTTGATGCAACTGTCTGATGCACTGCCTCTGGAAAGGATATCAAACAAGAAAAATGAGACAACTATTTCAATTCAAAACCAAAGCACAGAAAAACTTACTCTCCTCATCAAATTTGACACGTATGCAATTTTTATTTGGAAACGCAATGTCACAGCTGTACAGTCCTCCTGTTCTGTTGGCTTTTTGGGCTGGAAAGGCCTTTTCCCGAGGAGCTCCAACCAGCAATCTGCAGGGAAAGTGAAATAATTTAAAGGGATGCATAAAAGGAGTATTAGAAAAGAGGAAGCCAAAAGAATCACAAAGTGTTTTCACCATGTTGCTAGAGGTTTGACATGCAAACATTTGAAGATGGATGAAAAGCTACATCACAGCACTACTCATTTAGAATAAAAAAAAGGGGGGGTGGGGGGAGAAGCTGAATAGCAGTAACAGTTCTGCAATTATTGGCCCTGCAAAGCAGTACCTGTACTGCTATTACTGCCATTATTGTTTCAACAGTCACTGGGAGTGGTTGACAAAGTAAAGTAGCACCAGGCAGTTTTGCAAAAGTCGTTCTTCTATCAGGGAGTCAAGCGGGCTATTTTTTTGCCTTACTAGAAATGGTTTACAAGGATTGATACTACAATGACCAGAAACACCCAAAACAATAAATTAAAGTGGTTTTGAGCTGTCTTCTAGTTTTACACTAGTCCTGTGCCACTGCTTGCCTGAACTACACCTTAGTATCTCTGACCAAAGAAAGATCCCTCCTGTCCCAAGCAAGCATCCACTGAACTGTTCCAGGCTCTGTGCAAACATGCATTCCCCTCTTCTCTCCTTTGGCAGATACTCCATTTTGAAGCTGAAAATTTTTCTCCAAGAAATCTCTCATCAAGAACAGGCCAATCCCACAAAGGACTTATTTCTCCTATAAAAAGGCCACTTTAACAATCCCTCCTTAGACACTGCTCTGGTAAACAAGTTGGTAAACAAGTGTGAAGGTTTTTATTTTAAAAACTAAGTAAAGCAAATTTTTTTCTGTATCAGTTGTACACCATATTATCACAAAACTATCAGTAGACATGTTTACTTGCAAAATAAGAAGCATCAAAAAAAATCCTATATTGTCTGTTTCTTTGAAGTATCACACACAGAGAAAGCAAAGCTGCCTCTCAGGTGGCTGACTGAAACTAGGAGCAACCAGTATGCAACAGTTTGTAGAAGAAACATCACACTCAGCTGACAAACCACGGACAAGAGAACAGTGTGTGGATGGTGCAACGCTGCAGGCACAACAGACGGACAGATGGATGGACGGACGCTGAACCAGACTGTGTTTCCTGATCCTCATCCAAAACACATTTGGGAGAAGATATCCCTGACATTACAGTGTTAGGGTGGGCAAGGCTGGGTCTACAGTCGGATCCACAAGGCTCAAAGAGGTCTCACACCCTCCAACTGTTATAGAGTTTTGCTGGAGGGAAAAGCTTCTTTGCATGCTTTGTTGAGGCAATGGGATGAAGCACACTGCTGTCCCTCAGAATGCTGTCCTTACTAAAAACTAGAGTCACTTTTATTCATGTCTAACAGTTAAGACAGGATCAGTTACAATCAATACGTAATTTTTGTTATTAAGCAAATATTTATTCAATGTTCCTAAAGTAATGAAACTCTCAGTGAAATTGATGTATTATGAGAAAACACGCTTTTTTAAAACACAAAGTTTCATCTGTAAAATGTTTGTGAAACAACCAAATTTTCACCACTCTTATGGAAATAACTTCTTCCACAATCCATAATTTATCCTCCTCATGAAGGTAAACCCCCAAATGCTGAAACCCTCAAGTAAAATATCTGCTTACATGCACATATAAAGTCAGTGCACACAGTGGGGGCAGGTTTGGGTTTAGTGTTTCCCATTTTTCCCTCTAAATACGTCTGCCATCTTTTTCAAGCATTTGTCAGAAATCCTGTCACTAGTCTTCAAGGTTCATAAAATACAAAAATCTTGAATCCATTATTTAAAGTCCTTATAACACAGTTCAACAGTAGCACACACTATGAGCAGGCACTCACAAAGGATTAGAGCAGTTCAGGTGTAAGACCCATTAAGAAAAGGCATAATGCCTTTGTAAGTCTTCAATACTTTTCTGCCCCAAAGACCACAGCAGAGAAGAGTAAACCTATGCTCCCAGGTTCTGCAAGACAGATTACTGGAGATGATGGGGATTATAAATGTTATGAGGATTATCAACATTATTAGGAATGTAAGTAACAAAGTCACATGCATCTAATCTTTGGCTGAATAAATCAAGCAAAACAAAAATCCCTCGCAAGCACATTGTGATTTGTGATCAGCAGAGCTGCTGTTCAGCTTGCCTACTGTTTAAGAGATACATTTGAAAAATCAAAGTTCTATTATAAAAGCCAAATTACTTTGTTTAAAAATATAAGTGTGCACAAAACTATAGAAGGATGACATGGACCATGCAACAGTATGGATTTCAGCATGACTGCAGCAGTCCAAATGAATCAGCTTGTATACTGAGCTGTGCTACATGCTCAATAGAGTCCATCCAGACTAAGGACACATTCCAGTCATTACTGTATAGCTACTTACTCAGCTGTGTTTTAACAGAAGAATTTTAATCAAGTTTGAGCTCATTATGCTAAAAACAGGTTAGGTTTTTCTGCAGTAATGCATGTTCCACTTCAGCTTTCTCAGTGGCAAGTAAAACCTTTCTGCAAAAAGAGAGGTAAAGGTGGGGTGAGGAGGTGCTCTCCTAGCTATTATTATCTCCTTATATTGGCGGATGAAACACTGACATTAAAACCTAAGAATTTCTTCCACAGAGTGACAAAAATACATTCATAATTTCCCTCCACCTGTGATCACAATATGATTTGTTTTATTCACTGGGACTTCTCCCTGAAGGTCTGTGTACAAGGGCTACAGTCACTACTTGGAATTCAGGTCTGAAACGCCCAAAATCAGGCTCCAGAATCGGTATTTGTATACCAAAACAACACCCCAATATCAAGACTGCAGAGTCAGAGACAAAAACCTAAGCAACTGCAAAATGCAGACAGTTTTACTGATTCTTCTATCCCATAGCATGTTTGCCTTATTACTATACAGAGAATATAAGCTCAGCCGTACAGTATATGAACATAAACTTGTCTGAGCATCAGTTCCTGTCAGAGACTTAACTTTTTATTATTTGAGTTATGATGACTTAGTATCTAATGTTTACCACATGAGCTAAAAGTCAGACAAAAGAAGTATTACTGTTCCTCATGTGAATGACAGAAACAGATGCTTCGAACTACTTGAATTCTGATCTTCCCCATTCATCTTGCTTAAACATATACTATAAACTGATCTGGGTTTTCCCTGAGCCATTCAGACTGCACAAGTGTTAATCTACAGCAATGTAACATAATGAACTATTAATAGAAGTTCAGTTAAAATAACTGTCTATCAAGTGACAGTGTTTGAAAAAAAAATCAGAATTCTCTCATACTCTGGCATAAAACCACAATGTTCTTTAGCCCTAGTTATAATTAAAAAGAAGCATCTTTCAACTAATTTTTAACCAAATGAATCAGTCCAGTTGCTCTATGTGTTAGAATTGGATTAATTATTGCTTTCTCTTAATTACTTCTTGGAGATACATAGTAATGACTGAAGTCCCATTGCCAATTATGAGCATCTTCTGGCTTACAGTAACGGATTTATTTCCTTAAAATCCCAGATTCATGACCAAATTTGAGACAATCCCATAAAATTATAGCTCCTGGATTGCCATATAATGCCAGTTTAACTAACCGACCTCACTGAGGTGCAGTTTTGGCTCAGGTGGATGGTGCCTGCACTGCACAGACACCAGTGACTCTGGCTGTACCTGCACGTGCGAGGTGCGACCGGAATGCAACAGGGACAGGCACAAGTCCCACCCTCAAGAGGGACCAGCACAGCACCACATCCCTCTGTGTAACCCCATGGCACAGCTACACCCACCCTCCCTCCTGGCGGGATTATGTGACACCTGAACAAAACAGCTGAACCAAGAAAAACTCCTGTTCACCAGTTACGTCACGCACTACTCAACTCTCAGTAAAGGCATCAAGACATCTTACTGACTTTTATCTAGATCTGGAGAAGACCTTTGGATGAATGTAGCAGACTTTGGATGTATGTAGCAAACATGCTTCTTAAACCCACACATTTCCAGGAAGCAGAATGAGGTGGGAACTCATGGCTCACATTCAGGTAGGCACCAGGACCCAGCTTGCCAACTGCTGCTGACCAGTGTTGCAAACACATAACTACAAGCCCAAGGCCAGATGTATGAACAGCTTATGAACCATAAGGCTGGTCGCTTTCCAAAGAGCCAGTCAAATTCACAAATAGCACAACCTGTTGAATGCAACATAGAAGGTTCTTTTGGACCACCAGTGATAATGCATTAAGTGTAGAGCAGTTATATATAGCACTAACAATACAATTGCAATCACAAGCTTCATGTCCCACGTCAACACTCTTACCTCCCTTCTGGGGTGGGCGAGGAGGACAAACCTGTCGATCTGTCTCTGCAATTTTGCATCAAACTCTCATCCCCTGATTAGATGCAAAACAGACATACTTTTATACCTTATTAACCATTACTGTGTAAAATGCTGTGGGTGGGACTGTGGTCAAATCTTCCATTCTTTGTGAGAGCGTTTACAGAAGGTTTCTTGGTAGGAAGTGTACTTGGTTTGTACAAAACACTTCTGGGTATCAGGTAGAAGAACGAGACCACATGGCCTACGCCTCACTCCATGTTCCTGCTCCTGCAGTGCCACAGCAACACAAACCACAAGACCTCCATCAGATTTCCACATTTGCACCTACAGGCCCCCTGGCATACTGAGCTTTGCAGTTTCTTCTCTATTTTATGCTCTCACCAACTGGTAATCAACAAGAAAAGTCAGGGGAGCATCAAGAAGAAAGGGTGTAACTCCATTTAATCAAAAGCAGCCCAAAGGAACTGTTAAAATCCAAAGCAAAATACACCAGGACAAACTTTCCATTTTAACAAATATTACAGAATATTAAGCAGTAGGGTGCGGATCTTTAAACCCTCCCTGCTTTCACTAGTAATTTTGAGACGTTTAGAGGTGGCTGTGGCTCCTTCTCTGCTAATGAAAACAACAGTGAGAACTGGGAGGAGTTTCTGCTCACAGCTATCCAAATTCCCTCCAATATTGCTCATGAAACTACCTTGGCTGCTTCCAAAAGTAAAGTTGAAGTTAAGATGAGAAAACCATATCAAAAGAAATCCAAAAACCCTCCAAGATCCTGGAAGTATTCCCTCACTCCACAGTGAAATTCTTTTCCTCACTTACAGCCAAGAACTATCCAAGGACAATATATAATTTTCACAACATACTTCAGAGAAGAAAAATTATCAGCGATTCATTACTGTTCTATTTTGGAATAAACACTTAAAAGAGATCAAGTCAAAGAAGGGAGATCTTCAACATTTTTTTAAAGCAAATCCTACTCATCAGAGTAACAGACTTCCACTGAGTAAATTACATTTTTATTTAAACAAATACAAAAAATACCAGTCTGCACTGAGTTCAGATACTCTGCTATCTCCCAAAGTTTTCTTCATTCCTTAAATTCTTTCCTTTTCCATGGTATCTTCTACCTAAACAAGGTATCATGTCTTTGCCAGCCTTTCTTTAAAAGTATAAGCAACAATTCAGTAGTGCCAGCTCTGAGCTTTAACAGACTGGAGTAGAGATCATGAAAGTGTTTCCTGGGTAACAAACCATTAACCATTTCCACATATCGGCAAAATAAAATAGTCAGTGGTGTAAGTAATTTCCAATTTTGCAGCCTTCCTTGAGCACTAATGCTCAATTTAATGTTGCTGTTTTCTCTTGCTGTCTGCCGCCACAGACTTCACACTTCATTATGTTTTCAGAAAGACTCCATAATACACAAGGGGGGCAAATGTGGAAAGTGATGAAGCTAAATGCTATGAAATGCTTCCATCCCTGACTAGACAGACTCCTACATCCTTTTTCTCTCCCAGATCCAGTATCTTCTTGCAAAATATTTCACAAGATTGAACAAAATGAAAATACAGTAACTAGTTCTAACTCAGATTAAAATTTACTACCAAATCACCAGTCACAGTCACTAGTCATCTATCAAATGCTTACAACCTCCATGCAGAGACCCCTGACCACAATGTGGACATCTACAGCTGTTCAAAAGAGCTGTATTTTCAGCCTTCTGCACTGGTTTGGTCTCAACCATTTTTAAAACTGACAAACAGAAGATGGGAACATCTAACCACCACAGCATTTCAACATCACTGAAGTTGGTCAATGTGACAGACATTGTATTTGAATACTGGTGGCATCACCTCTGCTTTGGCTTCCAACAACAGAAACAAGTCACAGTACAAGAGCATCACAGATTAATTAGCACAAAGACTGTCCCTTGGGCTAATGGGAACTGGAACTGAACCATGAGACCAGACTCCTCCAAAGAAAAAAGCCTCTCTCAGCAAAATACATCCAGTAACTGGGTCAGCAAAGAACTTGTTCATGATGCTTTTTACAGAGACATCCATCACGCCAGTATGTTATTAACAACTATTTTCAGTGACCGAATTCTCTCCTAATCTGCTACTCCACAGCTACGTTTTGGAACTACCAGTGTAAAGTCATGGCCAAGTACACCATTAATCTCTGTTGCCTAGAGGCTTGGCACTTGAAGGATTGTGATTTTCTTTTTATTTGTTCAGCAGTTTTTAGGAAACAGATTATGATAGAGGCTGGAAAAAGAAGCCAAAAGCAGCATAAGGACTAGGGCAAGCTACTACAAAGCAGAACTGGAACTACAAAGATACCTGTTGTTCTGGAAAGACCACTTGACTTTCTTAAAAGTCACATGGAAAAATAAACTCTTTTCCCTCACAGTCAAGACTCCACCCTGTATGGATTTGAAACAGAGTTTTGCAGATCTCATTTACATTGGTGTAAGGCATTTTTCTTAGAAGAAATGGTACGGTCTGCTCCATAGTTGTGTTTCAAAATCCAGTTTTCTATTTCAGACACTACTCTCTGGCTTTAATCAGGAGATACCTCACAGTTTTGCAAAACTGCTATTGTTGTATAGAAAGTGAAACCTGTATATTACTTACAGGTTTAATTTCTCCCTTATAAGCTATATATTCCTTCTGGTTTAACAGGAAGAACAGCACCTATGCCAAGAACAGACCTGAGCAAGGAGTGGTACTGTAAAATATATAGTTTTATAATTAATCTATTATAAACTTAGGGAAGAAATAATGTTAAAGGGATTTTCACTCAGATTTTCTAACATGGTAGTGGCTGGCCTGCATGAAATCCTCTTATAATAACATACAGTTTAACTCAAGAAGTGACAAATGCACCATTTTGAGAAAAATTTGGGAGCTGAGGTGCTGGCACTTCCAGCCCAGCCCAGCGCAGCCCCTGCCCACAGCCACCTTGTCTGCACCAGACTGCCTGAGCCACCACAGCCCCTTGGGCACAACCCAGTGACAGTGTGCTTAGGGGCCAGTCCCGACAGCAGTGGATAAGCAAGGATGGCTGTAGCAAAGCAGGGCTGACCCCGCAGTGCCCAGGGAGAGGGAACTGTCTGTCCCTGCTGCCCCCACACCACAATCCTGCTCTCCTGCCAGCAGCACCCACAGACCAGGGCCCTGGTCCATTGCCTTGTCCAGTGCTGCCCCAGCTCCCGGGGCAAAACAAGCTCTAATGAAGCAGCTGCTACGTAAAGCCGTGAGTCCACACACAGCATCTCCTCTCGAAGTTCATGAAAAATGAAAGAACTATCATGTCATCTATTAGGCACATGTTTCAGAAAACAAACACGGAAGCAATCAGAATATGGAAACAGTTTCTCAGATTTTGCCTTTTTTGGGGAAAAAAAATAAAAAAATCTGAAAGTGCAGTGCACTCAGTGCACCATTTGAAGGCACTACTTGTTAGAGGGGTAAGAACTTTAACAGGCATATACTGTTCATCAACAGGCTAAAAGCCATTTAAAAAAACAACTGCAGGAGTTCTAATACATCACAAAACAAACATTTCAGTTAAAAAGCTATTTCTCTATTTCCTTCACTGAATGGAGTACATCAGTTTCATTTATGACCATAATAAAACTATTAAAAGGCATGAAAAGTACAGACGACGGACAGACATTTCACTGTAGACTCAATGGGCAATATCCTACAGCACCTAATCCCAGAGCCCTGCAGCATCTGAAGAGCAATTGCTCCCCAACTAACCCAAGCCATAATTTCTTCACTCGTACATCCACTTACGAGATTCCTCTTGCTCCTCCTTTTCCAGACTTACCACCACCTCTTTCCAAACTGTAGGGAGAAAACCAAAACAGGTAGAAACCTTCTGCACTAGATATACAACCACAGAAATGGTAATATGTGACCCTGGCAGATTCATGGTGTGAACAGAAGTTCATCACATTTAATTAAAACATATCAGCCAGCACCCCAAAGGGAAGTTCTTCCACACCAGACTAACACTGGTGCTCTTGAGCTAAGCTGTGGCTCCCCAGCTGCCACCATAAGGTCATAGACTATAGAGAAGCACCCTGTGGGACCAGGCTAAAGAACTCCACGTGTGTAGGAAAAGCACGTACCTTCCTGATACATAATCCCTAATAAATGTTTTATAGAGAACAAGTACACAAACAGCCATCAATCACTCATTTGAACAGCAAAAAGTCACTTGCATGCTAAAGTTCAAATAGTCTTTTAGCCTTAAGATCATCATAGCCCTGGGTTAAATGCCTATAATAGGATCCACAATTTAAGACTTTTCTTCAAGTTGTGAACTGAATGACAAAAGCAGATGTGTCACTGGGTACATGATACACAGTCCCCCCATGCCTCCAAATCAACACAGGCATTCAAATCACTCGGAAGAACATCACTCCAATAAGGAATTTTTGTAGGAGAAACAGGTCATACAAATGCCTATGTAGTTGGGATGCTCAGAAAGCCCTTTTTTTATGTTGCATGCAGATACTGAAACAGTGATCAAACAGATCAGAATTAAATCACATATTCACAAGAAACTTCTCCATATACACATTTGTGGAAGAATAAACTATTGTATTTTACTATGAATAGGAATGTACAACTCTGAGAATTTCAACCAGCTTTAAAAACTTAATAACAAAATGTTTCTGTTTGCAAAAAGCTTGAGGCTATGCCAAGAAACCCACGGCATTCTCTTCCTCTCCACATTGCTCCTCCTCCATATACACACACATATACTTAATTTTAACATGCCTCCCCTCACACATACACTTTTTCTTTCACCACTCCCCACATTGTCACTTAAGCAGAATTTGGAATTTAATTAGTTGTTTTCAGGTATTTTTAACGTTCTATATTCCTGTAGGCTACAAGTTGTGCACACAATATTGCAACTACTACTGGGAGTCGATCTGATCTGACAACAACAAAAGTATTCTTCCACTCTACGCAGGAACACAGCTTATCTGGGAAGAGAGAGGGAAAGTCTTCAGCAATATTCTGGGACCACACTACATATTTATCAAACATTTCTCTAGCAGAAAGATAAATTGAGTGGGTGAAAAGATTACAGGGACTCACATAATTATGCTGTGTTTGTAGTAGCTGCTACAGGAGTTGACTATGTAAGAAAAAAATATACCAAATTTATTTTAATATCTTTGTCCAAGAAAATAATGTCATTTTCACTTGAGTTTTTTTTCCACACTAAACAAGCATAGATTATTAAATGAGCCATGATATGTTTTCACACACTCTGCTAGACATCACTAAGAGCCAGCAGATTTAACAGCTACACAGCTAACCAATCTTTATAATTCCCATAGCAGAGTACTGTGAGAAAAGCAATAGAAAAAAGGACACGGAAAATTCAACTACACATGATGATAGTGTCCCTGCTATCAGCAACAGCTGGATGCCACTTTTGACCATTTCCAGGATAAACATGAAACCCTTTGACCCACGCATGTGCTGCTGAGCAAACAACCTCAGGCATCACAGGGAGGAGTCGCTCCCAGCATATCTGCAATTTTGTTTTCCTTGTCTTTTTAAAGATCTTTTAAAGATCTGATTTATCTGATTTATAGACCTGATTTTGAGAAAGGTGACAATGCCAGGTGAAACAGGCAGAGGCTAAGCACATACAGTTCCATTTCAAAAACTGTCATCTTCACTAAAACAGAAATAACAATCCTTCTCTCTAAGAAATTCTACCATTTCTATGGACACTGGCAAACTCAACAATAATGCTGATCATTCCTATCTACTATTCCTTATTTCTTAAAAGATCTCCAAAACTACTTGAAAGTGGAAAACAAATGCAAAGAATACAGCTGAAAAGCATCTTAGAAGCTTGCTAGCTGACAGTGAAATCCAGTGCAGGGTCTGTCCAGGTTACCCTGGAGGGTCTAAAGTACATTTTTAAGCTGTAGGTGGCATCTTGACAGGGTACATCCCATGAACCCCTCTTTCTTTTGTTCTTGAATCTGCAGACCTTCTCTCTCCCAAACACAATCTAAACATGACATGACAGGAAGTGACATATTTTTAGATGTAGTTCTGTAAGAGGAAACAAGAAAAAAGCCAACACTCCAACACAGCCAAAAATGGTCAGTGCATACTAGTAAATACTCCAGAAATCACATGCAAGAACCAGTACCTTCTGCCTTTTACTGTCATTTTGACACAAAAATCTATCTCAGGTGCTTCACAGCAGAATATATCTGGTCTGCCCTTTAAACTAAACCAACATAACTGGAATTCTCTTTTCCAAAGTAACTGTTACGGAATTCTCAAAATAATCTTAGAAAATGTGATACTCACAACACCTTAAATGCAAGGGAAATGCATTTTACCACGACTATAATACATTTTACACTGAAGTTGCAAAAGAAGCTTTATTAACCTATGGTATAGTTAGTTTATTTTTCACATACAGAATAACTCCCTTAAAAATGGAAGTAAAACCTTTTTTTCATGTTCATGTTTGCTCTTCTAAGCGATATCATTCTCCCATTACTTTCAAAGCAGCAACCTACTTACGTATATTGCAATCAAAAAATATTCAATCCTACTTAATGAATTATTCAATGTTTTCAGACTATTCTGTATAGTTCTGTCTTCAAATATTCCTGTTCCTCTTACTGTACCTACCCTTCCTAAGTACCACTATTCAGTGTTAATTTTCCAGCTAATGTTTCACAGTACAGATCACCATCTGCTCATTCAATAATATGGATCTTTACTCACTTGTTTTTAAATAGCCATTTGCCCAGTAGCCTAACCTCAGTTTTGTTCCTTCCACAGAATACATCCTCAAAATGTGCCATTTTTACAGTTATGGCTAGGATGATCCATCTAGACCCAGGCTGGTTCTGAAACATTTAAACAAGAGCTGATTTTAACCAGCAGTTCTGAAATGAATGAGGTGTCTCCTACAAGAATTTACCAGCCTGCATTCCTTACAAAGCTAACAGTTGCTCTGGCACACAGGGGTGGAGTTTAACAGAGGAGAAAGGATGGCCCATGCTGACTGGAGAGCAATTTACTGCTGTAAAATGCCAGGCAACTCGATATGCTAATTTGGAAAATGTTCTGGTTTATTTGGTGCAGAAACCAGACGGCAACAAATTAGATTAGTAAACCATTATTTTCTGCTTGTTAGGCCTTAAGAAAAAACATTTATGAGAAGCCAACCTACTGTCCCACTTCTGCATATATTTTTTGTTGTTGTTTACAATTTAACATTAGCAACATTAGTAACATATACTACAGACAACTGTACTCAGCAAGCATCAAAACTGAATTTTTCATTCCTATTTTACATTTGAAGAAATAACGTCAATATAAATTACATTGGGATTATTGTATGAAAGGGCCTATACAACTGTAGAACATTTATTAAAGAGCAGTCAATAGGAAAGAAACTTCTCAGAAACATCAATACAAATATTTAATTAAATAATAACACTTGAAAGTCATGCTATAAAGATTTACATTTGTCTTGTACAGTTACAGGTGAGATCCATCAAATAGTCCAGGTGCAGACTGATGAGGATATCCAGTATTTCTGAAGATACAACTCAGACTATTTATTATTTCCTGACTTGGTACAAGTAATTTTTCTACTAGATTCTAACAAAAGAAGAGATTAATTAGAACTCTCTAATCAGGTGAATAGTATTTTTAACAGTAGATGATGCAGTTCATGAAACTGCACATCTGGATGAAGACAGATCCATACATGAGGGTTACCTTAGAGTTTATTCTTTTAGCATATGCAAGATAAAGAGTCTTATTCAAGGTAGACAGCACAAGAGTGAAATTGGTAGAGAAATTGCAGCATGTCTTCCAATATCTCAGATCTGGCAGCAACTCTGTGCCCAATATTACCAGTACATGTCATCTCTGCACACACTTGTTTGAAAGCCCTTTGCTGCTCTCAAGGCCTAAGAAAATTTGGAAAATGAAAACAGAAATCAAAAGAAAACTACACCCTCAAATAAAAATGCTAAATTTTATGATTCCAGATCATAGATAATGTAACGATACAGTGTTCCCTTTAATGCCTCTGTTGCAGAAGGACTCCCGGCACATCTGTTCCAAATCCTGCTGCTTTGGAACTGAGCAGGACACAGAAAACAGGCCTTGTGCTGTACATGATATGGACTTTCAGATCTTTGAGTGGTTCACTTAAAACCCTTGTATCGTGATCAATATTCTCTTTGCCTTGCTTTCTACCCTTATGTAGCTGATGGGGTCACACTGTAAGTTTAAAGAGCACCACATATTTTCTTGTGCCCATCAGTCCGTGAGACTGGGACAGCAGTGAGCTTCAAGGAGCTGTCTGCCAGCTGAAGCTTTCAGGATGGCAACACCACAGGGAGCCTTCATTCTTCACTCAGCTCCAGCCCACACAGCTGAGAGACATGGCAGAGCATGCATGCAGCACCCCACCCCTCACGGCATAAGGAGAACTGCAGAAAAAAGGCTTCCCCAGCTCACTCCTACCTCAGGTTTTACACGGTTAAGTGTTATGCTCTTCAAACACCTTTTAGTCCATCCAATTTACAACTACAGTTCGCAAAGTGAACTGTACCTCAGACTAGAGGATACAGGATGACTTCTACCCCAAGATTTAGAGTGAACACTAAGAACCACAGCTCCTTTCCACAACAGAATATATCACAGACAGTCGCATCAGAGGCTTTATGTCAGATACACACACAGACACATCTACTTTGCCCATCTCTGTGTGTCTGCATCAGCTGAGTTTGAAATGCAAGACACTAGCTGCTGGTCTTTCAAACTGTGAGCACTTCCTGCAATACTTTTCTGCCCAGCCTTCTGGCATCATTAAACAGAGCTGTCAGAACCCACAGACCCTGCTCACGAACACAACAGCTTGTCAAGGAGACTGCTTTCCCTTTGTCCTTAACTCATGTTTTGTGCTGTTCATTAGTTTTCATTTGCTTTAGCAAAGAGCCTTTCTCCTCCCTCCCAAGATTAAGGTCTGTCCTTGCCTGCATTGCATTACTTTGTTACAGTTACACTGTTTTTAACCTTGCTTGTTTTAGAGGACGAAAGATTAAGTTTTTGATCTGTTTCTGAGACGCGTCTTATACACTGGCCACAATGGTGCTCAATGGGCTATCATCTGCTGTGTTTATTGGGGTTGATTTATATCCTAATATTATTTAATAAGAACTACCTGGTATATACTTCATCATTTTAGAAAGCAATGAGCACAACAGACTTGGATCAGAGGAACTTAAAGCAATTTTGGTTAATTGAACCATCACTTATATTTTAAGGCTCTTGGAATGGCTTGGCAGGTCTGCATTTTACACAGAGTAACAGCTTACAGAACACCCTTCTCTTTCCAAACACATAGACTGAAGAGAGGAATTTATGCCTCCTCAAACTTCCACTGCCATCTATTTAGACATTTAAAAATAAGAAAGCATAAGCCAAAATGCTTCTAAAACTGCCACCACCTCTACCCTGTAAATGGTATGCTCAAGCAACCCCAAGGATACCTCCTACATTAGAAACTGATGCATCAACCAGGCTCAGCATCAGTAAAACAAAAAGCTATGAAACAAAGGAGTTGTATCAGGTACAAGCATCTTCCAGTAAGAGCATAATTTTATGAGCTCTAATTGAAGCTGGTAGCATAGGCACATAGGCCATTTATCATCACTGCTGACCAAAGGCACATGCTACAGTCCTTACTCATGAAAAGCTCCCACTGGCACAGTAATGAATATTGTTAATTCTTAGCAACACTAGCCTAAAAAAAATAACACAGCTACGACAGGGTTACTCAAGATTCTTACACAATTACAGGTGACCAAAGGAAAAAAATGTTATCTGAAAAGTGTATGATCTCTTGAAAAACAAGTTTCTCAAGGGGAAGGAGGACTGGGATAAGAGGTTTGCCACTTCCCACGTGGGAAGGTTAGCTTTACACTATGAATGTCTGTCTCACCAGTTAATGCTACAGTAAAGTTGAACCTATGAGCTCTCACAGCTAATGACAAAGTACTGTACCAAAGCATATGTTCTCTGACACAACCTTTTTAGAGCTACCTTTACTAAACTGTCCTCACAGAAGCACATTTTTGCTGTATGACCTATGACTACACTAGTACCTTGCAAGGTCTGCTCCTCTTCAACACTGATGAAAGTGGTTACATTAGTGCAACTTCCGAGTGTGTATCAGCTCAATGCTCTACTTCATCCTTCATGCCTTACCAGGGGGGGTTCTGCAGGACCTAGTGCACAATTATTTCCTGTTCCTTTGAGGAAAACAACTAAACAAAAAGACCCCAAATAGGAGTCAGACAGTGACAATTATACGATAGAGCTTCCAATCTTCTGTATGCTGACCTGTAAACTTGTCAGCTGTGTCTCTGCAACTGATAATCAACAGCACGACTCAAACTCATATTGGGAAAAAACTTGCCTTCTGCAGTTTGATTCCATCTATAACAACTACACATTCTTTCCCCTTATGCAATGTAAATTTATCTTCTCATTTCTTTCACCCATGACATTAGTATGATGTATCTTCTTTTTAGAAATCTATCCCTTACCACTACAGAGAAACTCTTAAAACTACTCCTCCCTCCTCCTCCACAACTTCATTTGAGTCTGACCTTTGCCACAGGACATCTTATCTCAAACACAGACAAACTACTATCACAAATTAAGAAAGCAAATAAGCATACTAAGCAGGTGATACAAGAATAGTCTGTATAGACTAAAAAAATAAGAGATACACTCAAGAAAAGAAAATACAGGTAAAATGAGACAGTGAGAATGCAGTCTAAAAAAAAGAAATTGGTTATAAATCCCTTTTTTTTAATTGGCAGATGCAATTAAACTAAAATAAAAGCAAACTAAACTAAATTAAACTAAAGGTCATCACTATTACAGCTTTTAATCCTGAATATGTAAACATGTGCTGGTATTAGTTCAGTCCACCTGAAGTCTGAATAACACTACACCACCTCTGCAAGCAGAAATTGTCATCTTCCACTGCAGAGCAGCATAATCCAGCTCTTTGTTGCTGGTGCAAAGTGTCTGTGTGCTCAAGCCCTCACACAACACGGAAGTACTGGCTAAATGCCACTGAGGATGCACTGCAGCAGTACAGCAATGTCAGCAGCCCTGCTGACCTAAGGCAACTTTGGTATGCATTGATACAGCAGCTCACAGTAGAGATGTGCAGAATCAGCACAACCTGCCACATGTAAAAATTTCAAAAAGACACTGCCATCTTTAGGACTTTATGACTGCTAATGATCAGCGCAGTCTTGACATAAAGTGCCTATCCACAGCTTTCAACAACACAGCTTTGCAGCTGATGGGAAGATCTCAAAAGTTGGTAACTACAATTTCTTCTTTTTTAGCCTTATACAATAACAAGAGGCCTACATGAATTCAGATCCATAGTTCTACTGAAAAAAAAACATCAGAATTACATGCAAGTAAATCGTTGTGGGTCCCTTGCAACTCAGGATATTCAGTGATTATATCATTCTAAACCATAAATTAAAAAGGGCTAAAGGATGTTAGGTTTACAGTTGGACTTGACCTTAAGGGTCTTTTCCAACACAAATAATTCCAGGATTCTATGATTCTATGAAAGGTATATACAAATTTAGGCACTCTTGATACTTTTGTTTTAATTCAAGATCTTTGCTTAAATCATTGTGAATTACAAACAAACAGACTGGAACAAACCTGCTGGACATCTTACATGGAGTATGCATACATAAAGACCATTTTTATATATATTCTATACATATAAAATTACACATATGTGACTACATGCACTACATATGTAGTGAGTAGCTAGTAATCACATATTTATTACAATTGTAACACATTTATAATATAGAGTCAGTGTGGTCCCCACTTACAGATTCCAGACCCACTGACATTCCATCACAGGACTACCTACATTTTAACCACATTACTCCTGTAGCTCTGCTGTCCCTGAGTCTCAGACACCCCAAGTTACAAACCACCTTCCAGTGTGCAGATGAAATGCACTGCTGTTGTGCCACCGCCCCTTTGCAGAACCAGAGCTCCCTGACTTTCATCATATTGACAGATTACAAACAGAACAAACTTATTTATGCAGGGCAATCAGCCCAGCTCTCTTAGTGCTCCATTAGTCTTTTCTGCTGCCTGATTCACTGTGCTTGACAAGGAACCAGAACTATACACAGAAACCCGGAGAGGCTGCCCTTGGCGCCTCCAACACTAATGTTCCCCGATGCACATTACGATTGCATTCAGCTGTCTTTCACACCCACATGGCATTAGCAGTCCACTTTCAGTCACTGTAAACGACAGTCTTTCTCCTCTCCAGCTGACAAACTTCCCAGGTTTTCTAACCTGAAGATACTCACAAACTAGAACAAAATCTTGCTACTAGTCCATAGCCTTATACTCGGTACCATTTACAACTAAAGTAAAAGCACTTGAACAGCCATCTTCTCATACTGTTGGGAGTTAAATAATTCCTCATTAGCAAACATGCCCTTTCTGGCATTAAAAGATTGCCGTTCAAAGCTAATATGCAACCTACAATATCCTGTGACTAAGAAAAAAGGTGATCAAAAGTAAATACCATGTTTAATCAAACGCTATTTCAGCTGTACCTTTATTTGTCACACTTCCTAGTCATTCTCCACCCTCGTCTTCACAGAGGATTGTTGTAATGCTTAACGCTGAATTATCCCGTGTGAGGAAGAGGGAATCATTTCACTTAAGAACTATTTAAGTGAGACAAGAATAAAATGACACATCATTTAGTTTGTTTTACCAAGCCTTGCTTCAAGCCACAGACTAAACCAGCCCTTGAATACAATTAATGTATTTCACCTTCTCTGGTTTTCTTGTTTTTTCAAAAGATGGACTGATCTTGCATGTCTGTTACAACCTGTTTCTAATTTTGTAAAACTGGAAGGGCAGTAGGGTCCTCGGGCTGGTAGGTTTTTTTGAAATGAGGGTCCCTGCCAGATGAGAACCCAAGTGTCACTTTCAATTAAGTTTCAGCGATGAAATGGGATTTGTGTATTTTTGTCAACTAAACAGTATTCACACTCAAACAGCACCAGAGTTTTGAAGTTAGCATCCATTCAAGAAGAAGGGGTAAAATAAATACTTCTGAGACCGCTGTACATAACCCCATTTTTGCAGCAGAGGTAAGACGGATCAAAATGCATCTGGGAATGCAAAGGCATTGCAACCCTGATAATAAACTACTAAAATTCCTGCTGTTACAGATAACGGGTGGCATACAGGTTATTGGACAAACTTGCTTCTCAGTAGACCTCAATATGACCTCCATTCCCATAACTTTCCACTTTGCCTGAGTATCCGGACAGCACACTGTTCCATCTATGAAGAGTCAATCAATCTAGAAACCACATGTGGTTTCCATGTAAAACATGATACAAATCCTTTGGTATTAGTTCAACATAGCTTATTTTTATCTGATAAAAAAATGCAGCCTAACATGGGAGGCTTCACAAGTCTTGCCGCCAAAACTCCCATCTGTTTTCTACGACAGAACTCAAACAAAACAAGCTAAACACACCTCAGTCCCTAAGAAAGTTACAGGACAACGTGTCTTGTTCTCTTACGGCTACACACTACCACCCTTACAGACAGAAAAACGATGCTCAAAGTGACAACAACATATCTGTTTGACATAAAAGGTTTCATTCCAAGAGTACCACCCACCAGCCACCCAGGGCAGCATTCTACTTCTTCATGGTAAAACCCATGGATTTGGGAAATGGCCAAGACACCTCATATTCAGAAGAGCACGTCACCATAAAACGCAGTTTGTCTAATCTGGTTTTGTCTCTAACAGAGACCCCTGCTTCTCATGAAAGCCTGGATTCAGAAAGTCATGTCAAGGCAGATAGCATCTGGCTCTGTTCTGTCCCCAGATCTGGACTGCCTGAGGAAGCACTTACTATACATACAATACAGAACTTTCATGCCAATAATCTCTGAGGCATTCCAGCCAAATAGTACAGACTAGCTTGAATACTGTGACTGCCCTTGTGTTTCTACTGACTTCTCAGTAATTGGCTTTCTGTCTCTGCATATTCCAACACACTCATTCTAGCAGTACTGACAGTACAATGGGAAGCTAACAAGCTTCAGGCACTGTTTCCTTAGTGGAACTAAAGTGAGACCAATGCAAGAGCAATCCTGTCAAGAATTAAGATAAGGGCCTGTGAAAAGGAGCTCACAGATTTGTTTCATTCTTCAGGATGCTAGGGGTCATTTCATCTACTGATGGAAGGTGAAACATGAGTATTTGTGATTTATACTCCTCCACGCACAGTAATTTTAATGAAATCACATCAGAATGCAGGAGTGACCAAAATGAGCCCACAGGACTTTTAAGTAAGTTTACCACCTAACTTTAGGAAGAATATTATTACTTTCCTGCTTCCTTCTCCTACTAACTCTAAATGATAATGGACGTGTCTTCCCTCGATTTAAAACTAAATATTTGGGGAAGGGGCATTTATTTAACAACATTTTATACACACCCTCCATCCAGCACTACTGGATAGGGTGGGGTCCAGCACTGCTTAGCTGTGGACATAAAGCAGCAGGGATGCTGATAATGTCCAGAGGAGCCTTACTTCGCTGCCTGAATTCCCCAAAACAAGCCCCAGTACCGATCTACTTTTCCTGCCTTCCTTGTGTCGCGTCCCATCTGCAGGTGCAGTCGCTGTGCTGGGGAGGCTGGGGGAGTAGGGGGGCGCTCCGCCGCTTCCCCCGCTTCCCCCGGCTCCCCGCGAGCCCCCCGCTCGCCCGGCTGCTCCTGCCCGCTCCCTGCCTATCTCTGCCTGCTCCCTGCCCATCTTTCCCCGCTCCTGCCCGCTCCCTGCCCATCTTTCCCCGTTCCTGCCTGCTCCCTGCCCATCTTTTCCCACTCCCTGCCCGCTCCCTGCCCATCTTTTCCCGCTCCTGCCCGCTCCCTGCCCGCTCCCTGCCCATCCTTCCCCGCTCCCTGCCCATCCCAGCCCGCTCCCTGCCCGCAGGTGCGGCCCGGGCCCGCTCCCCGCCGCCCCCCGCCGCCCCCCGCACACCCGGGGGAAGGGGGCGCGTCCCCCGCGCACTCACAGGCGCCTGTCCTGCGGCTGCAGCTGCCGGTGCATGGCCAAGGAGAAGCCGAAGAGGCTGCCGGGCTCCCCGCTCCAGCTGACCGCGTTGTCCGTGTCCAGGTTGAAGGCGGCGGCCAGCGCCGGCAGGCAGAGGAGCAGCGCGGCCGCCATGGGCTGCGGGGGGAGCGAGGAGAGCGAGGGGATCGGGGGGATCGAGGGATCGAAGGGACCGAGGGCACCGCGGGGATCACGGGGACCTGCCGCCCGCTCCGCTCCGCTCCGCCCGGCTCGGCAATGCCCGCCGCCCCGCCCCGCCCCGCCCCGGCCCCGGGCCCGGCCCCTTCCCCGGCCCGCCGGGTGCCCTGCCCTCGGCCGGGCCGGCAGAGCCGAGCCGGGGCCGCACGGTGTGCCGGACATCGCAGCGCGGCCCCGGGACACGGGCCGTGCGGGTGCGACCCCGTGGGAACGCCGCTGCAATGTGCCGGGGGTACAGGGCTGCGGTGTTCGCTCTGTGTGCCCCGAACAACGCATCCACGAGGAGCGCAAAAAAACAAAACAAACAAAAAAAAACCCCACAAACAAATTAACAAACCCTCCCAGCATATGTATCTCTGTTTTGCAGATTCTTCAGACAGCACATGAGGACAGAAACTCAAGATTACCTGAATCGCCTCCTCCAGCATTTCCTGTCTCTGAACACATCTGAGAATTTCTAACCCATACCTTTTGATTGTTGGAAAGCAATATGTGGGTTTGGATCCCACATAATTTTATCTTGTGCTTTCACCCATAACTCCAAAAGGGTATTTGCAAGCATAGAGGTTTTGGTCTTTTTGCATGGTCTTGGTTTAGTGCTCTGTTTCAGGGAGGTGGATGCAAACTATTACAACCTCAAAATGCCAAGTAGCATGACAACACTGGATTGTTCTTTTCTACTGATACCCAGGATATGAAGAGAGAAGCTAAAATTGCAGAGAAAGTGAGAAAAGAGCAATTGAGACAGAGCACTCAAATATGTTGATACTCCAAATAACTCCTTCTGGAACAATACTCTGCTCCCATGGAGTTAATCCAGGCTACTTTTTCCAGAGTAATTATTCTAAGATAACTCCTTGTATAGACAAGTCTTTGGCTCAAGTCCAAAACACCCTTGATCAAAAGAAAGGAAGAAAATGCACCAGAGACGTGCATCTAATGTGGAAACAAAACATTTTGTTAAATTAGGCTCCCAGATATTTATTGCTAATAGAGTCCTCCCCTGCTTATTCTTCATGCCCAAATCATTCAAAGTCTTAATCCAGTGTTCAGTCACTGCCACAGCAGAAAACTGTACTGGCAGAAATACCACCCTACGGTTTCACTAAGGGACCCATAAGAGGGAAGGGTCCCAGACTAATTACAAAGTGTCTTACTACAATCCACGTATTTCACAGTAATTAGTAAAGATTTAAAAACAAGTCTTTTAAAACAGTGTTGATGTCTGTACCAAAGTCTTAGCAGTTTGCCTTTTGGGACAATCAAAACTTGCATGCTTCTAATACTCTTCCAGTAACTATAGTTACTTTTAAAGTAAAGCTTGTACTCAATAACTTCTGTAAGGAGTCACAGAAATCATCCAGAGCTGCCTGAATGATACTGGCACATTAATTGTATCTGACTTCTCCCCCTCCCACTAACCAGCATTGCCTGGGCATGTTGTACCTGTTTGTTAATATCCACAGAGGTTGCTGAGGGGAGACTGCATCTGGAGATGAGAAAACTCTGTAACAAGCATTCCAAGACATAGTGCCATTAAAACCTGTCTCAAGTGACCACAGCAAGAAAAACAAAAATAGACCCTATATAGGGTGGAGCAAAACTGCACAAAAACAGCTTAGAGTTACCTTGGATGGTCTCTTGTCATTTTGTTCTATTTAATTTTGCTCTAGATGAGAGAAAAAAATAAAAAAGAGTTTTACAAGTATGTCAGTTTCCTTCCTTTGCTCTTCCTCCAAAACAAACATGGTGTGAGTTATCTATAACTAACACATACTTCAGGAATTCCTCTTTTGTACAATCCCTGTATAAAGGGGGACCAAGATTAGGTATGATGACCAATTAAATGTGAGCACTCTGTTATGCATAACAACATAGCTATTCTAAGAAATGCAATGGCCAGATCAAAAGCATTTCTCTTTTTTGTAACAAACGCTCTGCTGTGGCTGAGTTTTCAAGCTGTCTGCTTGTTAATGGTTGATACTCAGCCAAAGGGCTACAAGGTGTTTGCCTGCTGTGTCTACATATTAAGCAAGCCTTACTGCCAGCAGTACTTTCCTCCTCCATACAACCATGTAGCTAATTACAAAGAAAAAAAATCATTTCCATAAAAAAGAAGAAGGGGAATGGCAAAGCTAGAGTTTGGCAAGACATTTTAGGCTTTCCCTAGAAGGCACAATGCTTTACATTCCTGAACTTCTATCACTTATATCAACAATATACTACGCAAAGAAATACACAATTTGTGGATACTGAGCTGTGCAGCTTTAATGTAGCACATCAAATGGTCCTGAAAAGACAAAATACATAAACATCCCCTTCCCACTTCCTTTTAAAAAAGTGCTTGATTTTATAATTTATGTAATTCCAGATGAAAAAAAAAATATACCAGCAAAACCAATTTAGTTTGTTTCACTGTACAAGTTCTAAAGATACAGCATTGTTTCAATTCAGAAACATAAACTAGTTTTAAGTATTAGTAGCCTGAATCAACCTTCTGTATGGTTTCTCCTGAACGCAATATGCATACCGTTTCTAGAGCTGCACGTTCTCTAAATTGTTTCCATTTATTGAACAGATACATCTCAACAGCTACAACAAACAGTTGAATTTGTATGCACACAGGTTATCAGACTGTTTTTGCCAGTATATCCCCTATGGCTGTTCTTGGTTCCCTGTGAACAATTACACTAGGAGTAGCAAACAGCAGCACAGGAAATAAGGTGCTTATAGTGGTAAGTGAAACAGACTGCTCAACACCAGGTAAGCAAAATGTTCTGCTTTGAACAGTCTGAAAACAAGAGCATTAGAATAGTTACATTTACACACCTGGTATTCTGACTTATACAGAACTGACACTCACTGTATTTATGTCATTTATAACTGGATGAAGAATGTCTTAGTCTTTACTATCTTTTCAGAAAGGTTACCAAGATGCAGCTTTTTTACTAGTTGCTATATTTAAACTACAGTTCCAGATCAAGATGTTGCTATGTTCTTATGACTTTTGGTTTTCTCTTTGATGTCTGAAACAAATGTAGATGACATTCTGCCATTCTTTACTTGCTTGCAAAGTAAAAATATTTTACCTCAGTAGACAAAGTATTACACAAATAAAAATATGAGCTGAGAGAAATATTTCAGTCCAGACTCAGAATTTTGGTGAACACTGTGACCAGTATAAACAAAAGTTCTTTCAGTCTTTTACATCTAGAGAATGTTTATCCACCCAAGTTTGTCAGGTACATTCCTTAAGCAGTTTCAGAATGACCAGCCTGAACTGTTTGGAGAGTAAACATCTTTGTAAACATACTTGGAGGCACTTTATGAGCATAGCTAGGCAAAGATCAGAGAAATGCTGTGACAAGTGGGAATTAAGAACCCTTAGTATGGATTGCTGTGGAAGGAATTAAAGATGTTCCTTCAAAATTATTTACAACTAAGTCATAAAATTGCAGTGATTTTGAACATATGCTTGTATTCTAATTCACTTGTTACATACACCACTGTGTAAGATTCCCAACCCCCATAAGCCTAAGCTGCAACATCATTACACACATCATAGGCGTCTTTGCAGCCCCACTTTGTGGTTCTCTGAGCTAGCCATTTATATCCCCAAATCTCTTACATCATCACGGTTGAAACCTGTAGCACTGACTGCATCCCAGAGCTGTCTATACCACGCATGCTCCTTGATCTGCAATACTGTCCTGCACATGAAACCATGCTTGTCTTGTAGCACTTTTCACTTGGGTGGAGACACATAACCCCATACCAGAAGCAAACTTTTGGGCAATTTTAGCCAACTCTCCATAAACATCTATATGTGTATCTTCCAACCCATTTGCACCAAAGCAGCCAACCATTGCTTATAGGCTAGCAGAGGAGATTATAAAGATAAGCAAGGTATTTCTTGGGTAGGTGTTAGTAGCAGGAGAATAACAGAGAAGGTTTACAAGGAAGATATTCCTGAAGATTCTCCTCAGAAATTCAGAAATCAAGAGGAACCTTCACAGGACTTATTTTAACCCCATCAAGAGCCAAAAAGGATCATTGTTCAAGACACTTTCATTCTCCTAGCTCACACAGATCTGACTGAACAGTCTTTGGCCATCACCCAAAACACAGCTCCACACAACTTTGATAGCACTTACCTCTAAGAACTGCACTGGGTGCTGGACACACAGGACTTAGCCCTGGGGCAGTCTGCAAAGCACAGGATCAGAAACTTTAGTCACTTGAGGAATCTGGTCTCTAGGTCACTATCTAGGTTATTGTACCAGATCAGCACAGCTGAGATCCCCAGCTCCTCTTGCAGCAAACTAGTGGAAACAGCTGCTTGGTCATTTCCACGCTTGTTACACCTGTGCCCCATCAGGTCCTGGATCAGCCCTGGCTGGGAGGCCAGATGGCTGTTTGGTTTCCAGAGAGGAGAGAAAGCTCAGTCAGATTGCACAAAAGTTTTCAGTGATTGACAGGAACCATGCAAAGAAATCCAACTTTTTTCTTTTTTTTTTTATTTTTCTTAATAGATTTAAGTTTTTCTATAGTCACCATGTTTAAAAGTTTTACAGTTTTGATATAGAGACACCTCTTTCACATGTGCAAACCAAACCGTGTCTGCTACTGATTCAACAGGACCTGTGGTCAGGACGTGTTTAAACATGGCCTTCAGACTGCTGCTTCTCTGGCCTGTTTAAGGTCTAAAGCAGCCTCACAAAGATACTTCCTCTACTTTCTTTACTGTTGGTTTTTTTTTGCTAAGTCTTCTCTTTTCTTTCTTTTTTTTTAAATAAAAATAAATCTAACAAATTTATTCCCTTTTCCCTTTAGATTAATATCCTGATTTCTAAAAAATAAATGGGACAAAGCAGACCTGATCACCATAATCATCTTTTCTCTTTTTTTTGATCATCACATTTAAAACTATTTCTTTTCTGGACAATATATAGTTTTAATTAATGATAGTCTTTTAAATCAATCCATAATTAGCAAATCCAATATTTTGTTATATTAAATTTCACTTGCTAACATTCTCACTAACAATAATGAAAATATTATGTAAAGACTGTAAAAAAAATTCTAAATAAAGTCTGTAAAGGCCCAGTCCACTCAGGATTTGAGCTGCTGCCTGTACAAAAATCAGGCTGTTCTCTCTCCCTGATTTGCCTGGATGTGGACAGCAGTAATGTGGAGGCTGAGGAAACACTGTAGTTCTCATCAGCTCCCTGCTGACCAGTGCAATCTTTACTTGCTGAGGTTCTTTTACCATCATGCTAATCTACCTGTACAGCCATTTTATATGCAAAAACTATCAGATACTGTAACTTTCTCATTTAGTCAAACAAATTAAGAAATTAAAATCAATAAATTAAGACAATCTGTTATCCAAAGAAGAATTTTTTTAAATACCACTTCCTTATCCAACCACTATAAATTTACGTCCACCAAAGGAAAAAGACTGAGGATTGTCTACGTATGCCATGTTTTCCAATTAACTGCTTCTGTTTAATTATTAAACAACTGCATTAAGGTCAACAGGAAGAAATTTTTTTTTATTATTCTAGAGTAAGACTGCTCACACATGAGTTAATCAGGAACAATTTCATGTTTAAATAAGCACTACAGAAATTTAGTTCCTTTGCAGTTCCAGTTTTATTCAATGAAAAGATTCATTGCATGATGGTGCCATGACCAGGAAGGCTTAGTGAGTGAATTGCATATCTAATCAGTTTGGCAAAGGGTTTTAATGGAAGCTGCTGTGCTGGCTTTGCTGACTTCAAGTGATTTTTTTCTTTTGTTCATTTGTTGCAAACAACTAAAATCTGGGTCAAGGAAGGAAAGCTCAGTCATTAATTATGGAAGTGCAAATTTTTATACAGTATTGGAAAGGTTTCAAAAGCAGTTTTTAATTTTGTATTCATTGTGTATTCAGTTTTCTCACTATTTTCCCCCATCTTTCTATACATCTAAATTTCAAACATCTTCCTAGGAAAAGGCAAAATAATTTGTGCCTTGTAGGCAATGAAGATTTAAGGCATTGAGTTTTAAACAATTATTCAAATAACATTATGAATTGGTAAAATATTTACGGCACAAACATATTTCTAGACAATGTAACTACTCTAATGTTTATTTTCAAACCATCACTTGCTTGGTCATACGCTCCAGCTTAATTCTGTCAAAGGAAATTTTCTTTCTGGAGTTCTAAAAGTCAGGTTTTGAACTTTTACACAGTAATCACGTTTCACAGAACCACAGAACATGCCGAGCTGAAAGGGACCCACAAGGCTCATCAAGTGCAACTCCTGGCCCTGCACAAGATCATCCTCAAGAGTCACACCATGTTCCTCAGCATGTCACACAAACACTTCTTGAACTCTGTCAGGCTTGGGGCTGTGACCACTGCCCTGGGGACACTGTTCCAGTGCCCAGCCACACTCTGGGGGAAGAACCTTTTTAAGCCCAGTCCTACTTTATGTGATAAGAGGAACTATTATAAAATACACATTATAGCAACTATGTATATTCTCCTCAACTGCAATTAACAGTCCCTGTGTGGGTGTGCTGAGAGTGCTCTGCCTTGTTTATTTACATGTCTCTCACACCAGCAGTCTGAAAGACAACACCCTAAACCTATCCCAGCTCATTCCACACATCTGGGAACACAAACTGAGGAAGGTAATATGATACAGTCAGAGAGAGATGTTCTCAGTTTTCACTAGGGCTGTACCTTTTGTATAATTTCCTGCATGACACACATATATTGCTTTCTTTACTTGTAGGTGTGTGTTTTTAGGACATATCAGACAAATAGTGTCTTCTAGCATACAAGTAAATATCTGTGAATTTCTGACCAGAGTGAAATGCATGTATCAGTTCCTCTTACTCAACTCCTAAGGTCAATTAGCATCTCCAAGGATCAAGGTCCACTTTTATGCAATTGAGCAACCTAACTGGCAGGTAGATCAAGGCATGATAATTTGCTTCTTGAGTGCAAATAAAGGTACACTGACCCATTTTACCGTGGAAATGTTCTTAACAATAATAAAATAAAATTCAGATATTCTACAGTAATGATGTGTTTTTCATGCAGACCATAAAGGACTATCTCAAAGCATTTTCATTCTTCCCTCATGAGGTACAGCAGTTTTATAATCTCCATTTGCAAGTGAAAAAGACTGATGGTCTCCTTAAGGGCAAGAGAGTGCCCCAGTATCACATAGGAAAGTTGCAGCAGAACCCACAGCCAGATCTGGTTTCTGAATTCTCCATCCTCCTCTGCCTTGTTGTAAAAAGCCCATCTAAAGCTGAAAATTCACAAGGTCACTTCTGCACAGCTATCAGCTGCTGAGCTGGAATACAGGTGCATATGCACATTTGGCTGACAGTTCCCTTTCTGTGAGTAAGACATTGCGTTAGTAAAAAGCACATTATGTTGTATATGAGTGCTAATGTCCCTCATCATGCTTTCTGACTCTCTGGGAATTTTTGCAGTACAGTGTGAGTTGCAGCTGTACTTATCAGAGAATAAGTGTCCAGTGTCAAAGCATTCCTTCTGTTTCCCTTCATGACTTCATTTTCACTTAGTATTTAAAGATTCCAGGAGCTCTCTCTGTTCCATTCCAACCTTCAACATGCCTGTTTTCAAGCCCTTTACTGTCACCCCTGGAGCTGACTGGCCATTAATGAGAGAAGGAACTGATTTGTCTATTCATGGAAATATATCTATCAGACCCACCAGGTGTGCAGCAGCTAGAAAAGAAATGTGAGCAAATGAGTGTTCTGCAGACAATAAACATCAACAGATGTTACAAGCATTTGCTGACCAGCTGCACATGGCAGGGCAACCACCATGCAGTGGGATCAGGTCATGGCACAAGTCTGTGCCTGTCAGCAGTGACTGCAAGCCTTTGGATCCTGCGTTCTGCTGCACGCCAAATTTATTTCAGCCTCAGGATGCCAGAATGACAGCTGCTTTGAGAGGGAAGAATCAGAGAATCAATCTTATGAGGAAAGTTTGCATCACTCAACAATCTGTTTGGTGTCAGAAAAGGAAGCTGTTACAGGAGTGCAGACAGCGTAACCATTAACCATACTTTGCAGGAGGAAACACAAGTAAGGATCAGGCACAGGAATTAATATCTAAGTCAATTAAGAAGGCTTCCCTGTTACTTTCCTGGTAACAGGCTGGCCCTGTCTAGAAACCAAAACATTGGGGTGAAGTAGGAACTTAAAAATACTCTATTGCAGATAGTAAAATTTGAACTACATTTGAAATAATAGTCCTATCATGTTACATATTCAATATCGAATTACCACATTGCTTCGCAACAGCTCTATTTCTCAATAAATTTGTTATACATGCTTAGTATTGCTGGGTGCATAGCCTTATTCCAATTTTGTGTTCATTGTAATAGAAGATAAATTTGTGATTTACTTCAATTTGAACAGTGGCTTTTTGCAGAAGTTTATGGTAGGGATAGTTGCAGTGTATTCACTCTGTTTTTTTATAATTCTTGCTGCATCTACATAATCATAGAGTGATCTGCTACTTTCAGCTACAGTGTCCTGCTCCCTATCTACACACAGTCCCTTGCTTTTTGAGGTTTAAGGGAGAAAAAAAGGTAGCATACCACTGCCCACTGAGAGGGTTATTTTAACACACATTTAATTTGTAAAGTATCTGAGTTCTTTCATCTTCTGTGGATAACATCGCACAATATATTGAAAGAACTCTGGTAGCTAAAAACAGTCCAACCATGGCTATATATATGTATATATCCATATCTTCACAGATGCCGTGGTGAGCCTGCATTCCAGTACTTCAAGCTAGGTCAAGAAGGTATGTTAAGTATCTCCCCACTACAACAGACTTTTGTGAATCCCTCAGAAGTTTTTCCTTGCTTTCCTGGCCAAAAGTACTTTTTCCTAAGGGGCATGGGAACACACTGTCAGCTGAATGTTGCTGGTGTGCCCCAGACAGTATGGGGCTGCATTCTGCAGAGAAACTGCAGCACTGGCAAGGCCACCACAGCTCTCGCCACGTTTCCTGACTACTTTTTTATCCAACACTTCCTCATCCTTTCTGGAACATCTGAGTAATCTTTATTCCTGTAGAATAAAGGTGTAAACCTTGCCCTTGCATAGACCCACACTGCAATTGTCGTAACAGGGCGTTTGCAAAAGAAGTATTTTCAAACACTATAAAAGCTAGAAGTCCAAACACTGCACCTCAGACCTCCAGAGCTCCAAAATCTAACCAGACTTGGCTATGTCAGTGACATTATGGAATACTTTCTGGTGAGCTGTTTGCAATATCATCATAATAATATAGCAATATAATAACATCGAGGTAATGAAACAGAAACACCTGAAGACTGGAAGCACTATTTTGTCAGAAGAGCATAAACTAAGAGTTCTATCGGCAGGACATAAAACTGAATGTGAACACATTCAACAGAAATAAACATCTCTAGTAAGACTCTGTTGTAGAACAAACAACACTCTTTTGAAAAGGCATTTGATTTCTTCCTAATCATCTGTAAGAGCAACACAAGAACTTTTTTGCAATGACACTTTGCTGGGAGGAGTGGGGGGGGAAAAAAAAAAAAGCAAACCACAAAACCTTAGTGTAACAAATAGTCTCCCAGACAAAACACTTTCAGATAACCACTTCTGTAAATTTTTACTTTAAAGGCACCTTGAGTCAGTGGAAAAAAAAATAAAAATATCTAAGTATCAAGGTCCTGTATTATTCTGGCACCAGAAAACACAAGACTTTCAGTTCTGAGTACAAGGAATGTTTTACTCTGGTTAGCATGAGGTTAATATCTAGCCAGATCTTTCTTTTTGCATTATTACTAGTAAGTCAACAGCATCTTTTAGTATCTTGCGAGACAAGTTTCAACAAAGCTGCAGTATGATTTTTTCTGTGATTAGTAAATCAAGAGTAGAACATATGCCCACACACATCCTTCACAGTCAATTCACAAGAGAGGGAAGATGTTGGCAATCTCTGTTACACCATTCCTTATTTTTATCCCAAAGATCAAGATCCATTGAGAAAGAGAGGGCATGGCCTGTGAAGACACTAACAAAAGGCTTCTTGATTAACCCCAAAAAGTGAGAGACTGCATTACCTTTACCACAAATCATCCTCTGCAGGGATTTTCCCAGTGTGAAGGCATTAAAGAGGTAGCCACAGCTGGGGGGGTTGTCTCATTAATAGCAACACAGCTTTGTTGGCAGCACAGTTCCAAGGGTACAACAATAGGAGGCACTGTGATGTTTTAAGGACTCCCGGGTGAACCCTTGGCTTTCTCCAAATCTTGAAATCTGTGAAGTTCAAAGTTAGAGCTGTGATTTATTGAGGGGACAGGGCAAATATTCACTTTTCTTAAGAGACCAATATTGAGGAAAACTCTCAATAGGACCTTTTTAGAGTTTCAGCCACTGCAACATTGCTCCTTCCCCAGCAATTACAATTATAAAATTACAATTTTTATTTTTTGAAATAACAGACATTTTGACTTGGAAAAAAGTTCAGATAGCTCAATATCCTGCCTAAGAGCTGGCAGTAGTAATCACCTTAGAGTGTGCAATAGAGTGCTCATTCTTTTGCCGGTCCTCTGCAGATTACAGACTTTGTTTGGCCAAGGGTTCATTTAGACCACTGTATTTATTGACAGTTTCTACCTTATATAACTTCATTTTTATTTATAATAATATTATTGATCTCTACAGGACAGTGGAAACAAGATACGTAATTAAATTGTGCAGTGTGTGAAAAGGGACTTTCTGCTTCAAACTCCCCTGCCCAATAACTTCACTGCATGCCCCAGTGTGTTACATGGTTATAAGTGAATGAACATTTCATCGTCATCTTATTCATGATTTTATAAATTTCTGTCATACCCCACTTCAACCATCTGTTTTCACATAGAACACTCATTGTCCAATTCATATCTCAAATAGATATCATTATATGTTTCTAAACACTTTGGGCATTCTTTGTACTTTTATCATATGCCATTTGAGACAGAATTTTCAGAATACCACAGAACATTCAAGATGTAGCAAAGACATGGACATATAGCAGCAGCATAATTATACACTCTGTTTCATATGGTATTCCATTCATCTTTCTTAATTTTCTGATTCTCATTTTGACTGCTACTGCCCATTGAGATGATGGCAAAATTACCACAGGAAGACCAAGATCCTGAATGGAGCAAGTTAACTAATAGTCCATTTTTTAATTCAAGCAAATTGCTTTGAACAATATGAACCCCAGTCTTGCTATTTTATTTCTTAGTCACTTATATAGCAAAATTTTCTTTAGAATCAGCTTTAGTTTTGACCCACAAAAATTTTATAGAGGCAGTAAACACTAGCTCACATCCCTTCTTTGGTTTTTAAATATGGCAAACAGCATATATCCTTCTGGGATCTCTCTCTGTGAGAAATATGTATTCCTGCCATTTTCTTCAGCCAGCTCTTAATCTACAAAAGGATCTTCTCTTTACTGCATACCAATTTCAGTTCTCAAGGGCTCAAAGCAACTTGAAAAATCCAAAGAGGTTGTGACAACTGACTCATCCTTTTATCTACAGGCTCATTGCCTGCTTGAAAGAATTCCAAGACGCGTGATGTCCCTTTGCAAACTTTATATTTTCCATGTATCTGCTAATACTGTTCTCATTACAATTCCTATTATGTTCCTGGCTTAGAAGTCAGCTTAGTTTCTGTAATTCTCCCAAGTACCCTGTTTCAAACTTTCTCAAATGTACTCCCCTTTATCCCTCTGGTACCATGATACATGACAATTAAAATTCCATTTGAGGGAGTCCAGAAATTTCATTCGTGCACTCATTCAAATCTCAAGAACAGTAGTTAATCTTTATAAAACTTACAATTAAGAAAATACTGAATCAACTGATGATGTACTGAGCAAACAGGATGAACACACACAGACAGAATCTTTATTTCCATGCTCATAATTATGAACTTACATGCTGTTAGAACATGTGTAATTGCCAAACCAGAGCCTCAAAAAGGTTGTCTGCTATCTGTTCCTTACCCCCAGTCTTATCAAGTTGTGATCTCAGGAACTGAAGAAGCATCATGAACCCAGAAGTCATGTCTGCCCTTCAGGTGGTTACAAATACCTGCTTCTCTTCACCCCTCAAACTACCTGGAGGCTGTAAGTCTGCCTAGTATAAAAAATGCCAAATGCATCTACTCTTTTGAAGCAGGCTGCTGGTAGCAACTGGCACACTGTTACAATTCACCTGGCGGCATGAAAATCCTCTTAGAGAGCAAAAATCCATTAAAACCTCTAATTCTCTTGGGCCCACGTTCATCTTCCAACAATGACATCAGTGAAAAGGAGTCATTTTTCAAGCAACACCAATTTTCTGAATTCTTCATGGCTTTTCATAGCACACCTCTACTGTCTTCTCATTTCCTATTTCATGATGAGAACTGGGACTACCCCTGCGTACTTACTTGTTTTTGTTCTTATTTGCATAGTAACTCAGAACAAAAGCACTTCTAAAATATTTTATGAGAAGTGTGTCTTTCTTGTTAAAGAAGCTGCATGACTACAATAAGCCAACACCTAAATATTTGTGCGCCTTGTCTCCACATGCCTTCCTTAAAGAGACATAACCTTAGGTGTAATTTATGTGAATGCACATTCATGACTATAAAATTCTTGGCAGTTCCGTATTATCGTACTTACAAACTTTGTAGGTGATTGCAGTCTCCTGGCTGAGCAATAACCTTCCAGTGGATCAAGCTCTGTCACCACAACAGAGGGGTGCTCAGCACAGGCTGTTAATCTCTACATAAGCTTTATGTTTTTTCTGAGACTAGGCAAGTATTTCCCTTGCACCAAAAAGGATGGCACTTAACCACTGAAGTTCCACTGTGCTGTTATCTAGTAGGCAATATACTTCTCATTCTAATCCATGCTATCCAACATAACATTTCATCTAATCCATAACATTCAGAAATCCTATCCAACAAAATGAATTTGTACTTTAAGCAGCACAGCTCCACTTACTTGGAGCTTACTGCTTTTCCATACACTGCACATTTGACCCTTCTAAACTTCCTAACATTCAGTAATATTATGCAGAATGGAATTCCATTATTCAAAGTTATAAAAAAATACATAAAAACTTTATTTTAAAATCTATAGCTTGGAAAGCAGCTTTTAACTGTAGGAAATTTGAAGATTTTTTCACAAATTACTAGTGGAAATAAAAATGGATCTAAACAGAAAGGATGCTTGTGTGTTTCTAAAGAATAACAAGAACGACCAGTTAGGACAGAGGCAACAGAAAGTACTACTTTAAAAGGCCCTTTTTTCGCTAGTTGCTGTAAGTAATTTATTTTCCTGAAATCTGCAGTTCTAGAACTTCTATAAAAATAAGACCTCTTTTCTTTAAAGAGAAAACATAACCACCCTGTTTTTCTAAAATCTGTTTCAGTACTTCATTTGTCAAAATCAGAAAGGGCACATTTGGAAAGAATGGAATGCTGGCAGTAACAGCACTATGGTTATAGGGTTTTGAATCATCAGCTAAGTTTCCCTCTTACTCTTATTCCCCTCCCCCTTTCCTTTTTCTCTTTATAAAGCAGTAACTGGTGTGATTCTTGTTATAAAACTTAGTATCCCAAGTACTTTACTGTTTTCCTGTTATTTAGCTTGAATAATGAGGGCAGAGTTGGGAAGAGAAATAAACCATTTAGTAATATTTAAGTCCTCCTCTTGAAGATGGATGTACGCTGACTTTATTACATGAGCACTTCCAATAATTGTAAAGGAAGTGATCATTGGAATATAATTAAACATATGAATAAACAGATGGAAAACTGAGGACCTACTCATCTTCTAAATATAGGAATTTATTCCCTTTCTTATTTCAAACAAACACGTTCAAAATGAAATCTGCCGAGCTCTCAAACAAGGCCTGTGGATATCTGATAATGCCTGGCTTCTGGACAAGATAGTCCAAAACGTCCTTTTCAGAGAAATAGTTTGACATGCTGAATAATGTAATCACAATCTCAACTCCTGCCCAGTGTTCATCATATCTTTCGAGTGGTACACATATTAACACAGAAAATACTCAGTGGCACCTCCCTTCCCTCTCCCTGCTCTTTCCCAGAACACAAGAATCTGGTCAGAAACTATGCAAAGCAGGTGCTCAGTGTGACCACATGTGGACACCTCAGCCAGCATAACACTACCACTCTGTAGTCACCTTTTGTGGTTCTTGTGAACTGCCACTCTGCTACTGTGGGATGCAGCCTCTGGCCAGGGTAATGAGCAGAAAACCAGAAATCAGGACTTTAAAGCATTTTCAGTTGAGACTCTGGTTTATGCCACGATCTTTCTTTTGCCCATCCACCCACACATACTTATTTATTTGTCTTTATTTCCTTAATATCCATTGTTACTCTCTAGACAGGAAGAAGGCTCAGAATGCCCTCCTCTGAACACAGCAGAGCACTGGCCCTTTGATATTTGAACTACACAGGCTCCTTTTCAGAGAAGAGTGCAAGAACCATATATGCTTATCATCAAGGATGAAAGGGGCCCTGGTTTTCCACTGCCCAGTTGCAAGTGCAAATACTTACGTCTCCAAAAATGGAGTATAAAGTTATATCATAACTACTGTCATTCCAAACAAGCATTACAATGAAACCCTTTCAAATGTTCAGTTGTAATGAATTATTCCACTGAGGTGATTTTTGAGGTGACATTGTCTTTCTCTAGCATGCTCTAAATCCTTATCTTGAAAGCCACTGCCTGTGATCAGCCTGCTCATGAGAAACTTCTGTGGTTTGTTTTGTGTTCGTTTCTATTTTTGCCTTCTTAGGCTCTAACTGTACAAATTTAAGTCTCCCCGGAGTATTTTGCACATTATTTCTGAAACAAGATGTTTAACGTGATATGAAGTTTTCCCTCACAGGTTAGCATGTCAAAACCTGACCCTTAGACTGAAACTTTGCATTTCCTCGAGTTAGCTTTCAAATGAAAGCATTATTTCTGCCCTAGAATCCATCTTCAAATCCATCATGAAAGGTCAATGTGTTAAGCCAATGCTTAAAACAAACCATAACTTCTTCTTAAAAATACAAATGTACCGAAGTAATTAAAAAGTTAATTCAAATGGGTTTTAGCCTATAGCACTTATGTCTATATATGATCATCAGTACTGAGCAGCAATAACAATAAAAATTAGTCTAGTGTTAAACCATGATAAAATTTTAGTGATACCAGATCAATTTCAGTGTGATGCTCACATATTTCAATGACAAACTATGGCAAACATTTACCTACACAAATATGTTTTTGCTGCTCACTGCAGGGTTGTATTGGAATATCTAGGCTAGATGAAGAGCAGTGACTCTGTGCAGCACTCCCACTTGCCCAAATACTACATAATGCTGTCCCCCCAGCAGGTGTAATGAGACAGAGACTAGAAGGGAATTAAAAGGGTTGTACCCAATGCCCAGCCCAGCACCTCTGATGCGAATGCACCATAATTTGCATTCAGGCCTGTGACATTCCAAGTAGGAGATACAGCAGGTAGAAACTTCTGGGTTGCCTGCTTGGTGCCACTGGTGGCACCATAAAAGCCACCCTCCTCTACTATGGAATTCTTCCAGCAAAAGAGACTGCAGCACACTGAGAAAGATTTTTCCTCCCCCAAATAACATGCCTTATCACGAACGACAGAAACACAGCTTACTGCAAGAGAAACAAACCCCACTTTGTTTTGAGGCAAGCAGCAGTAGACTCTTCTATTGTATTTGACATATCAGAGCTTTGCTTATGGCCACATTAAAATACATGAACAGTTTTGCATCCACAGATCTGTTCTTTCAGGGAGGATATGTTTTCTTTTGTGTCTTGTTCTCCTTTCCTCCTCACTGGTCTGATAACTCACCTTTTTAGATTATAGTTGCAGGCACTTCTTACAATCTTTACGTATAATGCCTAATAATGCTTTCATCTACTTGGACAAGTTTACACAAAAAGATAAAACCAAAGACCCAATTCAGGGTGATACACATAGCTATATTTTTACAATATTTCTGTCCTGTGAGGTTAGCTTTTAGGCACTTCTGAAAGCTTTGAACTTCATCTGCAAAGAAGAAACAAATGACCTGCCATGATGCACCTCGTTTCTAAGCCACATCATATAATCCATGAAAAGAATTAATAGAAAGATTTGTTTCAGTATTGTTGTGAGCCCCCTCCCGCCTGTTTATAGATATAACAACAGGTTTTGAATGAAAATGTGTGAAGAATGTGTAGTACTCTTGTAAAGGAGACTTTCACTAATTTAATTTAAAAAGAAACTAAGTTAATGAAATGTAAGAAAAGCAAACCTGAAGGAAATTTCACCAAAGCACAATTTGAAAAGGAGAGCTCTACTGTGAAAATAAATCCACTAGCGTACAAATTTCAAGCCACTTCCCCTGTAACTTTCAGTTTGAATGAGAAGTTACTATGCTACAATATAGTTTGAGAACATACTTATTCTGTGCTAGAAAAGTAAACTGAAATTGTTTGCTGGACTTTGTCACAGCCCTCAGATCTCAACAATACATACCAGGAGATACCCATCATCCCAGATGCAAAACCCTTTTCGTGGTTTTCAATAAAACACTTCAGATTTTTTTTCCCCTTCATCACTTTTTTCCTGAAATTCCTGAAGTTGAAATGGGATGATTTCTTCCTGCACAAAGGTATGAAGTGCATAAAACATTTGGCTGAAAGCATATAGCAAAAATAATTTCTGGCAAAGAATTGGGACTATGCCATTCCTAAAACAGTATACAGAGACTTGGTTACTGAACAGCTCAAGTAGCAGCATGAAAAGGCTTTTAAAAATTGTGCATAGGACATATGGAGAAAGTCTGGAATATTCACTTTAATCCTATTCTGCATTTTAATCCCAGAAATATCAGATTGGCAGGCCCAGATTGCCTGGTCACAACATAGGGATTTTTCAGGAAATTTTAAGTATTTGCTGGGTCAACATTTTGTTTAAATTATATGTGGTTTTTGCCCTCCAGAAACTAACTTTAATGCACTGGAGCTAATTTCCATTCTGTTTATTTTTAGACTCTTAATATTTAAAACACTGAAAGTCACAAATGGAGGTTAAATGAAACACACTAACAGCCCACCAATGCATGAACAACTGGCATAGATCACTTCAGACCTTCTCTCCATAAGTATGCTTGAAGAAGAAACACTCTCCTGGCTTGGCTAAGAAAACTCATTAAATAAATTAAGCAGGACAAGTGAAAAATAAAGTTGAGACACTCACTGACACTCAGAGGAGAAGGGAAAGGGGAGATGACATGCAGCCATTTGTCCTCTTTGTGCTTCTTAGTCAGCATCCATGTAGAGGCATCACCCCCTCACCACAGGCAGTGGTGAGGTTCTCACACTGTCGCTTTCTTGAAGCAAACTGAGAAGACAAATCTTTTCACCCTTCCCATTTAGAGCCTCGACCATGTCCCATATCACATAAGAAACTCTTCCTTGCAGCTGCATCTTCCCACACAAACACCACTTCCTAAAGGGGATCACCAGCCCTTGCTTTGCATCTCTTTTACTATTACAGTTACTGGGTGGTTTCACCTCTTGCACTACGGCAATTGAAGATTTCCTCCTTGTCTGTGCCTCTCCAGGTGACTGACAGGCTCAGGACCCTCCTGCAGACACCTCTTGCCGCCAAATGAGCTGCATTCAGGAGAAGAGCAGGGACCAACTCTGCATTGCTGCAGGCACAGAAGTCCCCTGGATAGCTGTGCTCCTCAGGCAGCACAAAATTGCACTCAGCACTCACTCCACTATCAGCACATACCAACAGTATGTTGCTGGCCTTCTCTACCCTGTACCTCTGTGTGCCCAATGCATATCTTTCCTCCCAAATGAGTGCAATGCTCCTGAAAAAATGCCTGATGCTCTCCTCCAGTGCCAGTACAAGACTTTGGGGCTGTCAGCACCAGGGCTGTTCACCAAGTACTGGAAGACAGGAGGAAAGCAGTGGGACAGAAGCTGGTTCGAATGCTGATTTCATGGTCTGCAAAGTTAGGGGTGGGAGCAGGGGATAAGGGAAAAGGAGAGCAGTATAGACAAGACTGAGCAGCCTTGATGCCTAAAAGCCAAGTAAGAGTTGGTCTTTCTGAATTTCCCCTCCTCATTGCTTGGTGTCCTGCTTGTGGCTAAGAGGTGACAGCAGTCTCTGCTGAGCAGAGAAACTGCTCCTCTCTAACTCCCCACAGCTACACCAGCTGGGGAGGGGGAACCTGCAGGAATTGGATGCTCCAGCCAGGACCCCACAGTTGCTGCACTGACAGCTGGTAAAAGCATGCAGGCAATCCATACCGACCCCAGGCTGCACTGTCGAATGTGCTGCACAGCACCAGCCAGCTATTAATAAATACAGGAGTGAAACCAAATGCCTCTGCTTTGACTTCTTAAAAGGCCAAACTCATCCTTCAAATTGGTCTATTTCTGGCCATCCATCCAACCCTTGATTCCAGCACAGGAGCTCCCCCATCCAGGCATACAATTCCTGCTGACTTAGCAAGGTCCATGTTACAACCACAGCAAGGCGTGGAATTAGGCACTATGAGGATTTAGGAAAGCAAATTTCCTTGCCACTCAGTTTCTTGCTACTCAACTCATTCTGTAACATATGAAGGAAACTGCACTTGCACAGCAGTACCTTACCCACTTACCCCTTAGGTTGTTGCATCCCTGTCTGTTCTCCAGTCCTATTCTGACCTCCCTTTCTGATTTAGAGTCAACAGGTCCCTGACCTATTGACTTACAAAACACACAACAAAATACCTCCTCCCTAATTTTGCACAGACCATCTCTGAGGTCAGGAAAGGTTTCCATAGATAGAGCACTCTGGCTGCAAGAACATGCACATAACCAAAACCATCATAATACATAGGCACTAAACATGCATCTAAGGCAAGGGTCCTTGTAAACCAACAGATAAACAACCAAACTCCTCAACATAACAGGGATTTAGAGGAAAAGACTCTATTGTTTCTAAAACAACAACAACATTCTAAAAACTGATGGCATTTCCCTGTTTTCTGCAGCATAAGTGGAGTTTCACGTCTCCTAATGAAACTCTACAATAAACATTCTTTATTATTTTGCTGCTTTATTAGCTATTTGGGGGACAGAATTACATGTAATATTCCACATATAATGTTCTTAGTAGCAGATATGAATTGTATAAAACTCCACTAACTGTCCATTTCCACAGGAAGGTAAACTTTGCAAATGAAACACAATGGTATTACTGGGATGTAGAAGAATCATCATTCTGTCTGATGCAAGAGAAACTCTTACAAAGCTTTACATGGAGAATAACCAGTCTTTGTAACTGCTCCTCTTTAAAGGTTTGGAGTTGGTTTGTTTCCTTTCAAGTGCCGAAAAACTCTAGAGGGGAAGCAGTTGTTTCCTGCATACCAAAATGCTTTGTCATTTACCCAAAAAAACTGCCTGAAATAGTTGATAACATTTGTTTTCCCCTCCTTTCCAAATAAATGTGTAAATATGTAAAAAAAGAAAAAGAAGTTGGTCTGTCTTTCCATCCTCTCATTCACCTTTGACTCTGACCAGTCTACTTTCAGCAGCCAGTGCTGCCCTGGACAGCAGAAGAGAACACATCTCAAATTTCCAATTCCCACTCCAGGTGTGAAGTCTCTCCTTTGTCCCCCCACTGCATTTAGCAAAATATGCTTATGGGTGCTTCAGGAGACCTCAATACCCTTTTTAAGGAGTGACTTGGGCCAGAAGGATAAAAATGCCACAGGCAGGAAACTGGTGGTGCAGGAACTGTGTCACAGGATCTCCAACATGGTGTCAAGGGATGATGCAACAAGGACATTCAAGAAATCGTTCAGTGAAGTGGCTCAGTAGATCTTTTCTCAGAAATCATCAGTCTCCCAGAGTAGTGCATTAGTAGTGCATGACTGGGTTCTGTAGAGATCCAGAACATGATGAAAAATGTCAGTAAAAACTTTCCTTAACTTCCAAAAGTACCTTCTACACAACCAGTCCTCACAGAGGTGGGAGAAGCTGCCTCTGCCCAGGGCAGTCCCACACTTTATCACATCTTTTTCGTCCTCACTGGTTTTCACTGTTGATAGGCATGAAGCACACCTTTGCTAGCACCATGGGACAAAGCAGATATAGCTTTTGGAGCTTCAGGAAAACCCCTGAAGAAAATGCAACAGAAATGGAAAAGACAGGTACCTATTGATGTCATGATACAACATGAAGCCCTCAAACACTTGAGATACCACAGGAAGTATTCTGGGTTTTATTCCTCTGCTCTTTCTCTATAGTTTCATTGTATGTAATGCTTAGCCAGCTGCATCCAGCCCTCACCCTAAATAAAATAAGAGCCACAGCATCTGACCAGCAGGCAGCTGCTTGGCCATGCAGGCATGCAAAGTTCTTGGCAGATTTTGGATTCTAGCTTGCAGCTTTATGAGAACAGAAAAGAATTGTAACGACTCTATAAACTGAGATTTTCCATCAGCTACCAGGAACTGCTGGCTGGCATCTTGGGACAATGACAAAGACAGCAGCACTTCTTGCAGTGGCTACAGACAGCACCATTACAGAGCCTCGGGTGACTTCAGCGTGCTAATGCTGATAATGAGCTTGTGGCAGTGCAGATGATCACACATGGATGAGCATTCAATTACTCACCCAGTGGTTAACGCGCAGTGAAAGCAGAGACTACAGCCACACAGGCCCCCACAACTTTCATTTCACAAAGTGCCATTAAATCTCCATCGAAGAATGACAGCTTTATGCCAAGGGCTGGCGCTGAGCAGGGGATGGCCCATCTCATTTTGCAGAGCCCGTGGAAAACCAGCTCAAGCCCTCACCCACCAATACAGGGGCACCACTGCCTGCCCCAGGCAGGGCCTGAAGTGGTGACTTAAACATAAAAATATTCCTACTTCATTCCCTGCCCCAAATATTCTCCCAGCTTTACAGACCAGATGCATTTACTGTAGCTCAGCTGCCTCAGAAATAAAGAAATCTCCCCTGAAGTCCTGAAATAAGAAATTTTGATTTCTTTATTTAAGACCTAGTTTGAAGGATTGACGTTTTTATCACACAGATGTGAAACATCAAGTGCAGTTGATGTGGGAAACTTTTTCTAATGGAACAAAATTATTTTTAGTACTCTTGCCATAGGCTGTATTTAAAAGCTGTATTTGAAGCTGTATTTAAAACTCAGTTCAGTGAGACTCGTGTTTAAACATAAATATACAATCACCAATAGCTCTGCTTCCATGTAAAGATGGATTCTCAGAAGAAATTGTATTTTCAAGGACCTCTATGCGCCTAAATAAGCAGATGCGTTCTTTGTGACTAAAGCAATGAAAGAGTTTAATGATCACTGACAACAAGGTAACCTTAAAATCAAAGCTAGATGCCTGAACAATCAGGCACCTTGTAAAATGTACTTTTTATCTGTCTGCATATTTAAGTACCTGTATATAATGAAGATATACCATCCCTGCAGTGTTTCTGTACTATACCTGTTAATTCTATTCTTAAATAAAATTCTTACTGCAACAAAATCCTGAATCTGAAAATTGTGCCCTCACCAAAATGATGATTAATACTAAAAGTTCAAATATTACTAATAAATCAGATTATTATTATTTTAAAAAGAGAGCACTGAAAGAATATTTTCACTGCTTTAAGTGCAGATTATTTCATTTACTAGGATGCAGTTTTCAAAAAGCAAAATCATGTTACAAAACCCCAAATAAAACCACAACAAACCAAACAAAACAAATAAACAAAACAAGCAGTCCACAGATACTTCTCCAAAGTCAATTCTTTTAGAGTTGGTGGAAGCCATCCTTTAAAATTCTTTAAGCTTTGCCATAAAAGTATTTGGAGACCCACAGAAGTGTGACACTCCCCATTCACTTCACTTCTGGCCACTTCTGCTCCTAAACTGTGCAGGAAATAGAGAGAGGAAAGTGTTTCCATTTGGTAACTGTAGGTAGGCTACCCTTGTCCTGGAGAAGTTGAACCCAGGCACAACCCTGAACTATGATATTTGCAACCAAATTTTGTCATTCAGGGCTGTTGCTATTTTGTGACACTCAAAAATGCACATGCTTACACCAACCCCCATCTAACTATTTCAGCAGAGTATTTTAAAGGGGCAAAGTGGCAGGTTACCAAAAAAATTAGCATTTTCAGCCTCTCATCTCAGTCACTTCTGCAACCAAACCAATTTAAGATGAAAGCTTTCAAGGTATCAAGTTTTTTCATAAAGAGCTTACTGCCAGATCTGCTCAGTCTTGGGAGTTACGGGGGAACAAGTGTGGATGGAGACTTCCTTAAACTTAGTAGGGCATCATCTACATGGGAAGATTTTCTAGCGATACTCACACAATACAGTGACATAGAAACCTGCTTTACTCTCCTGTCACTTAACCCTCTTTCCAGACATGTAAGCTAAATTGGTCCTTTTGAAGCTGAGACAGAAGTGCTCACATGCATGCTCATGTTAGGACAAGAGCAAAGCCTGGACCGTATTGTAGAAAGGACGTGGACTGGCTGGCCTGGATGCTGCCGTGCAGAACCTGCCCATAAGTTTTTACATTTTTAAACTTTAAAATAAAGAGAGAAATGAAAAGTGCAACATTAGTTGAATAATGTAGACCATAAATAAACACAGAACATAACAACATTTCTAGAAAGCAACTACACTGAATTCCAGTTCTTTAACTGAACCTGGGCACTCTTTTTGAAGACAGAAAGGTGCCTGTCTGCTAGCTTGAAGCAGGATCTCATTTTTTTAATGATGGAAACAGTGTCGTGGCTACTACCACTACTGGAAAATAAAAAGAAAAAAAAAAAGAAAAAAAAAAAGAAGACAACAAAAATAATCTTCGGCTATCCAGTTAAAATCTAAGCTCTTAAATTTTGCTGAGCTTCTGACAGGACCGTCCCCACATCTGCAATGTCATATAGAAAACAAAAACAAATGTAAAAGGGACTGAGAAGTCATGCATGACAATCCTAACTACAGTCAGTGGTTTCCCCACCCCCACCCCAATTCAGCATGAAAAGGAAAAAAATAATTAGGCATTTACATAAATACATTTTGTATTTGCTGATGAATTTTTCACAGCTTTGCAGATACTTTTAAGTAGTAATATTGTCACAATGGTTGTAGAACAAATTTGCGACTAAACAGATAAAAATGCCTAGGAAGGACACAGCAGCAGCCACTTAGGGAATGGATTCCTTGGAACTGAGCATTCATAATCCAGTGCCTACTGTGCATTCACTCCCTTCAATGGCTATGGTAATTAGGTTGTCTCATGTTATTGTGACCTACAATCTATCTATGGGGACACTCCAGGGGAGCTCTGGGTCCTAAATCTACTAATTTCACATTTAGAAAGACTGAAGCATTGCAACAATGCTGAATTGATATGCAGAACATTCAGATAATTTTAAACACTTGAATCATTGTCTTCACATGTAAAAAGATCAGGGCTTCCTTCAAGCACACATTGTGCAAATTCACTGGGTGTGTCACATCATACTGAAAGGATGTTTGCTGAAATGCAACTGGGCCATGGAAGTGGTAGTTGATTAAGTGGAAAATAAGAAGCCTTGGGCACAATGACCTTTATAAACCATGCACAAAATTTAAACAGAGATTTGCAGCAAACTTTTATGGTCAGTTTTTTCTATGCTGATAGAAAATAGCGTAGTAAACCAGAGTATATGCTTAGTTTCTTGCATAAGCTACAACCATCCTAGGAAACTTTGCTCAGTCATTTAGCTTTTGGCTTTAGCAATATAATATCACTTGATCCAATCCTAATAAACAGATCAGAAAAAGCTACAGTCTAGAAATACCATCATGTTGAATAGTTCCTCAGTGCCTTAATATTTGCAGTTCTGGATGACTTAATAGTGTGGTCTCACTCTACTCATACATTATAGGCAAACGAGTAATCGTACAGAAACTTTGCAAACAAGTTTCCAGTTCAGGCCGGAGCATGAACCCAGACCAGAAAAACAACCTACAGTCTAATTCTTTGTGAGAGACTTGGGATCTTCTTACCATCTCCTCTACTCAAATCTAACCCAACTGTCATTTCTTAGAGACAGCTCATGACATGTAAATATTCCCTACAAATTCCTGGACATTGATAGATGAGATCTGAGTGCCTTTCAGCAGCTGCTCTTTTAGGACATTGCTAAACCCACCTTCCCAGCCCTTCACCAGCAGCTTAAGTGAGCAGGGATGAGAGAAGGGAGGCAGAAGTACGCATTTCCCTTTGGCCCTGACACAGAATGGAAAGAAAGAGGCAGGCAGACACCTTAGAGTGAGGAATACCTCACAAGACTTGCCAGGTCTTTCAGAGCCCCTATTAATGTAATAAATTCTGTTTTGGGAGGGTCAAAAGAATTCAAATCACTGCCACAATGAATGCTTAAAATTACACCCTATGAGTTAGATTGAACACAAAGTATGTACAGGTTCTCCTCTGAGAAGACTGAATGTATTTATCTTTTTAATTGAATCTATCCATATAAAATGATCCTGTTAAGTAGATTAGAAATCGTATGTACTGGGCCCCCATGTGGCTTGCCTTTAATATTTGTGCATTCAATTACTGTTTTTGAAAAGCAGGAATTATTCCTTGCAATCCTAATGCTATATTTATTCAGGATTTAGGCCTATTTTAAGATTAGGCCTGACTTAATTGTACCAAACTATCAGCAATGTTGGGGTCAGACTACTGTAAGTCATTATCACATATCTGCCTGATATCTGTATTCTGCAAATCTGAGAAGAAGAAAAAGAGAATACTTCCTCTTGCTACTGCTGGAATAAAATTACAGGATATCTGGGGAGTCTGAAAAGCAGTTTTATCCAAATGCTCCAGTAAAATATTTAATTTTTTTATGGAAAAGTTGAACCATGAAAACTGTTCTAATAAAAAATATGTACAGCAAAAGGAAAAAAATCTAACTTATATCTCCCTACATAATTCACAGGGGAAAATTAACTGTAGTAGCAAGAAGATATTGCAAAATCCACATTATGGACTAGGAGCTCACATCAATTGCTGTACAGAATGGACGATGCCAAAGAGTCCAGAGACTCCATTACAAGGTGGTTGTTATCAAAAAAGAAGTATTCTAAAAATGTAGAGGCTTCAAATGGTTTGTTTTGATTTTGAAATAGACAATCTGTCTGAAATTCTAGCCACACACTGAAGTGGAGCTGAAGAATTTTGCCTTTGGGATTTTTCTTATACACAAAATACATGTTTATTGTGGAATAGCTCTGTAAGGTATACGTGAGTAATTTTTAACCACGGTATTTCCCAGATAAACACAACTGCTGTGTTTATAATGAAAATTAATTCAGTTACGTAGATAGTTCAGTTCATAAAACATCTGACAGAATGGAAGAGGTATTTGACAAGTCCTAACTGGCATTTTTTCTCTAAGTTTTCAGGTGCTTTTTGGTTATGAAAGAAAAAGCAGTGAAAAGCATATGCAGAAAGAAAAATCTGCTTGGAAACATCCTTTCCCCAAAGAGCTGGATGCAGTTGCAGGGATCAGTAAGGGAAATTAGGTAGATAAAGCCTGGTTACTCCTGTGATCAAACCACCATGCTGGTGGCCAAGACTGCTTACTGTCATACAAGTCACTAACTGCACCCTTGTCTGACACAACAGAGGGTCAAATCACACAGGTGTTCATTTCCAGGTGTTTCTCATATATTGCCATTACTTAATTACTCATTCACCTCATTCACCTCCAGGAGTCAGAGCCAATCATTCACATTCCTCTGAACTTTTTTAAGAACCTACCCCATATTTTCCCCTTTACACACGAGGAACAGTATCACAGGTCTCTGACAGAAGAGTATCTTGCACAGAAGCATTTGACATCTGAGCCTCTCTGGACTTGAATGGAGTACAATTAAGAAATCAGGGAGAGAAACACAAATTTGAATGTGTTCCTGTAGTTACTAAACTTTTAAAAGGATCTGGATTTTTCAGGATAATTTTGGAGGAAAAGTGGGTAGCTAACATGTCAAGACAAAGAATGGAGTTGCTGTTAATGACCTTGGCTGTCTCTTACTGCTTAGTAAGCTAATTATATTAAACAAAACCAGAGCAGAGGAAATTAGAAGGCATGTTGATGTTTCTATTCTTTCCAAATCAAAACACTAGCCAGCATGATGTAGGAAAGCCCCTTCAGGTTACATACACCCAGAAAGCTATTGTCTATAGCAAACAAGCAAGGCCAAACAAGCAGTCTAAGTATATTTGGGGTTTAATAGCCAAAGGCTAGCTCTACTGTGGCTGTGCCCTCATGCATTACATATGCTCTGTAAAGCAGAAATCTACCTTTCATGTCAGACCCTAAAATAATATTATAGCTTAAAGTGCAAGTGAAGCGAAGAACAGAAATTATCTTCTGGAGCCCAATGCATTTGACAATCTTGGAATGGGTAGTAAAACTATTCTGCAATCTTTTGGAGAAGCTTTCAAGAAGTCTTTTACAAGGAGGTATTTTCTGAATTTGTATCACAAAGCTACTGGTTAGTAGTAATGATTTCCAGTAAAAAGCTTTTTGCAAGTTACTATCCCCAAAACATGACTCCTGGAGCAATCTAAGAATTACATAAACTCTTCTGAAGTAGTCCTGGGCTCACAAGCATGCCTAGCAGCTGACACAGCTACTGCTGCACACCCACCCCACCACGGGGTGTTCAGGGCTCCTGAAAAGCTGCATAGTGTAACACGTATAGACAGCACAGGCCAGCCCAGCCATACTTGTTTCGCACTCTTGTGGTCTGAGCATGAAACCACTCTTTTAACAGGAAAAAACCTCATGATATTCTTTTGCTAAAGTCTGATGTAAAAGATGGAAAATAATCTAGACAAGTCATTAATTTTTAAATTAGAAAATATTTAAATTAGAAAAGCATAACCCTTTTGAGCTAGAGGAAAAACAAGTAGCCATTTCATCACCAGCATAATCCCAACCTACTAATCCCATTTTTTTACTGTACCTCCAGGAAACATACACCCTTATGGCTTAAGTATCCTGGAGACCCACACTCTACAGTATGCACTGAGCTGACCAGAGATACTTATGCATTCAAGGCTATGCCTGCCTGCCACAGCTAATACAGTATCATGACCAATAATTTAATTACACAAAGACCAGGAAATTCAGAGAGTGACAGCTCCCATTCTCATGCACAACGCTTACCTCAGGCATAAAGTCAGCATCAAGGACTATGTGTGCACAAGATTTGTTGCTGCAAATCTGTGAATCTGAACATGGCACTAACGCAGCAGCACTCTGCAGAACTCACAAAATATCAGGTATGTGAAACAACAGAAACATCTCAATTTCTTGACACAAGTGGAAAAGCAGAGGACAGCATTTCAGCTGCTGTAAGTTGTCTTCAGAAGCAGCAGGCCAGCTGGAACACCATCCACACTTCCCTCGGGTTTGCCACCCCATGAGACTCCCTCCTGCCTCTCCTCTGTTCTGCTGGACCACCTGACTCCTCCATGCACTCAAGTGAACTCGGTGCAGCCTGGTGAGCAAGCTGTCCAGAATTTTTAAGTTACAAAACCCACATCCAAGTTTGCCAAAACCAGTGACCTACATTTAAGAGTAATTCAAACAAACAAACAAAAAAAAAAAAAAAAAAGAGGGAAGTTGATTCTTTCAGGTGCTTTGCTTTGTGGTGCTAGTGAAACAGCACCTCATCAAGCAGCTACTCCCCAAAATCATCTTCACTGAAACACTGCTGTCCTGACTGCTTAGTGAAATGCTGCTCTCCTCCCTCCCCCCAGTCCCACAATTCTTTCTCAGCTCATGAGGGCTCTATTTGCAAAGCTACACAGAAGGATTAGTTGTTTCAACTTTTGTTTTCCTATTTCCAAACAGCTTCAATCATGTCTCTTTTGACTGACCTCAGCAACATTTTACTCAAGACTGCCCATTTCCTTCCCCCACAAAAAAGTAACCAAGCAATTTGTCTTGATATCAGTATAAAATCAAATCATAATGTGAAAATGCACGTTAGTTTTTGCTAATGCTTCTGCAGTCCTGCATCTCTGAAATGAACAAGCATTTTCTGCACTTTAACCTCTACACAAAGCAAGACCAGAAAACATGCATTAAGTGAGCTATGAAACAACAGGTTGTAACACACATGTATTCTGTAATCTCAGACAAACCATTCCGCTTACACTTCAGCGTTCTTAACTGTAAAACTGGTATCATGCATGCTAAAGCATCTTAGAATGCTTTAAAAGTTTTGAAATTGAAAGAGATTTTGAAAAGATTGGCTCTATGTACCAACTATTATTTTCATAGACTACAGACTGCACTACTAAGGGAAGAACTATCCTGAATGCATAATCATGTTTAGAACACTGGCTTATACATATATACTAGAGCAGTTTCAAAGAAAATGTCATATTTTTAAACTACATGTGCCACTAGCATATTTAATAGAAAGTCATCACGAGACTTTTTGTGCCATGAGCCTTTGTAATAAAAGCATTTGGTTTTGTACTGGTCTATAATGGCTCTGCAAGAGCTGTCAGGATTTATCATATCAAAAATCCATGCACTAAAAAAAAAAGGGAGTGGTTACTCAAAGGGGGTTTGGTACTTTAGAGACATTAGAATCTATTTTGTTAATAACACATATTTGCACACCTGAGGGTTGTGGCTCAGCTTGATCATATTGCAGCATTGTCCATTCTGTCCAAGAGGCTTTTGTTCTGGGACTTGAAGGGCAGATCCACAAACAACAACAGGAAGTGTTCAGTAGCAGTCAGACAAGAGAGACTCAGGTGCCAGGAGCCCTGTCGAACCTCAAAGCCACTGTGACATCCAGCACTGTAAGGATTCACTCACAACACATCAATGTCTAATTGAATATTTCGTGTAAAACTGATTCAGTGGCAAGTTGAGAGTGTCAAACCATGTAGTGTCCCAGGCTCGGAAGAACTGTTAACTGACAACAGGATTTTCCACCGTGAAGTTGTCAGAGATACCAGCAAAAGACATCTGAGAAGTGTTCACTGACCCGTGCAGTTCCCAGGGATGAGGCCATATACAAAGGTGTTTGCATCCAAGGAACCAGCACAGCTTAATAACTCTTCTCTGTGAACATTTATCAGGGCAAGACCTTTCTCCATGACTTTCCAGTATCTGGTTTTAAATCTCCACAGACCTAGTTGATAAAAGAATAAAGATATATCCTTTATTGTGCTTTATATGACTTCCCTTAAGTGCCAAGAAATATAGGATCTTGAGTGATATATTATTTTCTTGAGTAATAATTAACCATTCATTACTGAAAAACTTGTGTGAGTGTTTCTTTAAAATACAAAGTCAGCTTCTGTTTTACAAAAGTCTTTCAGTAGGAATTTATACTGCAAATAGAAGAAAATCTCAATACAAAACAACCACCCAACAGTTATAGAGAAGAGCAAGATTTCTGCCCTCTGAAACTATACAAGAATTACTAGATACAACATCATTATATGAATTGTGTTGTAACTCTGGTCTATAGAGAACTGTGGTCCTACTAATTGCATCAATAGCAAAAACTGTCAACACACTGTTTCAAATATTTCAAGATAAATTAAGGTATCACGCTCAACTTGCCATTGCCACATATATATTTGCCATGAAGTTAGAGACAGAGAAAGAAGGAGCTTTACAAGAAAAGTTATTCAACTAAGAAGGTTAAGTGAAGAACTCATAAGCAAAGGCCATGTCCTGAAATAACTGAAGCATAAAAAGCAAAAGACCAAGCAAGTCTGGTTTTAAGTACAGTTCAAAACTGTTGAAATCTATCTAAAGCAGCAAAAGATAGATGGATTTCTGGGGGAGCAGAGGAACAGAAATCACACTTTCTGTTGGAAGTGTTTCAAACTGAGGGCATTGTACATTTTTCTAAACTATCTTACTCCACAGGACTCTATGGTATTGAACCCACAGAAAATCTATCCTGTCATGTTACAATATTGGGTTTTTATCCTGCTGTATGTGTTGACAAAGAAGATGCATTGCTGCAATAAACAAAAGATGACAGTTGCTTGCAGATCTTCCATGACACGCATGCCAGATTATAGATTAAGAAGAGAGAGAGAGAAATAGTCAAGCACTGGTCTTTCCTTGGGGATATTTTTAAACAAGAGGCAACATATTAATCCTCCTGAAAGTCTTCTAAGATTTATATCATTGATTTCAAGGAAACAAGGTCTTGGTTTCTTAGAACTAATAGTATCTTCTGTGTCCCATTAAAAAAAATATGTATATGTAGATATATATCTCTGTGCTGGTTTAAAGGTAAACCAGTGGGAGAAATGAACCCAACAATTTACTAAAATGATTACAGTAAATACAATGATAGAGAGAAAAATTGATTTTAATGCACAAAAAACATGTATAACCCAGTACCCTCGGGCATGAACAGAAGGGTGTTCGCTGGCCCCTGTGCTGAGCTCCACATGGTTCCCCTGAGTGCAAAGTAAAAGGAAAGGGAAACCTGTTGGTGAGGATGATGGTTGCAGTCTGGCCAAGAGTGGCACTCGCAGTGCTGTTGAGGTTCTGGTCCTCCTCTGGATCTGACAAGTGGTATCAGAAGTCCCAAAACTCAAAGATTATACATGGTCAGGTTCACGTGGGAATGCCCAGTACCTCCCCCCAGGGCAAGGAGTTTCACAATGGATGATTTAACTCTGTGACTCATTGATGTGAGGACAGAAATATTCCTGTGCCTCACAGGGTTCTTTAACACCCAACATGTAGCTTGAGAGGTCAGGTGTGCCCTGGGCAGCTGCTGCAAACGATCCATTATTAACAGTTCATGACAAATGACATAGAGGGTGTAGAATACACAGTTTTAGTTACAAACACACATAGTGATAAACTGGTCCTAGCCACTGTAACTAGGACAATCTCCAATCCTTATTATATGAAAAGCTGGTTTATACCACTCTAGCAGTGTACGCTTCTTGCTCCTTTACAATGCCACAATCCTGAAACAGTGCCAAGCTAGAAGAGCCAGATCCGAGAGAATGTATTTTTCCCAGAGGTATAAATTTTGATGAAAATAATACATACTACTCTCCTACATTAGAATATTTCAGCTATCCAGCTTTCAGAGCCAACTTTCATTTTTTCTTATGTTAACAAGCTTCTCCTTTCTAGTTAGTGATATGATTTCCTTTCTTGCAGTTATCAATGGGTTGTCCCAAGGTTAACTGTCAGCCTATTCAGCAGCCTATTGAAATGAAGGAGCTTCTTGCAGAATACAAATGAAATCCATAGCTGGTAAACATATGCCAATCAGTTGAAGCCAAATCTGGGCATACTGCATACATGGATGCTTCAGCAGCACTGCTGCCATGTATTTATGGGTTTTCCACAACATCTTTGTTTGTTGAGTTTGTTTTAAAGCTAACAGCCTTTTTGGTACAGCATGTACTTCCCTAAAGCACTGAGGCCAGTGAAAGAAACACCTTGCAAGGTGGCTTGAAGAAGGGTGAAATAGGTAAGGACACCACAGATAGTCTACCATCTATCTTACTAGTCTAAAACCGTGCGAGGGTTTGTATCCACATCTGAGCTTTGTGACAGTTCACAGTTATCGGAGTTCTCAGATAATAATGGCAACAACAGCAAAAACAGTCCTCCAAAGTTTAGGCTGAGTTAAGAACACTTTTTTCCAAGGTTGTGCTGCTTTCCCCACGCCCCTGCCAGTCCTTCAAGGACAAAAATAAAGAAAAATAAAAAAAGGGTGTGGGGGTGTGTGAGAAAGTTTCAAAAGAACTTCAGTTCAAGCTTCAGTTCAAAGCTTTGGGTCGCTGCTTATCACGCTCTCAACTGTTCTTTGATTTTAAATCCTTAAATATTTAAAAATAAGGCCACTTAGCCACTTGTCTCTACTGAAAAGATCTGAGTAACTTCTTCCACAGTTTGTGAGACAGACTGTGCTATAAGCAAAGTGCTGCACATCCTGCTGTTTATCTCAAGGTTATACTGAGCGTCACCATCAAACAAGTTATTTGGCCCACATTTAGTTGATTATTTCCCAGTGTGGTACTGAAAGTTTACCACAGCATTAGTGGAGCAAAGCAAAGAAGTCTTAACAGTAGCACTGGATCATCCTAGTCCACCAGTTGATTAAATCTGACTTTTCCCCTACATTAGCAATTAATGACACTACATTTTCAATAAAATTGACAAAACAGCTGCACTTCCCTAGAGGATCAGATTCAGAACATTCATTTCTGGGTTTTGTTTGCCTCTGCCCACCCATGCCTTTATTCCCACAACTGAAGGGAAGAGTAGATGGGAGTAGTGAGAAAATATGTTGCTATCTTCCCGCCTGGCTTGGTTTCCAGCTTCAGGGATGAAAAACTGCCAGCTTTCTGATGTTCATGTGAACGTTAAAATAGACCTCTAACTCTAAATAAAATTTCAAGAGACAAAACACATGCAAAATGCAACTTCGGATAGAGAAACTGAACATTTGTATCCAAAGCGAGTCCTGGCTCTGTTAAACTAAAAAGCAGCTGGTGAAGAGATTTAGGGGTATATGCGTGTCAAAGCTTGATAATGAGCTGTGCTGGAAGATGACTCAGCTGAGCAGTGAGTCATTTTAGCTGGAAAAGAGAAAGCTGCAGTATAGATAAAGTTCTTTATCAGAAGAGGTTAGCTGGCGGGTGTTTTTGTCCTTGATTGAAAACCCTGGCAATCTGCTGATCATGAGTTTGCAAACACTCTCAAAATACTTCAGCAAACAATAATAGATTTTGAAGGCAGTTTTCACCTACTGAAAGACACAAAAAACCCAAAACCAACCAACAAAAACTCCAAAACCAGGGACTTCAGCACATTCCAAAAAAGATAGGTGAATTACATAGAAGAAAGCAAAGTCTTTAGGAAGGTCATTAAAATCCTTCTTAATACCTTTTATTTTCTATGGGTTTATTTTTAACCTCATTTTTAAAGTGTGTTTTTGAAGCCAATAACATATATGGTGTAAATAACAGAACTCTCTCCAGCTCATATGAGACAGCACTGGGATGTAGCTTCAGTGTCTGGTGATTTTGTTCTCCCAAAATATTCACAATGTGCCTGCTAATATGCTTAATGGTACACACTGAATGTGCACAGTCCTTCCTCCCTTGGCTCAGCTGGCAGACCATCATCTTCCCAAACTACTTTTTCCACTGTCATTACACTAAGCAAATGCTTCTGTGCACTTCAGTGAGAAGTCAGAAAAGTGAACTCAGAATACCATGCCTTTAACAGCTGTTTAAATCCACTTATTTCCTTACCTGCATAGCTAACCTGCAGCATGTGGGAGTTGTGGATGTGCATAGAGGAATGATACAAAAGGCATAATACAGGCTTGAGCCCCAGTGACGTTCTTTGCATAAGACTATTTTAAGACTTGCCAGTCAGTTGAAATAAATAGATCATCTGTTAGCGAGTAAATCTACTGACATGCAGGGCTGGTCAAGATTTCTGGTGTGAATTTCAGGTAAGTGATAGTCAACCAGACAGTGTTGGAATGAAGTATCTCAGCTATCCAATAAGCATGCTGGGCACATGGCTGTCACATGAAGTTTAGTCTGTTAGTCTCACAGGCTACTTTAAAGGAAGTTCAAACAAGAAAGTAGGTAAGGTCCACAGGCTTGTTTCATGACTCAAACTGCAACTACAGAAAAAATCCAAGAAGCCAAGTCATAGGAGCAGACTGACCTTAGCCCTGAGAAAGCTCAAGAGTGCTGAGGATACTGAAATAGAGAATTGCATGAGAGTAGTCCTGTCTATCACGGTTTCTTGTAATAACCGAAGACAAAAGACTTCGCAAGTGTTTCAAGCTCCATGCTATGTATCCCCAGAGGGCTGCATGGTAAGGCACAGCTTATGAGAGAAGAGGGGCACAAGGAGACATAAAGCCTCGGGGGAAGGTGTTGGGCAATCTTGTAACATGCAGCCAGAGCACGAAGATCCACTCCCTCAAGCAGTGATGAAGTGGAATTGAATTCCGAAAGCTCCTTTACAAGGCCACTCCTCAAACACAGGAAAACAAGCAGGAGCAGCCTTGGGAAGTCTAGGAGTGTACGATAGACCCAGCAACGCGCTGGCTGGGCACACATCTCTCAAGAGGTGCTTTATGAGGGCTGTGACCAAAAAAAATAACTCTTAAAATGTACCAGGTTTTAATGCTAACCTTGTGATTTGAAATCCTGAGTCACGCACTCCAAATACCAGGAATTCACAACGTTTTGTGTATAGGCAACTACACAGACGCAAGCACACAAGTCTTGTGGTACTTCTACACTTTCCAGATATGAATGGTATAAACATCTAAATAATTTTAAAGGACCTGAGCTACAGTCTAATTTTCATAAGCATGTAAAAAAAAAAAAAAAGAAAAAGAAAAGCAACTAAATACAATTTGCTTAATGTTACTCACCACCATATAATTTCATTTATGCAACACTGATTCATCACTGGGTTCTTAATTTTTTGTGAAGATCAAAGGAAAAAAAAAGAGACTTCAGTTTTATTACCAAAAGAAATATGCTTCTCACTGAAAAGGCCTCTCATTAAGCACCATCCTACAGAATAAGTGATTTTAATATTTTTGTTTTCATTTTTACTTGCATGGAAGGAACAGAATTTAAGAGATTACTCCTTGTTTACAATAAGTAACATACAACACATTTGAAAACTGAAGTGTGTCCTTTTTCCTTCCTTGGACATACGTATACAAAACTCTGAGGGGGAGAAACATGTACCCTATTGTTACTTATAGAAAGAACCGTGAAAAAGGATTAATTGTTAATGACGATAAAATTGAAAAGGCAACACCTGCTCAAAAAGAGTCGCTTCACTTTAGAAATATATGTTGGCAGTAAGTTAAGACAGATAATTGCTAGTCATGGGATGTATGAAAAACTGACTGATTATACATTGCTCCAAACCACTGGTTTTCATTACTGACATAAATCAAGGCTAGTCAGCAACTTAGCAAGTCTTGAAAGACAATAAAAACACCACTAAAAGAAAGTGGCAGTTAGAGTTAGCAGAGAATGTTGTGTCCAGGAACACCAGATGCCTTTATAAAAATAAAGTATGTTTTGCTAAGCAATATCTGAAAAGCTTCTACAGCCAAATGGAGCTTGATCTTTATTTAAAAGCTGAGCAACAGAGGTCCTTATTATTTAATTAAACACTCATTCTAGCCAACATTTATTTAAAAACCTAAATGAAGTGATTTTGCTGCAGGGCAAGTAGGTAAAATGGAAAGGGTTTATTCATATAAATCTACGAGTCATGAGTGAATTAATGATTTTAGCATAAAAAGAATCTGCTGCTAGACAAGGAGTTACTGTGAAACACTAAGTCTAGACTAGATGGTTTAACAAAATGGCCCTTTGATTTGAAAACCATTTCTGCACTACACTTACGGAAGGATATTTTGCTCTTGTTTTGATTTGTGGTCACTAGTCCTCGTGTCCATGAGCATGGTCTCCCTCCATCAGACATAGCACATCTACCAATAATTTCTAGACAATGGCTGAAAAAAAAATCTGATTTTATTTGGCAAGGAAGACATGAACTTTTCAATTATTCCTTTTATTTTTATACTATCACTCTCTCCGTTAAAAATACTGCAATTTCCCACTTTCCAAGCAGTCATGTGCTCTTCATACACAGAAAACGTTTTGTAGATAATGTGACTGAGTAGATGCCTTTGAAGCCAACAAACCTATTTCCTCAAGTGCAAACACCATTACTTTTAATGTCCAAGCAAAGCCTCAAACTAACTAAGTACCTGATTTTCCTGAAATCCCTCATGCTGGAGCTGAACCCATCACCTTTACCTGTGAGCACCAGCCATGTGGCTGGTGCATGAGGAGGAAACCAGCCAAGCTAAGCTTGTGGATGGCAGGTGGGGGCCTCAAGAGGTGTCTGCAAATCACCTCTCGGGTATTTGCCAGGCAGCAAAGTCCCCTCATCCACCAGGTCTCCTAACCTCTGTTGTCCACACAGAGCTCCCATCACAGAGGGGAGACATACCAGGTGTCTTTTGGGTGTTCTCAGCCCGTGGGATAGCAGGGTCTGCACAACAGCAGACATGAGAAATTTGCACAATTTCATTTGGATACAAAATGAAAAACAAAGAAACTCCATGGATCACCCAAAACAATACCAGATAGAAACTACTATGCATTTTGGAGTGTCTAAAGAGAGTAATTTCATTAAGCATGCAAGCTCTAATAAGCACAAGAAGGAAATAACCAGGCATTGCCATAACAGGAAACACACCAAAGTCCTGCCTAAATTGGAGCTGGCTGGGAGGTGAGCTATTGTAAGGAACCCAATGTTTCAGACACTTTGATATTGCTGACTACCTTGAGGAAGCATGGCATAATGCCAAAAATAAAAAACAAACCAAGGAGACTGGTACTGAGCTTGAGCTGGTCCTATCTACAGTCAAATTAAATAGATTTGTTCTTCATAATTTTCCAAGTGGCACTGGCATTCTTCATCTGCACTGAATATGCTCTGTTCCAGAAAAACACTTTCTAAAATGTTTCTATTCCTGCTAATGTAGTTTCAGTTCCCTGATCTCAGCTATCCTGGAAATTCGTGTGTGTCACAGCACACAGCTCCATCCGGCTTTGAGATGAAACCTTTGGGCAACCTGCCCACACCAATTTGGAACTGACTTACTTCCCTTCAATGGTGTGACATGGCTGAGAGGCTAAAAGAACTCCCAAATGCAGCAAATCTGAGAATTCCCCTAAAGGAAAGGTAGTGAAATATGTTTTTAAGAAAAGGCACAGGTAGCACAGCACAGCATATACTTGCTAAACCTCCTCTCTAATTTACCTTGTAATACCCTGTCTCACAGCCCCTTTTTTGTATTGTGACTCTACGTCTTCATGCTAGAGAAATACATTTATATTTTGTGTACAAGCTAAGTAAAAAAATTTAAACACTAATGACCAAACATATCTAAGCAAATAAAACCATGAAACTACAAATATTTCCCATTATTAGTCCATGTGAATGTGGGAATTTCTAAGCAGAAACAAAGCAGCAAAAATGAAAACATGCTGCCTGAGAGCTGGTGTTGCTCACTGGTAGTCAGCAGAAAGGACATCTTTTACCATTTAGAGATCATGTCAGTTCCATTATTTGTATCTGAAAACTTACTGTGCAGACTATTGGGCATGCAGGGAAATCTAGAGGTAGATACTTATTTCTTTCATGTTCCCTGTGTGAAATAGCAAGGCTCCATGTATCAAAGCTGCATACAGAAAGCTCATTATGTAAGTGACAACTATAATATTAAACTGAATAGAATGATAATATAATTCAAGAAATCTAATTGCTACTGTGCACGAAATTCATTTTCTAACAATACACAGCAAAAGCTGTCTCAATCACTAAAAAAAATCTACCCCTTATAATTTTCTTTCATTTTCAATTTTATAAAAATGGCCTTTACTCCTCCTATAGACATTAGCACTTAACTAGTCAATCAATCACCAGAATCAATCACCACACCTGCTGTCTCCATTGTTATTCCTTAAAGAAAAGCATAAGTACAGGAAAACATGTACTGACTAGAATCCACCAGAGGCAAATTAAAAAAAAAAAGAAAACAAAGCCAAAAAAAGTATTCTAATGACTAAAATGAGATACCTTTTGAAAACTGTAAATGAAAATTATTCCATCAGAGGAGAAAGAAAAGGTTCAAAATTTACAAATATAATATGTTAATTCAGTGACAAATAAAAATAATTTGAACATAATGTTTATCTGAAAATAAAAACCCAGCTCTTAATAACTCTTTACGCTCATTATCATCAAAATACCTTGCCAAGGAAATCAGTACCATTATTCTTACTTACAGATGGCAAAACTGCAAAGACCTCAGCAATATCAGAAATCTGTAAATTAGTAGAAAAAAGTAATTCATATCTCTCATCTTCAGTGCAGACCTTTGATTTCAGACCTGAGAATTGGAATAATAAAGAACAGATCAAAGACCAAGTTCTAAATATTCTATAATGACATCAAACATTGAATATAGACCTATATTCCCAAGTTTAATATCTTACTGTTCTCCCCTCTTAACAGAGAAAAATCATCTAAAACAAGGAAGGCATATATAGGAGCATTAAATAAATCTTCTACCAGTGTGCAAGTTAGTGCCCTTTCCAGATACCAATCACAAATGAGAAGAATCACGACAATCATTAATCAACTGTGCTCCTCACTTCATCTGCAGGTTTAATACTTCCTTATAGATATGTCACCATGGACCAGATTCAACCGAGAAATGTAATAATTAATGCACAAATCCCTGAAAATGCATGGTGGGTTTCCATTTATTTATGGTAATAAGACAGAAATTTTCCATGCAGGTGCACCAGCAATTCTCATAGCGCCTCTGACAGTAGTCAGGAGCCGGCATCCCACAGCAGCATTTCTCCAAATTATGTAAACAGAACTTGAAACACAAGTGGAGATGACCTCCTATCCAGGTAGAATAAAAGCCAGCACAGAAAAGAAGGCTGCACCTCATTTTGGTTTTGTGGGATATGCTTGTCAGACAATACCCAAAACAATCCTTGTTTTAGAGCTCACTGTGTGACATAACTGCAAAATTAGTGTTTCAATCTGCAAAATTTTACTTGCATGACCTATCTGGCTCTGTGAGAAAGAGCTGTAAGGGCCTGGGGCTCGGTGTGCCCACAGCAGCACCCAGGGAGGGAGTGTCCCACACTGCAGTGAGGTGGACATTGCAGGCTCCCACACGGACTGTCGTGCAGGTCCCCGCAACCTCCCCAGCGCAGGGATCATTGCAGCCATTACCCCATGTCATGTGCAACTGAGAACAGCATTTGGCATTTCGACCTCAGTGAGCTGCACAGAACCTGATTTTTATTTCATGGTCACAGCAGAAGACTGTGTACAGCACACATAGCACTTTTAAAATCAATGGCACCTTAGTTTATGAATCAACACAGATATAAACCAGACCCTTTTAAAAAACCTCCTAAACCTGCTTTTTCTTGAAGGAAGACTTGTTTGTATGACTACATACAAAACAACCTTTTCAAAGTGCACCATGTGTTTTTTCCACATCCTCACAATGAGGAGGATATTTCCTATTAAAAATCCTAAATTTTGTATGGCAATATCATGAATGCTTTACTGCAAGGCGTAGTCAATGGGATGACACAAAGAATTAAAAATTCTATCACATGAAAAAAGCAGTATTTAAATACCCCAGAAAACTATTCCACCAGCATCAGTTTTCTAAGAGCAGTATATATTGCAAATAGGTTCATCTCAGCATTTTAATAAAATGCAGTAATTTGAGATAAACTTAACACTTCAGAATATCTAAATCTTCATTACATTTGCCTCTTTGGGATTTACAATAGGCCAAAAAAAGTACAGTGGTCTGGTGACATGATATGTTGTGTGGTAAATTTCTTTTAGCCATTCTTGCTAACTTTACTGAACTACTTTATATTTGCCACAAACATCACAGCAACAACACCAGGTGCTATCTGCAAATGGGTAATGTGAAGATGTTTAACATGATTCTTTAGAAATAACACACTAGATAGGTGGACCCAACACCAGACTTCATTTCCCCACAACTCTTCCATCTCTAAGTGGTAGTGTGTTAGACTGAAGGGCTGAATATACCATTAAAAACAAAAAAGGAACAGGTTATGGGAATGTGTCAGTTCCGCTGGAGGATGCACAAAGGTACTTGGATTTAGACACATTTTCTTTTCATGCCAGCGAAGGCTCTTATTCAAAAAACAAAACCATGTCTCACTTCCTGATCCTGCTGCTGGGCAGGGTATCCTGCTAAAGGGTGGAGCACTAAATTGTTCAAGAAAAACTCTGGCTGGCAGCCAGTGGAAATTTCATGTGTTACGGATCACACTTCTATTCTACTATGATTCATCAGCATCAGCAGCCACTGGTGATGGGTATATGTGGCTTATGCCCCAGGATATATTTTCTACTACAGTAAAATTTGCCTCCAGAATATTTTATTCTTTTTAATGTATTTAGCCTAGGCTTAGACGCAATAGGAAGTTCTAATAGCAGCCTGCAACTACTTCAAGGGCAGCTGTGAAGATGGAGTTAACCTCTTCCCTCAGAAGCAAATGTTGTAGCACTGGAAAACAAATTGCAACTGGAAACTGAGGCTTGGGAGATTCAGGCTGGATATTTGGGGGAAAATACCTCCAGCAAGAGGTCATCCTAGAGAACTTGGGACAGGTTAAATTGTCATCCTTGGAGGTTTCCAGAATGCAGCTAGACAAAACTCCATCTGGCCCAGCAATTGTTCTGCCTTGAGAGGGATAGTGGACTAAATGTTCTTTCTAGCCAATATTCCTATGATTCCATAATTTTATGTACCCTCAGTCAGTGTTTCTGATGAATCTGAGTCTCCATCCTGAGAGACTGTCTTGAACTGTGTCCAGAATCCAGGCACGCAAGTGCTACAAGTCATTACAGTGTGCATCACAATATACTTTACATGTAAAATAAACATATTTTAATATATTTATAAATATATTTATATAAATGTAGGAAAACAATAAATATAAAATCAGGGCCTCAGGTGGTAATTTGCAAAGTTTCCAAAACTTTGAACCAGATTAATCAAAATAAAAGAGGTGCTGAAATAAAGATGACAGGCAACACTTTGTTCACCTGAAATAATGGAAAAAGACATGAGCTTCTACAAGCACCAGCTTGAACCTGTGAGACTGATTTCCATCAACCAGCCTCGGAGTCAACCTTGTCACCTTTTACTCCAGATTACAAACTAGATTCTTCTCAGCTTCCCTAGAACATACATGTATTTAAAGAGTAAAAATCACCCTCAGGCTGAAGCCTTCCCTTACACATTTTTCACAGTGATAGAAAGCACAAGAACAGAAAGAAAGTGTGTCACTGGTACACAGTAGAAGGTACTGTGGTATCATAAGAAGGAACACATTACTAACAGGTTTAGCATAGATTTAACCGTGGTTCTTATATCTTTTTTTTATTTAAAATCTAAATTATCTCCTCTTTTATCATGCATTTGCTTATTTTCCAAGGTTGGATGAGGAGATGGGATAGAAACACCAGGTACTGTACATCTTGTTTTGTATTTATGTACATATGCAACTTCATATACTTTTAAGCCCAGTAATCTTATAACTGCGTGCCACTGAATGTGCTTTCTACTGCTGAATGGATTCTCTTCAAATTCATGAAGACAGACAGGCGCTATACTGTTCTGAAGTCAACAGGAGTTGCCAATGGATTTAATTTGAAGTCGGATTAGGACTTCTGTGAAAAGCTTACATAGAGAAAACCATGTACTGTAAAAATGTAATCCTTTAGGGAAAAAAAAAGTCATTTATAAAATCCATCCTGTGAAGAAAAAAAAAATGCACACTATAGACTTAGGTAATCATTTAACAAGCTCGACAGCTGAAAGTAAATAATTCTTGGGCAAAGTTTCTAGGATGAAAGGTTTGACCTGCTCTTGAATCTAAAAGCAGCAAGCTGATTGACCTTATGATACTGTGGTTTTATTTCAGGAGCTGCCTTCCCTCACTCCCCCCACCCCCCAAGCTTTCTTCTGAATTGCATGAATATTTCATGACTAACTGCATACCATAGGAGACAAAGAGCTAATAGATTAGTAATTTGACCTGCTATTTATTTGAGGTGCCCCAAACATGTAAGGGGAGAGACTCTGATTTTTCTTTAGAACAATCATGAAATGGAATATGGTTGATTCTAGAAACTTTATCTTTATTTTAGCTGAGGTAATTGCAGTGGGTGGAAGAGGCAAAGGGTATGATAAGAATTCACATCTGGGAATGAAAGGAAATCAAGTGAGTGATACAGTCAGACATGATAGAACACTCTGTCTTAATCACTCCAGTAAACACTGAACTTTGCTGCATTACCTGGAAATTTTGTTTATTCTGCTTCTGCTAAATTTTTGCAAATTATTAAAAAAAAACCCCACACCACAAACACTGAAAGAATGAGTGATGTCACATTTATACCACAGAAGTGTAAGAGAGCTCTTCAGCTGCCAATTTTCTTTTCCAGATTACAAATGCTAGTTAAGATTGATGGAGAAATCTCTTAAATGACTTTAGAAAGTTGCCTGTAAAGCAATTCTTGGAAATCACGTCTGAAGATCAAATTACGATTGAGGGATCTTGCTAGTGGAAAGCATGAAGCTTTTAAACAAAGCAAAGTGTTCTGGATAACTAACTGAGCATAAAGTGGAAACTTCATTCATCCCTTTCTTTCCTGCCCTCGGAATAAGAATGACTAAAGGAGACAAGTGAAGTAGTAGACTGGCATGGAAAGAAAACATTTGACTATGAAGCCATTTTTGTGCATTCAAAAGGTACACAAATTCATACAAGTACTCTGAAGCAGAAGAGAGCATTTAAGTGGGGCCAAAAATTATAAAAAAAAAAAAAAACACTAACAAAAAAACAAACAAACAAACAAAAACAAAAAAACCAACAAACACCCAACCAAAACCAGTGTATTGCCCTATGGTGTAGCTGACATCCAAGTATAAAAATTTCTTCACAAGTTCAGATGACTAAAAACTGCCAAAGAGAGTGGCTAGAAAATGCTGCGCTGCAACATTTAGAGACACACTTATGCACCAGCACAGATGCAGAGTTGATCAGGCAATTTCTAGCTTTAGGTGCCTATTTTCTTCTCAAAGTGGCAGGCTTTGAGGTTATGATAGCTGCACTTCAGCCTGTTAGCCTTCTTGACTGCTCCATGCTCTGATTGTTAGGTTGTAGCATTTCATTTGAGATACGGACTTCAGGCTCCCACATTCGAAATGTGTGCAACTGTGGAATGAGCAAGCATAAAGACTGAAGTTCTGAACCTGATGAATCTACACCACACCTACTTTCATGGTATTTATACAGTTTATTTTCTGGACATTACTGAGGGGGTGGGGAAACACCAGTATTGTTTGTCACCTTCAAATAATCCTTCTACAACACCAGGGATCAGTCCCTGATCTCAAAGCTATCTACAGATGGGGGATTCCTTCCCCTCCATCACTTCTCTCCATACTGGACTTCTTTTGCAAAGTGGTATTTGCATATTTGCGAAATAAATCTTTGGTAACCTGTGCAATAAAAGTTTTTTCATTATTATCCAAAGCTATGGAAGTAACCTCTGAAGTTTCTTTAATCTTAAAGTGGAAGTGTAGCTTCCCAGATACAGCTATTGAGGAGGTGAACAGGTTAAGAGTGGGAATGAAACCTACTGTGAAACTAAACTGCATAACTAGACTTGGCTCTCAAGCACCTCTATTAGTGTATGCAAGGAAGTAGCTGAGGGAAGAACTGGGAAGTAGTCATAGTAAGGAACAATTCTGACACAGTTTGGCTGGTATTTAAATTGTAGCTAAACAAGTAAGAAAAGGCAGTCATAGCGCAAATCTCGAGCCACTTTAGTGACTACAAGAGAACACTGAGGTCAAGCAGTGCAAAAGGAAGCACGCAGTCATGAAATTTTCTGCAAATGTGTGTGGGAAAGAAATGGCAAAAGTCAGAAAGAGGAGGTGTCCAAGTAAGAATTGTGCTAAGTCTACCTGGGAATTAAAAAAATTATCTTCTGCCTCTTGTCTTACTTGTTTCCTGAATGTGGTCAAGTCATTTCACTTCTCCTTCTCTTCTCCTTTTGTTATGTAAAACTGGTATTATACCATCTCGAGTGCATTTTAAAGGCAAAGCAGAGTGAAAGCTGAAAGGAAGGAAGCCAAGGAAAGAAAGAAGTCAGACTGACACACTCAGCAGTTTTGTAAGATGGGGAAAGGTAAAGCTACTTATTCCTGTGAAAGACTGGTGTGATCCTGTGGCTGGCTGGAGCACAAGCAGCCAGCTCACAGGCACTAACATGCTGGATACCTCACCAAACTCATCTGAAAAGACAATGCTCCTATGATTCATTAACATCTCCAAACACCATATAAAATAGCTAGGCAGAGTAATAATAAAAAACAAGATTAAGGAAAACCCCCGTTCTCAAACTGTCACAAAACCAATCTTCTACATCTTAAATGAGAAGAGGGGTGATTTTTCTCCCTTTGGGCATTAGAATCTTTAGTCAAAACAAGACAAGATTTCTCCTGCAGCAAACTATCTCCCTGAACAGGGCAAAATGACAGCATTGTGAATCATATTTAGAAAATCAAGATGCCTGCCTCAAAACCAGACTACCCACCCTTTTCCATGGCTAATGCCAGCATTATGATACCTCAGCAGCCCTTGGTGCTCAGCATGCTGTGGGTGACTGCCACAAATCAAGCAGCAGTTCAGCTTTCCCCAGTGCCATTTCACCTTTGACCATCAATCCCTTCCTTCTTGCAAAAATTACTGACTTCCACAGTTTCTGTAAGGAAATGTCTGAGTAAGCAGCAAGTTCCTTCTTAGCTTTTTAGCCCCAAAGTTTCTCTTTAGCCTCTCTCTCAAGTTGTAACATTTGGCACTTCATCCCTCAAGAGTTTTTACAAATGTCTCTTCTATACCTGCTGGTCTATGGTCTTGACTACAGGAACACATCATTAAGCCAACTCATTTTAGTTGTTAAAAAAATATCAAAACCTATGACATCCAAACTCTCAGTGCCTCCCCCCCAAAAAAAAACCAAAAAAACCCCATTGCTTCACTAAGGAATCCTCACTGAAATCCAGGACAGCAATGGGTGTGTGCTATAGCAAGTCACAAGAAAGTTTCTACATTGTCTCAACACAGGAGCAGATTTAAACTGCAACTCAAATCTCTACTGACAAGATAATTGCTTCATTCTATACAGTAACTCACATCAGATTATAGCCGCAGTAGCCATTATAGTAACATCATGATAAATGGTAATTAATCCAAACATTTCCACAGCCTCCTTCAACTGCCAGCCTCAAAGCATTCTACAGGAGGAAAATTGAGGAGCTGCAGTGTAACACCATTTGTTCAACAAGGAGCAGTTGCAGGTCTCAGACATTTCACTGCTACTCTGTAACTTTCTTATTTTTTCTAATGGGTCATTATACACCCTACAAATAATTTGGAAGTTTGATGGTGCTTTTGGCTTTAGTATCTTCAAAGGCTTCAACAGCTCTGTCATGACCAAAGAGGCATTCAATATCTCAGACCTCAAGACTAGCTGATGAGAGGACTTTATAGAGGTGTGTAATAAGTCAGCCATGTACTAAAGAACAAGGTCTACTCTTTGGTTCTCAGCTATTGAGCAGTAAATAAAAATGAATGTATAATGGCAAAACACCTACCTTGGGCATGCCTTCTGATTCCTGCTCCAAAGAGCCTGGAAAACTGCTAAAAGTAGCTCAGGTGAAGAGAGTGAGAGGAATACTGCAGCAGAGTGACCCAGCCATGTTCTTGCCTTTGATCACTCTCACTTCTATTGTTCTGCATATATGATTTCATCAACTTGCCTTTTATCTTCTTCTATTTAATCTGCACTAATGTGTCTAAAACATAGCTGAAGCAAAGTCATTGTCTACATCTGGATTCTAGATCACCTTGAAATACCACATTAGCACTGATTTCCAAAAGCAGATCTTAATAATCAAGGCAGGCAGCAACAAACAGACACACAAACATTTTCCCAGCAAGTAACAAATTTTGCAGCTGAGTTTCAGTGCAGAGGATAAGGGCCCCCTAGTCTCCATCCTTTATCCTATCTCCTACTCACTTCCAACCACTGGTATTACTCATGTTATTAACACAGTATTTAATTTACTTTCTGGTAAGAGAGAGCATTCTATAGCAGCACAACTGAGGAACAGGAAGAGATGAACAGTGCAGGGGGTAGGAAGAAATGATAAAACATTTCCTGCAGTTGCAATACATAACCAGCAACTCTTCTTTCAGAGCACCTCTACTTCAGGCAGCACCCTTCATTTCCAAGATGTGATTCACATGGAAAAGGGATATGGTGATGAAGACATACACCAGTGCAAATAAATAAGTCCATGAAATTTGTATCCATTTCAAGGGACACAGGACTGAGTTTGACTCACACATGCAAAGAAAGCTTTAGATTGTTGAGATGTTTCTTTGGGGTTGTGGAGCATTGTCAAAATAACCTCAGACTGGGCCACCACCTACCCAGCATTGCTCCAGCACTCAAGAACTCTGCAGATAGTTTTTGCATTCTGGCAAAGGCAACACTATGCAATAGGCTGAGCTGGGAAGAAGACAAAGTTATCTTTAGAATCAGCTGAATTGTGAAATGTCATGAACCCCACTGTTCCTTAAATCTCAACCTCTCAGTACATATGCATAACAAAACGCACAAGCCTGTATCTACACAGTTACAAAAAATCTCAAATAAAATATATCACTACACATGCTTCTCTCCCTGCAAGAGAACAGTGAAAAAGCACATGGCAGACGTGAACTGTACCACTTAATTTACCACTGCAGGATGATCAAACACAGCAGTGATGAACACATAGTAAGAGCCTATACAATAGAAGAGACAATTTCAGCAAGTTGGTCTATTTTATAGTACTCAGAACAGCATTCTTATACAAATAGCAATGTTCAAGTTTTCCAACAGCTGCTGTCCACTTTGATATAGTATTGGGAGACATAGCATTTTCTTAAGAGTCAAAATTCCTATTTTCCCCATTCATTCCCACTCAGAGGAGTAGTCTGAAAATACCAGTCTTTCAAGTAGCCCCATCATAAAATGGTTTGGATTGGAAGGGAACTCAAAGATCATCTAGTTCCAACTCCCCTTGCCCTATCCCTTGAACCGGGATACACCCCATAAGACCAGGTTGCTCCAAGCCCCATTCAACTCAGCCTTGAACACTTCCTGGGATGGGACAGCCACAACTTCTCTGGGCAACCTGTTCCAGTGCCTCACCACTCTCACAGCAAAGAATTTATTCTTAATATCTAATCTAAACATACCCTCTTTCAGTTTAAAGCCATTGCCCTTGTTCTGTCACTACATGTCCTTCTAAAAAGTCCATCTCCAGCTTTCTTGTAGGCCCTCTTAAGGTACTGGAATGTGCTTTAAGGTCTCCCCAGAGTCTTCTCTTCTCCAGGCTGAACAACTTCAGCTCTCTCAGCCTGTCTTCATAGGAAAGGTGCTCCAGCCCTCTCATCATCTTTGGGTCCTTCCTCTGGACTTGCCCTAGCAGGTTCATACCCATCTTATATTGGGGCCTACAGAGTTGCATGCAGGCACTGAGGAAAGACTGTCCACCCTGTAGTCCCCAAGGTTTTCCTTTTTTTCCCTTCTTAAAAAATAGGGTTATGTGTCCTATTTCCATGACATTTTTTTAAATACATAGAAAAAGCAAAAAGGACAAGATTGAAATGTTATTTCCTGCACATTACATTCATGATGTAGAAATGCAGCCTCACCACTCAGTAGACTCGCTTAGTGTCAAGGAAGGAATTATAAAGCCATGCCAGAGCATGTATCACACCCTTTTTCCTTCTAACAAGTCACAGCATCTTTATGACTCTCCTTCAGAAGGGAATCCTGAACCTCCTTTGGTAATTTCCTACCCTACCTTCAAAATGTCCATTTCCCTCGAAGACAGCCTGATGCTGAGTTTGGAGAACATAATGAAATCATTACGGTTAGTGTAGTACCTACACTTGCATCAGAAATTCACTTCCTTTTAAATGCACACAATGTCAGTTGAAATTTCTCTTCTGTACATGAAAGGTGTAGATGAAACACGTACTGATGCTCCAGAACAAAGCACCTCATTAGCTCTCTGAGCACAGTGCACTGCAGTTTGTCATTATCCAATGCATTCCTTGCAAGCCACTGGGTAGGGGATATGACAATCCCTGAGGCTGCATTGCAGAGAAATATTAACAACATCCACACACGACCAGAAGCAGGGTATTGCCCAAAACTATTTGTCATTGGTATCTCCTTTAAAGTGAGAAGTGGAGGGCAAATGGAACAAACAAAAAAAATCCCACTGGTGAAGCATAGAAATATTAACCTTTGAGTTAATTAATTGATAAAAGCCACTTATGAGACACCCCTCTGCCTCATTGTGGGCCACAACCCAATAGACAGGATATCTTAGGATGAGTCATGCACCAACATGTTACAATGTGAATTTCTTGGCATTAATAGGAAGTTCAACAAAACAGTAACAGCGAGAGAAAAAATAAGTTACTTATGGAGTTTATAAAACATTTAAATATTATATTTTTCAACTGTAACTGTCCTAAAAATGGTTAAATTTTACCTGCTGTACAAGAGCTGTTTCTGAAAAGAGAGCGACTGACTCTTTGTGTATAGGTGCAAAGTGATGACGACAACCACAGCACTGATCAGGACAATCCTCGGTGCTGCAGTGGCAACAAGGTTTCTTGCAGATGAGCCCAGAATAGACTCAGGAAATGGACATTCAGGGACTGAGGCTATTAAGTTTACTCCAAAGAGTCCTATGGCCATGTGTTGCAGACTAATTCCTTCTCTAGCCCTACCTGCTGCTGTGAACTGGAACAAACACCCTCAGCAGGACTCATTCTAAATGTGCCATTTCACTCTCCAAAAATCTGAAAACCTGCAGAGCTTTTTGCTATATATCAATTGCCTAGAAGCTGGCGTATAGAGGAGTCCACTGCAACAGGACATTAATTCCACTGCTTTTGTCACCAGAATTCAACAGCTGGACTTCCTGAATAACCTTGAATAAAGTACATTCTCCTGTCCCTCAGCTGTCATGCAGGATAGCACATCCCCCACTTGTAAGGGTGCTGAGAGTCATTAGTGCTCCAAATACTAAGATACTGACAGCCTCACATGGCCAAGCACAAATATCATGGGAGCATCACAGAATATCTTAGTGCTGTGTGCACAACACAGTACTTGTAAATTACCCTTCTTTCAAATACTGCTATTTATCAATCCAGTCTCATTTTTGTCTATTTATTCTGCCACTTTCTGCTGTGCTCCAGAGGCTTCTGTGTATAATCAAGCCATAAACATGTTTTACTTTGTTTCAAATTTTGTTTAATAATTGTTTCCTGAGTAGCTTTAAACAAAACTAATCACACACAGAGAGACATGTATACAAAAATAAACCACTGCTAACTCTAATTTTTTTTAAAGGAAAGTTCAGTTACTAAACATTAAATAAAATTGCAAAAGAAACCCAAGCATCACAGGGCACAGAAACTGTGTCTCTCTGGCACAGGGGACACCCACCTTTGACCTTAGTTTCCTACCAACAGAAGAGTATTTTTCCCTCATGCAATGTATTTGTGAAATCCTCAGGCATCTTAAAGTTCTGGAGGTCGAGGAAGAAGGACAAGCTAGAGTGAAAGAAGGGACACACAAATCCATAATGTGTTACATGGCAAGTCATGCAGATGCAAATAACAACCACATCCTGCTTCCTGAGAGCCTTGCCCACATATTGAGCCTCCAAGCCAGCAAGAAAGGCCAGCCCAGCATGGCAAGTGCAGGAGGCCAAGGATGAGCTGCCTTAGGGCTGGATGTTACTGGCATTACAGTCTCACAGGCAAGCTTGTCGGGAGACAGCTCATTCTCCTAAAGCTTGAACCAGTCACAACACAAAAGAAAAAGGATGGGTTTAGGGCAATTTTTTCAAACGGCCATAACAGTTCTTCCCTCTCAGTGTTTTTTTTGGGCTAAGAGGTCAGTCTCTCTCTTGAGCATTGTAAATCTCTTGCTCATTGCTGGTTGAAGTTCATACCATTTCCATAGGCATCCGTGACCCCAAGATTTCTCCCCTTGCTCTTTCATGACACTGGGGGCACAGGAAGAGGATTTCCTAACATTGAGCCAGAAAAATAGAAACTGAAGCTACACAGAAAATCAAACTCTGATCTCCCTTCCCTGCCCATTTTTGCCTTTTCATTCTTTAATTAGTAATGACAGCCAAAATAGACCTTTTCCTTGTTTTAATTTGCTTATTTATTTGTTTCTGGCAGAAGAAATTTGTCCTTCCTGCAGGAGAACCAACTCCTCTATTCTATAAATAAAATTCACTTGTGTAGCTGGAAATCCTTTTGAGAAGTTTCCCAACACAACTAATTTTAAAAATGGAAGACTAGAAAAGCCTAGAAGCAAAAGACTAGAAGCAAAACTTTTTTTTGTCTCACAAAGATATTGAAGAGTAAAGACATATATTTGGATAAATTTTCAAAGGAACATTTAGAGAATGTGAAGCTACTACTTATTCTACATGAAGCACAGTAGTTGACAAGCATAGGGTTAAACCTATCAGTAATCTAGCAAAGCACAGTAAAGATAAATTTCCTGAAGCACACAGTAAAACACTGTTAACCAAACATTGTTCTTTCTTAAATAAATGCTCACATACAAAAATGTATCACCTCTTGCTGTGCTATGTAAGCAGGTTTCAACACTGAAGAGCCTGGTGATTTAGAGATGCCTGGGTTAGAGAAGAGAAAGAGCACAGATGGCTCTTGTCAGCACTATAGAAGGGTGGGTAGAAGACCTGAGAAGACAGGGAAGCTGCTAAGGATGAGCTGAACATACTGGCAGCTCTTTCATACCATATCTGAATAGGACTAATTCACAAGTCCATACAAATTCTTGAAATTCACAGAAATGTTTAGTATCTTACCATTTTAACTATATAGTCCTGATTTTAAAATTTGACTTTATATTTCACAGGGGAAAAAAGAAAATTATTAATTTCCAATAACAACTGTGCACAAAAAATGTATATATGTGTCTCTCTCTCTTTCTGCTTTGCATGAAGGATTGACGTGTGAAATGTGACAATACCAAACTCCACTAAAATCCAGCACAAACTAGACAATGGCAATCTTACATTAGAGAAAGTAAAAAAAATAAAGAAATCAGTGTCAGGCACACAAAATAGGTATTCACAGTGGAACAAAAAGAAAATTAATGTCCCTCAGTCTACAGACTGATGATAGGTTTGCCATGATTGTTTTTCCCCCCCTGGGAGATTATGTCTCTCAGGAGGTGACATCCACTTAAGGGACAATGAACCACTATTTATATAAATGTCCATCAAGGAAACTCTCTAAACAATTGCAAATATTGACCTGCATGCAGCAGATTACTTTGGCTTCACTGTCATTAGGATATATCGCAGACAGCTATTGTGGAACGGCAGATCTTTTACATTCATACTTGACACATCACAATTGAACATGGAATTTCCATCAACAACAGAAGAAGCATTTAATAGTAACTTTGTTTCTCTAACAGAGACATATGTCTTTCTAATAATGTAAAGACAAGAAAGATTTTTTCCTAACAAATACTAATACATTTTTTTGCCATAATACTAGACATTACCTATGTAAATAGTACAATCCTAGGCTAACAAAAGGTTAGCTTTCTTTCCACAAGGAATATCTACAGCAGATCATGAAACACAAATCTTTGTTATACTATAGCCAGTTAAATGTGAGGTGACATCGAGGCCTATATGATGCACAGAAGCATTTTCCTCAGTTGCAAGAGCTACTTCAGTGTGGGGGATTTTTTGTTTTTATTAATACAGCAAAACCTTGAATTCAACTGCAAAGCAATTACAAAAGTCTCAAATTTAACTTAAGAAAGTGTCTGATGTCAGTCCTCGAAGCAGGGCAAGTTAGCACTGAGTTAGGAGCATCCTGCTGCTGCCTCTGAGGTACAGATCACAAACTGCAATCTCCTCATCTTCACTGCTTTCCTATTGAAACTGTAACTTTACAGTGCCGGGACAAGCAAACATTTGTCAGAGTCACTGCAAGACATTCATTGTCATGAGATAGGCAGGACAGCAGTATTTGGAACAGAAGGCAGCAGAATAACTAATACCTAGTTTTCAGAAACATCAAGTAGGTACTGTTTCTTTGATCTCTACATGTACAGTTTTGGACACTCTACACCTGAAAACCAGACCATGAGAGGAACCAAGAAAGCAAAAGCAGACAATCACTGACTTACTCCCCCTAGCCACACCCTTTTTGGGTCTAGTAGTTCTAGCATTATACTCTTATTTGGCACCATATTCATATTTCCATCTGAGATTTAAAGGAAGAGAGTGTGTGCATGTGTGTCTGTGTATACTAGTGTAAAACAGGAGGATGTAGCAGCAGGAAACTGATAATCAAAACTTTTTTCTTCTGTAATGCACTTTGATTTGCTATCAGGACTTGATTTTGAACAAGTTTCACCGAGGTAAATCCTTGCTTTATTCTACTTTGCTGCACCCTTTCAAGCACTCCAGCAGGAGAGAAGGAAAGTTGTTGTGAAGCAGGATAATTAGGGACTTATACTGTAATTGTTAAGAGCACTGAGCATAAAGGCAATACTAAGACAAGCTGCCTGAAGCTTTTCTGGCCGTGGGAAGTGGCGTTACCAAGGTAATCACTTTCAAATTGTCCAGCGAGACTGCTGGGGAGCTCTGTACTGAGAGGGATGTGTAAGCCAAAGCATACTTCCTGTAAAAAAGAACACAGGCATTCACTGATAATTTGTAGGACTTCCATGTTTTGTCTTATATATGTATTTCTAGCTTGTTGAAAGTTGGAAAGCTGAGCTCATTGTGAACATTTAAGATCTTCCCTATCACATCCTGAATCTTGCAGCTGATTTGAAAATCAGATGGGGTAAAGGAAAGCGACTTGTGAATCATTGAGGTGCTAACCAAATTAGATACAGAGAGGTTGGGTATGGCCTATAAATACATGCTCAAGGATTAAAAAGCAAGGAACCACACTTTTCCCACACTGCAGACAAATAAATTTGCAGTAGTTGTGCTTTCCTTCTCTGGCCCCTTGTAGCAGCCCCTTAGGTGCCAGTACTATTGTGTTTGCTGCAGGAATGCAGCCCATCACTCAGCCGTGCTGCTCCTCCAAGTGACAAGAATTCAAGCCTGACAGCTACTGCACTTAACTGGAGTTGCACACAGAGGCTGTGCTTTTATTTCTGGAGATCCACAGTGAAGCATCTGGTCTTCCCCAAGATAGCAGCTGTTACACTAATCTGAGGCCTCACTGCACTAATTGCCACAAGAACGAGCCACTGCAGAGCTAACTCCTGTCCCACACTATCTAGGTGCTAGGTTGTCCTGCTACCGAAAGTGGACAAACCACGCACAGATGGAAGGAGGTGACATGTAAGGAGGGGTGACAGCAACAACAAAAGGGCAGATGTAGATTTCCTGAGCAGTGACAAACGAAGGGAGGCCGGGTTGCAGCAGTGGCCCTGTGCCTTACACAAGGTGGCATGGCACGACCCCCGCCTGCTGGGGGACAGCCATCTGAACACTGCAAGGACACTCGAGCCTAGAAATTACTCAGCTGCTCCAGCATCCTGACTGCACCTTCCCTGGAAGGAGCAGGAAGAGTTTGCAGCACATTGTATTCATGCGCCTCCTCTTTGCTGTGTTTTCCACTTTCACATAACTATAACACTCATCCCAAGGTATGAAAACAAAAAAACAAAAAACCCAGAGACAGAGATATTTTAGACAATACTTAGATTTGTCCATTTTATGCAAATCAAGCCATGCCACAAAATTATCTAGGAGCCAATTAAAAGGTTTCAGTTTATTAATGAAAGTTGTCAGAGAACCCATTGGCACAGGGTCTATGGATACAGTTTTAAATAAAGGTGGAAGACTCTCCAATGTTTTTCCTCCCTAACGTCCTGTATTCAAAGCTAGAAGTAACTCTCTTTCTGTACACAATTTTATCTGTATTTCTATGCTCAGGTTGCAAAGGACATTGGTCAGAGTATGTATTTTCTCAAGGTTATGTATCCCAGCCTCAAGTTACCAATCAACCCTTTACCTCAACACTAGAAAGTAGCTAGTAAACAACTTATCAGAATTTTCCTATCATAACCAAATGTGAACCAACCATGAAAGGAGGGAAGCATATTTTAGGGTTAAGAAGCCTTTGTTAGGGACATAAAAGTTGCCACAATATCTCTCTTCCCCAATTTGTAAAGCTGTAAATTCAGTATCTTAAATAATCTCAGCTGCCTGTGTATCAAGGGATACCACAGAACTTCCATCAGTTGTTTAGAAGCTTACGTTTAAAAAAAAATAAAAAATACCAGAATGTGATTAAAAGCCACTTGACTCTCTTCCTTCCTTCAAAACTTTTTGTGGTTTTAGGGGGGTTGAGGGTGGTGGTGGTTTTTTTAGTAGAAATTAGTTGAACACAGTTCTTTTTCATACTTAGAGAGTCCAATCTATCAGATTTCAAGCACAGCTGAGACAAGACAGCCTGTAAAATTGCAAGCAGTCTTCATTCCTTATTGACATCTTTCTTGAAAAATGGTAACCTTTAACCTTGTAACATTATTTCTCAGGGGGCTGATTAAATGAAAAGTCTGTTTTGGTCAATGGTAATTATAGCTGCAGACCTCATGGTAACCTTCAGTTTGTATATTCTGCCTTGCACACAATGCCAATTAAATGGTTGACTGTCGTTCCTTAGGTTCATCTAAAATTACATTATCTTAGAAGATAAAATACTGTCAATGCAATTTATATTGTCTCCCCAAACTGCAGTACCCAACAAAGATTTATTTCTTCCAAGTCAAGAAAGGTTAAAAGAAAAAAAACCCTAAAAATTAATTTGTAAAATACCCTTAAAAGAGAGAAAACACAAGTTTATGACATAGGGTGATTTGAGTGTTTTTTATTTCTCTTCATAGAGGGATTGTTCGGATTAGAATGTTGGGGTTTTTTCTTTTGTTAGTGGGGGGCTTGGTGAGTTTGATTTGTTTTCAACTTCCTGCTATTTACCCCTTCTTCTGTATTTATCTCCTCCCCTGTTGCTCTTGCTAAGCTAAATCTCTCTGAGGTTCAGAAAAGCACTGATCTTTCAATTACACAAGTTAAACAGTTTCTTGGGCTATAAAATGTTCCTCTATCTCGTCATCAGTGTTGTTAAATATATTAACAGCATATTAGGAAAAACTTATTTGCAAATTTGTGCCAGAGGTAAATTAAAGAACTTGCTTATGCAAAGTTGCTAAAGAGTAACTTAAGGCATCACCTTACAAAGCGTCAGTTTCCTGACCTCTGCCTTTCAAGGTAGGAAAGACTAGAAAATTTGTATCTGCTTTGCTCTTCCCTGTTAGTTTTACATCAGTGAAGTAGTGGAGGTTGATAACGCATTTCTTCCAGCTGTTTTTAAGAGCATTTTCTCTAGCTGTTTCTAATAAGAAGTGAAAGTGAGGACCACAGTTTTTCTAACAGCTCCACTTGACAGTGGTTTGAGTACCAGTTTGAAATTTCTCATTGAGTATTTGTTCTTTACTATTTAATAACACAATTCTTCAAAAATAAAGCAGGTTTTTAAATAGTTTGTGGTTAATTTTATTGGGCTCTGCTCAACCATTAGAGACTTTAATACCATTACATTGCTACTCCATTCCCCACTATTCACAAAGAAATAAAGTACTTTATAAAAGACGAACTTGTAAATCAAGACAGGATTCGGAGCAAAGGAAGCACCTTTGCAGAGCAGTCCTTTTTTCAGGATCTCATCACAAACATCAAACATATTTTCCAGTCTCATATGAATTTTCTGTTGCTTTCATCAAAACCTGTTTCTGCTGGCCTACCATTAAAAAAAAAATCCTTTCCACATCCCTGTTCAGTAATGCCCTTTGCCTAGTTGTTTTTCTGTCACCGTTTCAAATCAGGATAATTACATAGTATGATTTTTGTCAGCCTAGATCAGCTTCCATCCAGCATACCTGTATTGGTATTCTTTTATCTCCACTCATTACCATAATTTTACGTTTTAAGAATTTTAAAGTCTTTTAAGTAGCACAATGTTGCATAAGTTAATGAAATTTGTGGTGATAATCAAAACCAGTATAAAACATAAAAAATGTTTTAACAGCAAATACAGATAAACTAACTGAATGAGACTAACAGATGTTGGACCGTACAACACTGTTAGCCAAATGTGAGTATGATAATCAACAAGAAGACATCTTTTCCATTGTTGAAAAAAGCACCACATTGTTTTGAATTTGAGGTTATGGTTCCTTCTTAATCCTCACTCTCCCCCAAACCCATCTTCAAGGCTTCATCACCTTTATTTATCATTAGCACAGAACACAGTACTATCAAGTGAATCTCCGAAATTTCCTGTGGTATAGAGGTGACAACACACTACACATAATGTTTCTTTTGTTCAGTTGTCTGAAGGAAAGACCAGACATTCACTCACAGTGGATGCAGAGTAATTCATCACGAAATAATAGGAGGGCATTTTCCATTCACTTTTACTCTACTACAATCCACCATCTCTTTGCTAAAGGAACTTGAAAACTACAATGTAAAGATTCTGCTAACAGTCTTTGCTTTGCTACATGCTGTTTTGACCAATAAAATATTGGGCAAATATAGGCAACTATCACACTTACAAAGACAGACTTTTGTTTTCCATCATATGGCATTTTTAAACACTCACCAAGCTTGACTGTGAAAGATACATCATCTTTACAAGAGTGCTATAAGTATCAAAGTTAAAGCCCTTCCACTGTAAAACTGCTTGAGCCTCATCATTAACCACTATACCCTACTGGTATCAATGTTCTGCAGAATTTGATGTCTTCTAATTTCACAATCCTCTGTAGTTTGAAATACATCATTGTGTGGCAAAATCATGATGACAAAGCACATCTCACCCAGGTTATGTTATTCATCAGTATGTTTAGTCCTGATCACACATAAATATGTGATTAAGTCATGCCTTTCAGCTTCCAACATAAGACAAATTATCATTAAATCAACTGCATTTATATTTCATGTGATACTTAAAAAAACTTATGTATATTTCAGTGGAACTATCATGAATAAATATGCAAGCCAGAGTAATATCTTGTTCATAATCACACTAGTTTTAAAGGTATTTTAGGGAACAATTTCCCATGTATTTACACAGACATTCCCAAGGGCTTGGTACTAATCTAACACTGCTGAGAAAAGCTGACTTCAAATGACATAGTTTCCCAGAAAGCAGCACCACTAATATGACCATGGCAAGATCACGATGAGCCATGTGATCATTATGAAGGCCCAGCCAAGAACAGATTAACAGGCACTGCCTCCATAGCAGGGGGCTGGGCTGGGATGGGATGGGGGCAGGAGTCCCCACAGCCTCTGCAGTGACCACCACATTCACTCCCTCTCTTCAGCACAACTCCGTCAAGCACAGAACAAAGATTCTCAGATTCAACCCATGCAACAGGGATTGGAGTATGTATTACGCTGATTTAGAAACTGACATTTCAGCACAGACACAGGAACATCACAGAGTGAAGATGTGTGTTGTACTGGAGCAGTCAATGAGCCCCTGAACCACAGCGGCAGTAACAGAGAGGTCATTGCTTCGAAAGTCCTCACAGATTCTGGTTCCCTCCCAGTCATTCGAAGAGTTTATGGCTTTATTAGGAGATTCCCTTCCCATTCTCTTCATTAAAATTATCTTATCATCACCAATATATTTTTCTATACAAAAGGTTTACTGGTTAAAATCCATAAAGAATAAGAAAGTTCTTTGATGCCACAAAGAGTGTATATATGGAAAAGTTACATCAGCATTACTAAAATGGAAACTATATTTCCTCAAAAATATGCTGGCCAAAATTTTTACTTCTTCATTCAAATAAAAATATCATAGGATACATTAAGAGTTAGAAAAAAGAGATCTTAATAGAAGAATCCACTAAAAACCTTTGAAGACAATACAATCTCAATAAAAAAAAGTGCTAATGGCAATATTTACTGCATTTTTTTCTCCATTTCTCCACCCTCCCTTTGGCAACATCTCTATAGAGGGGTGGAAAAAACTTGGAAATATTTTATATCACTTCATGTCTAGATAAATACAATTTTCTTTTATGAAAAGTGAAATGCACATGCATCAATTGGCTGACATCACTGCAACTACGACACAGTGACTACTTCTCCACATTAAAACCAGAGCAGCACCTCCAGAGGTACTTTAGAGCCTGTCCTATCATGTGGGATTACAAATCTGGAAGCTTTCTAGGCACACATTAGTTGACAAGAGGTAGAACATCACATCTTGGTTACTGCTAAAACAGTGTTTTTTCTTGAGCCACTGGAAATGTGATGTCTGGTTTCCTATAGACATGTCCTAGATTTTTTAACCCACTTATTCCCAAGCACTCTATTCAGCCAGACAAGTGACATATGGATCATGATGTTCTCACAGCACCATGTGTGCCGGCTGACCGGCCGGTGCAGGATGTGTGTGTTCATTGACCAGCTGGCTGATGTCCAGCAGAGGCGACCCGGAGCCAAGATGTAGTTGCCTTTTCTCAGCAGGGAGCACTAATCAGGCTCTTCTCTTTTACCCAGCTGCTGGTTTTTGTTAAATTTTTAGGAACTTAGATATATTTGAGACATCTCACTTGCTTGTTAAACTTTGCAGCCAATAGGTTTAAGAGTTACGGTGGACTAAAGGGAAGAAAGAAAAACACACAGTGTCTGACAGTATGAACACACACGTTTCTTTGCTGTTGCAAACCTGGCTGCACATATACCACCAGGGTTCACCACACACCTCCAGCTAATTTTAACGTTTTTTGCATAATTTCTGCTTTCATTAGTCTCTCACAAATGCTACCCATTCTTACTAAATGTTGCCCTACTACTTTTTCCTGTCTTAAAACCCTTCTTCCGCTGCTTAGAAGGTATTTCTGTTCCCAGTTAAACCAGGCTTGAGAAATAAGTAGTATCTGGACAGTAGAAATACATTGAAAATATACAGTTAATGGAGGTGTAGTAATAGATTTCACATTTAAATGTTCTAAATAGAGGGATTTATATATATAAAATGTATATGCACCTGTTTTCAAGCAAGGTAGAGAGAAATACCTGTTAATCATGCCATTGTTTAATACCAAATTCTGCATCTACTTGTGTGTTTGTTATCCTGTCACATTGACCACTCATAGGCTACAGCTCTTTAGCACTGCAATATTACCTACACTGAGCAGCACTTACACAGGAACAACCTTGTGCCCAGCTACCAACTGTTCTGGGGGAATAGCTCTCAGCATTTCTAGTTCTCTCAGCACGACACAGGACAGCCTCACCACAGTCTGCCAGAATTGGAAGCTTCTTTCTACCCCTCATCCGTCAAGGTGCAGTTTATATATACTTTTAGAAACAAACACCCAAGAGTTTCAGCCCATCACATAAGATACAGAAAACACAATCTCAGGTTCATGCCTACTACGCAGTAGGTGTTTCCATAAGATAAAATGTTTCTAACACTTCCCGCAGATGCAGTCAAGCATAAATTTCCAGGATTGTACAAATAAGGGTGATTCTTTAGAGCTAATAAGAAGCAAAACCAGGGCTGACATAGCAAAAAATTATTTTGTTATTCAAATGTGTAGTGTAGCTGAATGCAACTGCAAGACAGTTTCTAACAATCTGCACAACTGCAATAAAACTAAAAGTGCAGTTTTATAAAAAAATCCATATGAAGACACACATGAGATGTCACAGCAATGGCAGATTTGCATGGATTTGTTTATAGTACTATTACGGTCAAGCCACTTTGAAAATACATCAGAATGTCCAGATGACTGGTTTTAAACCACTAGGTCGAAACTCTCTTCAGAATAGGTACTACTTTTATATCCCCACTGTAAAAAAGATGTGATTTTCTCCCCTCAGAGGCGGAAGAGAGTACTCCCAGCCATCACTTCTGTAATGTACACACTACCTTCTGGGCTGGGGTTATGATAGTTCCATGAAAACATCAGCTCATTGCTTGGCTACCAGCAAAAATCCATTCTGTTATTAAGAGCAGGACACTGAGCAAAAGAAAACAACATTATGCTGCTGAATAAATCCATAGTTTTCCAGATCCTGAGTGCAGTTCTGACTAGTCCCATTATTTCATCAAGTGAAAGGTTCAGAGGAGACAACAAGGAAGAACAGAGGTATGGGTCAGCTGAGCATGCTATGATTGATCTGCCCAGGAAAGTTATGGCCACAGGAGCAGGTGGTAAAAAGATGGAAAAGAGTAAGAAGAGGGTGGAAAATGTTCTTCACGGTCTCTTCTGATAGTGGATATAGGGTCCAACAAATGAAGCCATCAGGAGCCAGTTTGGAACCAACATGCACAGTATTTCCTCACACAACTGACCAGACTGTGGCAAGAGCTGAATCAAGCCATGCCATGGAGACATTTAAATAGAACTGAGGTGGTGTGGAGGAGCTAATACATACTTGGAAGGGAGCCTGTCTCATGCTGCTTGATAGACAAAGAACATTAATCTCAGGAAATCATCCTGGGCTAAAAGTAGTTGAGGGGGGGAAAGGTACTGAGATGAGGGGAGGTATGGGGAAAAGTCAGTACCTTTTCGTTCAACTGACTGCCTATGAGTTACAGATACTGTTGGCCCAGACAGGTTGAGTTTTCCTAGGTTCATACTCCCAAGACAGTTTGAAGCACAGCAGCAAACTTGCTACTGATGCTTTCTGACTCAGGTCCAACCTGCTGCTTTTGCTGAAGTAGTTAGAAATTGCCATGGACAGAAAATGCTGCCCCAAAATGGTTACCAAAGCCTGTTCTAGCAGTGTTCTCTGTGCCTCCAAAAAGTTATGGCCACAGAGAAAACAAAACAAAACAAAACAAACAACTACCAAGCTAGTCCCAAATAAAGCCCAGGTAAATTAATAACATTTTCCAAGGACCATATCGGTCAATGAGCTGTCAGCGACAAAGGGCTACCCAACCTTCAAAAGATCGTTCACCAGTTCAGTTTTCAGAAAGTCATGACACAAACCCACACTGAGACATTATCTATAACCAATCTGGCCAGATTTGCCACTCTTCTGCTGCTAAGTTGGAGCAACTCTGCTGTAGTCTTGGAAAACATAAAATAATGTAAAACAGGGAAGCCGTCCTGGCAACTGTTATTTTGAAGACACATGGGGGGGGGGGGGGGGGGGAACCAGGAGGTACTACAGCATTTGCAAACTGAAAGTGCTGCCCACAGTTGCATCAGCAGATCTCCTACTCAAAAAATGTCCAGCCAAAAACCACCATGGCACCACTCAGACACATTCTCCACTGTTCCAGCATTATCATTCACTATGCACAGAGACAGGCTGATGGGGAGTGGATCAGCAAGATAATTCTTTATAATGCAACTCAACTGCATCAAAATAATTTTACTGGTTTACACAAGAAGTTTTGTACAACCTTCCCTATCCAGCTGTAGATTGTTTGTTTTCTGTTAAAAAACTGCACAGATGGTTTCTTTTAGGCAAAATCATAAAACAATATTCAGCTTGTCACTACTCTAAACCCAGTGCCATAGCCATTCTATATGCATTTGGTATACAGTCCTCACACTTTTGAGACAAATATGTTATCAAACGCAGCAGGAAGACCCTGAGAAAACATGAGCCAACAAATCCATGTCTTAAACTCATAAACTGAAATTACTTTAGCCTTGACAACCTGTAGAGATCCGTTCAGGAAAGGCAGAGGGTGCCAGGTGCAGTCAGTGCTTGCATGGGAGGAGTTCCAGTTTTCTGTGCCACCATCTGGGCAAGGCCCACTTCTGCTGTACCGCATTCATCACTCACTGTGTGATGACTATCACAGCAGCTGTGATGTCTGCACAACAGCCAGGCCAAAAAAAAAAAAAGAAAAGGGGGCTATTATTTAAGTCATTAGAATTTTATCAACTTTAAAGGATCTATATGACTTTCAAAAATGTATCAGCTGTTAAACTCAAAACTCCTGCAGAAAGTTACAATGCCTGCTATGCAGCTGACATCTTTGGAACATAAAATAAAATTTCAGGCTGGAACATTTAATCTCCAGTGGAAGCAGATTACTGCTGGGTCTTCCAGTAAAAATTTCAGCTGATGCAGCATGATAGTCTCCATAGGAAATAAGATCTTGGCTTTGAAATACAAGCCAGTTGTGAACATTGCCTTTTGAATGCAGGAGGTTATTTGACTCTTATCAAGACTGATAAGGAAGTTGTTTGTCTATAGGAAAACACAGTACAGTAGGATCTTAGATTTCAGACTCCACTGCAGGTAAAGTGCAATTTTACATTGGCTGGGGAGAAAAAAGCTTTTTGTCTTATTTTTAAGTTCTCCTAAACCTCAAAAAAGCATCTCTAATTCCCAAAGCATTTCTAACACCATCAGTACTGCACATCAGCTATAAGATAAGAACATTTCCCCTTGTTGGTACCACACTACATCCTAAGCATACTCACAGGATGTTATAGGACAACTTGTCCATTTAGTTTTGCAATTGTAGGAAGAAATGGTCCAGGTCTGCAAAATCTATTTCTGGCAACAGCCTTCAGCTGCATGGTATAAGCTGCTACATGTTAGGGAAATCAATCCTATCCTCCCCAATTGCTGAAAGCAAACACTGTTGCATTTTATGAAGTCGGTATTTCTTTTCCTTGTTTCTCCTCAAGCAACTACCACGTAAGGTTGACAAGCCTCAAATGCTAGTCTGAGTACAAAGATATAGCTTCTATTCAGAACAACTGAGAGAGGATACAGAAACAAACTGTGATTGTGCTATCATGCTTCAAAAGGACACACAGCAACTTGCACTGTCCCAAAACATCAAATAAGAAAAGACCTTTTAATGAGGCTGTTTCAAGAGGTTCAACTCATAACTAGCAAGGATCAGAAGAAGATTGATAACAGTTCAGCAACACTATAAAAACCAACAGCCTATACTGTTAGAGATCTGTAAGCCACCTGTCCAGATATGAGTGACACAGATGTCCTGGATGCCTGCAAGTCTATTAGTGCTGTGCTGTCTCCGCCACCTGTCAATACTGGAAGTTTTCCTGAATTATCTGCAAGATTTGAAGAGAGAACTGCATGCCTTGTGGACGGTATTAACAGGATGTATACATAAAACCTATTGATCCTGTTTCAAGTAGGGCAGTAAGTTCCCTATAAGAAAGGTGAATCACATCACGTGGATCTCCCTCCTGCATTTCACTGTATCGGAAGTTGCTGGAGGAAAACCATAAAAGTAGCTTAAAGCAATTATTCCAGCCCACTCCAATATTCTCCTCACTTATGCTCTTACATCAATAGAAGTGACGTGATAGACATTTCAGCTATTGAAAAAATATGTATCTGACTCTCCATCTTAATCCACTCACAGAACAAGAACTTGAAATCTGCATCCAGCTCTGAGCACCCCAGCATAAAGGAGGACATGGACCTTCTATGGATCTGTGATTCTGCTTGTCCAGAGGAGGCCACAAAGACGATGAGAGAGCAGGAGCACCCTTCCTACAAAGACAGGCTAAGAAACTTGGGCTGTTCAGACTGGAAAGAGAAGACTCCAAGGAGAAATTACAGCAACCTTCCAGTACCTAAAGAGGCCTACAACAAAGCTGGAGAGGGACTTTGGACCAGGGCATATAGTAACAGGACAAGGGGCAATGGCTTTAAAATTGAAAGAAAGTAGGTTTAGATTAGATATTAGGAATAAATTCTTTACTGTGAGGGTGGTGAGGCACGGGAACAGGTTGCTCAGAGAAGTTGTGGCTGTCCCATCCCAGGAAGTGTTCAAGGCTAGGCAGAATGGGGCTTTGGTCCAGTGAAAGGTGACACTGCCCATGGCAAAGGGGGTTGGAACTAGATGATCTTTAAAGTCATGTAATTTTATTTATGGTATTTAAGATAATTCATTGTTAGGAAATCATGTCCTGTGATGATCACTATCTGTTTCAAGAAGTATACCTGCAAACAGAAAATTGTGCCCAGTCCACATTTCATAAAACGTGATCTATGTTTTTCATATGTATCTTTTGTCATGTACTTCATTCTTATAATAATGACATTACAACAATATCTAGAATAGAGCTGAAGGCAAACAAATTCTCTTTGGCCAGTGGTAAGAGAGAACAAATCATTCTCAATCGTCCAAACACAGTGAGGTTAATAAAGTGTTAACTAAAATACTTTAAGAGTCAAGTCAGTTTAGTCCTAAGAAACCCTCCAGAATATGTGTTATTTTTCCTAAGCTGAACTTTCCTGCTTCATTTCCACTTCATCCTACTATATTCAAGCTGAATATGAAGCTTTAAAAACTCTTACTTATATTGCAACACTTTCCCACTTACAAATCTGTTCTTTGCAGAGCCATTCTGATGGGAGGACAAAGCTACCACTGAGGCAGCTACAAGTAACCAGTGTCACAAGGGAACTAAAAAAACCACCCTGAGGCTCTGTAAAAGCAGCCCAAGAATTTCTATTCATACAATTTGAATCAATGGCAAAATAGTGTTTCTCTGAAATTTACATAAACAGTAATACAATTTAGACATGGATTTACAGTCTGAGTAATAGAGGGGGTGAACACAAAAAGACAGACTTACTTGCATAGTGTACCATGTCTAAAGAACATTTCTTTGCAGAAGAGCATCCACCATGCCTAGGAAGCTGATTCATCATGAATCAGGTGCCCATTACAAGGGCATCATGAATCACTCCAGGGCTCTAGATCATACTCAAAATGCGTACACAGCACAGGAAAAGCATTCTTATGCCATGAGCAAATGAAGGACTTTCAGCATGCAGTCCTATTACACTTTTACTTTTTTTAAAAAAGCCAAAAATAAAGAAAGGAGAACCATGGGGAAAATTTCAAACAAGCTCAGCAATTCTGACTCCTTCACATCAAAATTGTGTTAATAATGTCACCTTTCTCACTAAAAGCAAAGCAGTTCTCTAAAAGATATCTGGTTAGCCAAAGAACCTGCCATTGCTGCCTCAGTGACCCCAGCCTTTGCTCAAATGAGATCAGTCCCAAACAAGAAGTGCCACAGACACTTTATGTTAGACTCCAAAAGGCATACTAGAACATTTTCTGTTTCTATGGGATTCATTTAAATATGACAGCATCATTTCTTGGCTACTTTAAGGTAAAAGAAATAGATATCAATAAGCTATACCTTACCATTAAAGTGTAAAACTTGAAGCCTTATATCAAATACTACCAAATCTCATAATGCTCATATCCATAGAAAAAACTTCACATTTTCATATGTTATGTTCTATCCTAAGGTCCATACTGTCATAAAGTTGCCCTGTTAACATATTTTGGCTATGTTAACCAGAAAGGAATTGAAATACTTTCAATTTTCCAAGTTCAAACGACACAAATGCAACAAAAAAAAAATTATCTTTATTAAAAAAACAAGCTCTCATTTAATTCCAGTACACACTTCTAATATCCTAAATTTCTACTGCATTCACCCAGCATAGCAGATTCTCATCATGCACTGCTCTCCTAGCCTAAGAGCCTAAGTATGAGATGAGATGGAGTCCTAGCACAGAGACAAAAGCCAAAGTGCAGAGGTCATGCTTGTAGACTTCCTGAACATGCTACAGGTAGAACCATAAAGAAAAAGCACAGCTCTTGCTCACAGTGTTGCAGAGCAGTAACCCAGACCGAAAAATGACATTTTAGTCCCTCTAGATTATTTTTCCCTTTAAAATACAGAGGTCAGCTCTTGGGCATATCCCAAACAGTCTCCTCAGTAACTATTCAAAGGTGATCCAGGACTTGGAGGTGTTATCACAGCAGGTAGGAATCAGTTGTGTTTAGACAGGTGTGACAGCAGACTATTGCTTCACAGGCTGTAGATACACCTGGTCCCTCGCTGCAGGCCAGAGATGTAGGGCAACAAGAGTTTATGCAGAAGAGGGAAATGGCAGGTACAGTAGTACTGCTGTTCCCAGACTAAGAAGGGTGTTATTTAAAAAGAGAAAGAAGAAGTCTGACTCAGAAACTAAATAAAAGCCACAGAGAAGTTTGACTGTCGCTGAACTATAAATCAGAAGTAAAAGCAGTTTAAAAAGAGGAGTTCTTAAACTCATTTTGCTGCTGAAAAGCCAAGTTTGGCAGAAAAGCTGTAACTACTTTGGGATAGCATTGTTCTCCTGGTAGAATTATTTTTTAAACTACATAATTATGCCAGATTATGTTACACCAAGGGCATCAGACTTCCTTACAGTGTGCCTGTTCCTCCTTCAAGACATTCCCACTCAGGCTTACCATGCCAGGAGATAGCAGCAGTTGTCCGTCTCCCTGAAGAGCTGGCCAAAAGGCTTTCCCCTTTCCAGAGTGGAAGGGGCATCTAACAGGTGCAAAGAGATTCACAAATAAATTAAGGATGGGCTTCCTCATCTAAATTTTGTAGCAAACAAAGTGTTCTACATCCCAGCTTTCAGAGAGTGAGCATCAGCCCCCAGATGCCTCAGGCAGCTTATTGACAGTAACAAGCTGCTCAGCAAGTAAGCTGCTCCTTTCTTCGGACAAATGCTATTGTCGAGGGATGCAAATTATTCTGCTTCATATAAAACAGCTTCCAGAAGGCAAATGTTCACAGGACTTCACTTCCAGTTTTTCTTTTGATAAGACTGCAAGGGCATATTTCATTCAGTGCAGACAGGCTTGCATCATTTATGAACAGTTAGAAAACACTGAAGCAATGAAGACTTTTCCCTATAAGCTTCCCAATAACTGCTTCCATTTATTCAGAATCCTGTCCTGCCCTTCTGAACCAAAGCAAAGGACAATGTGGCAACATGTGCTTTAAGATTTCCTCTAAGAATATGAACACCACTTCCTTCTTGGGACCACAAAATATGTCCAAGTGCAAGTTTTACTTAAACTCATAAAACCCACTTTTTTTTAAAACTTTTTAATAAGAACGTTCTTCTGGAACTATTATGAGTTCACAGTATCAAAGCTAAGTAAGCTATTCCATTTTTTCAAGAGTAAAAGCAAATGTCTCTGTATGTGAAACATTTTTGTTGATATAGACCAAAATGTGTGCAAACATCCCTGTTTCCATAGGAGTGGATACCTGAAGGAATATTCTGGTTCCATGAGTTTATTCATGAAGGGGCTATAATGGTTAGGAGGGTAGGTCCTTCAGCTATGACTGTCCCATCAGTCTATGACTGTGAAACAGAGAGAGTAACAGCTGGTCTTACAGGTGAGAAAATACAAGGCACCACTAATGTAGAATATATCCTACACACAGGATATGTTACTATTCCTAAAAATAATTATGCTCACCCATAAATAGCTGGTTTATGACTACCTTGTGTCAGCTACCTCTTGAACCCAAGTCTCATGCACAGAACCTTCTGCAGTGAAGTCAGATTGTTGGTATGTTCCAACAGTTACTTATCAAAGCTATGCACAGAAGGCTAATTTTTTGTTGGCATGTAGAGATAAAAGCTATCTTTACTCAGTCCCTGCCAACATTACTGTAGTACCAGAAGTAAAATTTGCCTCTCTTCTTCCAAAGATGACCAAGGAACATGATGGCAGTCTATGTAAGAGAAGTTGTATAGGAAACATCCATTTGGTCTCTCATGAATGGTTTCACTCACTACTACTAATTCTCATCAGGTGGCAGAGTTTTTCATGTAAAGACTAATTATATTACCATAATTCTAAGCTTTTATGGTATCCTGTGTCAATAATACAAATGTTTTCAAAAAGTGATTAGATATGTTCTTGGAGGATAAATTGATCAATGGCTGGTAAAACTTAACAATTCACATGGAACATCTCAGCCCAAGATCTCTTTCAGCTGCTGATTGATTCAGACTGGAGAACACAGAAGGGGTGATGTAATTGCCTTACTTTGTTTTTACATGCCTCCCCCAGTCTGCTGCTAGCAGTCTCCTGCTGGAAAAATCACCCATGCAAGCCTTTTCATCCCATGACCATTCTCATGTTAGTGTTCAGCTTTCCTTTCAGCATGTTTACTTTTCAGCATCCATGGAAACTTAGAGCTGTTCACACCTCTGTTTCTAGAATGCTACTTATAAATCTCATTATCCCGTATCCACTCAGCATATAAGAGAAATACCCTTTATGGGCAATTTTAAAAGTCTTCAGTGTCTTTAGCATGAAGAAAACCAACACTAAATTGTTGACTGAGACAATATTTCATTACTAATAGCTGTACCAAGAAACAGAGGCATATTGATGGCTTGCATTTAATCCACATCTGGCACATCTGAAATAACTCCTTCACCCTGGTAATCAAACAAGGCATGACATCTCCTGGCCTTCTTCCCCATGAACAGCTGAGCACATCACCTGCACTCTTCAGCTACAAAACACTTAATCAAAAACTGCATTGACTGCTTGGGTCATGGGTCAGTTGGGAATGATAAACCCAGATTGTAATCCCGGTGATGAGATGGAACTGGTTGCCGGTGGCCTGGGCACAGTGCATCAGCTGCTCCCTCTAGACAGGACACCATATAGCAAGTCCACAAGTAGCACCAGGCCATGCATCATAAACATGCAACACAAAAGGAACTGGGAAGAAAGAATCCAAAGATGGCATGTGCAGGAAGAAGTACTTATAACCTGTGTCAAAACAGCATCACACTTACGGATAGCAGACACAAAGGAAGGGATATAGAAGAGAGGGTTGCCTACAGACATTAGTCTGGGGCTTTTCTCAGTCCTGAACTTGCTGAATCATGGAAACTGCATTAAAAAATGAAAGTAAGGAACAAAAGTTGAGCTGTCCAGGATAAAAGAAGGTTTGATAGTCCCCCCAGGCTGGTCTGCAACAGTCTCCTTCTGTTAGTGCCCCTAATGCATCTTTTTGATTCAATCAGATTAGGTGGCCAAAAAAGTCTGTCTGTTGCATTGTGTAGGCTTCTCCTGAATGACTGTAGTGTCATAACAAAATGGTTTCTGATTCCTCCCATTAAGCTAAATACTCTCAATTGTACTGGAGAAGGTGGTGATACTCCTACTGACAGCAGACTGGACCATTCTCAGTCTGAACAGACAAATGGTCAAGCATGAGAAAAAGGAAGCATCCACCACACTTAGCTTTTGGAGATTTAAGGCAAAGAAAAGGGAAGTGTTTTTTTTCAGACCATACTAAATACTTGCCTAACTCAGCTGCAAAATGGGCAATCACAGTTTGTCTGCCCAGATACCACTATGGTCTTAATCACAAAATCATACAATTCAGCTTTCTTCCAGTATTCAATGTTGTTCAGTAGGATAAATCCTATGCTACCACTACTAAATGTAGCTATATTAAATATTATTAACTTTTTAGTTACTAAAAGATAAAAAACAAACAAAACCCACAAAACACAAAGAGCTACTTTACATTATCAAAAATCAAAGGTCTCTCAGTTATGACTCAGAGTGTGGATACAGGGAAATGTAATTAATGTTAACACTAAAGGTCAGAACAATGTACTTGTGTTAGAAACACTTTCATTTTTAAGCAGGTACAGGTAAATAATATTAGCTATCATAGTAAAGGGGTTGGACTGGGTTCATATCATGTAGAGAGTTAGGAAGTACTTTTCTTCCTCTTTCCAAACTACTCTCCCTCTACATCCAAAAGTAAACAGACTTAAAAGCCAAACCTTACCCAGTTGGTGGTCTATTGCTATTATTCCTACATCAGTTTCCACCTTAAGCCTGTGCAGCAGTTTATTTCAGCCTCAAACTCTGCTTTGTTACTGGTCAGCAATACTGTTCTCATAATGATTAACTGAATACATTAGCACCAGAGTCACAGCTGAACATTGTGGAACAAGATACTATCACAATGGTTATATTTTAAATTATAAGAGTAAACAGTTACACACAGCTGACATGAAAAATAGTTACAAAATAAAAATTTATGTAGTCCTTCCCTTTTAAATTATTTAAAAAAAAAAAGGAGGGGAAGGGAGGGAAGGAGAGGAGAGGCAACGCCCAGAAAAACAAAAAGAAAAAAAAAAAAAACACAAAAAAACAAAACCAAACAAACAACACCAAAAAACCCACAAAACTTAGTAAGTTTTAATCAGCATTCATACTTAGAAATCAGTCTTCCAGAGAAGAGGCAGCAAGAGAATAAAGCATACCTAAAAATCCACATAATAATTCAAAGGACAGTAATCTGCTAATATACACTCCAGTGTCTTAAGGGCAGCTTATTGATACAAACATTCATTGACACACATTCTAAATAAGACTAGCCTGCACCAAAACAAGATCCACCAAGCAGCTTTTGCAAACAATAAATATACCTGACTACCTCTGACAAACCATTGCAAAAGAGAAAAAAATGGGCAATATAACTTTGCAAATCTGTTAAAGGAACTGTATTCATCAATAAGCTATATATTGATGGCCTACACTTCCTTGTGTCTGTCCTGCACAACACAACCACAGTCCCTGATTCCTAGGTGTCAGAATAATGCAATTTTTTAAAAGAATAGTTATTAGAAAAGGAACCACATTTTTTTTGGTCACAGGGATTTTATTTGTGTCTTCAAAACACACAAAACAATGCCTCCCTGGGAATACCTGGAATTCATCTGCCAGTCATTCATGGACAAGACAGTAGTTATCTGAATCTTGTTTTAGATGCAGATCTCACACTGCTGTGTTTTACACCACTCAGATGCTTCTGTTTCTTAGTTTCTAATCAAGTTCAATGTCAAGAGCATGGATAAAAACTCTCAAACGATAGACAAGGCAATTTAGCCTTGTTCAGCTGGCTGCTTTCTCATATGTCTGGAAGTGGTACATTTCTATGCTTTTAGGTTGTTCTGTTTGGGGTTTTTTCTTCCTATACTTAAGCACATCCAACTTGCACATCTTGTCTTTCCTTTAATCTTGGTGCAGAACTGGAAGCTGAAGTCTCATCTAGAACTCTGTCACTCAGTTTGGCTCCATATACTTCCCAACTAGTTTTCCACAGATGTGCTGGATGCTTAAACCATCCAGCGAAGTTACCACTCGGCAGCCAACTCCTGCCTTCACACTCTGCCGCAGTCCAGGAGCACACCACGGTGGGTGCTTCCCAGCTCCTCCCCAGTCTCCCTGGGCTCTAGAAACATGCTGCTGGGAATACACGGCCCTGCAGTCACATGCAGCCTAAGTGAGACATTTCGGCAGCTAGAGACACTAAATGTTAATTTAAAGCCTTTTTCTCTCCTCTTTATGAATAGCTCCAAGACACTTCACTTTCTCTCCTTGCCAACTCTTGTATCACTGAAGCAAAAAGGTGGCAGCCTCTCTCTGGACTGATTGTCATTGCCACATACTCAGCTCTATCATTTGTATGCTTCACACAATGTCCTCTGATCTGGCAACAGTCCTGAGTACAAGCTAATTTACACCTTCGGTATAATGGCTTTTGTGTCTTCTGCTGCTCTGGAATATATTACATGCAGCTGAAACAGAAGTCCAGCAAGCCACTATCTGCCATCATCTTGTAAAAAGAAGAAAAAACAGGGAAAAGAAAGAGATCATTCAGATTTTTACATAGCTAGTTTTGTTTCCAGACTTTCCTGAGTCCATGACAGTCTCCTTTGCTGTTAAATATGCCTCTCCCGCAAACCCCTGGAAACAACCCAGGAAAGGGTACAAATACCAGTGATGCAAGACATGCAGCATTTCAGTTACAGAAGAATGTTTCTGAGTATTAAAATATCTTCCCTGTTCAGAGACAGTTTGCATTTCCTCTACCAAAAGAAAAATCCATCTTCAGTTTGGTCACTCCAAAGACAAGAAGTGCATTAAGAATGGGATTTAAAAAGCCTAATGTGAAAATCTTCAAATCAACTCTTAAAGCTTCAAACTTTGTTTCCAAGTCACGGGGAAAGCTGGGGGGAGGAGGGGGAGAGGCCAATTCTCCCTTTCCCCTTCCTTCCCCTCAAAAATGTTGCAACACATTTCTCAAACCTAAGTCCTATGCCTCAGGCCATACAACTGTCTCACTCTGCTTCTTGGACACACCTTAAGGTTTATGTAACTCTGCGTGTGCCAACTGCACATGAAAATGCACTACTTAAGGGCACCAAGGTTGTCATTTCACTATTAGCAACTCTACCGTATGCACAGTTTACCACAAGGACATTTAAGCCAGCACATGGAGTCAGTACAGCAGAGGGAAGAGCAACCATGGCAGCAGAACCACCTCACTCAGACAGAGCGTCAGCCACTGCCAGGCTAATGTGATCATGAACCTGAAGTGTCAGTGTGCAAAGACAAACCTGACTTCACGTAATTTGACTTCCTTTAGGGATTTATTAAAACTTTCTCAGCATGCCCTGGAGCCAGTAGCACAGCCTCAGGTATCACCAGAGGTCAAACCACAGGTTCTGGGGAGAGTTCAGAGGTGAAAATGAGACTGCATCCAACCTGTGAGAGACTTCCAGTGTCCCTGGGTCTTGTGCTCAGGTATACAAGAAGCATGACATGAAGTGGAAATGAGCCATATAAGGCCAGAGGAGCAGATGGGCTAATAGAGGGTGAACAGCAGTGTGAGAGTAAGCAGCAGTGATGTTGGGAGGGTTAGTGATCACTACAAACAGTCTGAGCTGAGCACCCAGGCCATGTTCTGGGCCACCTGCCTTTCCCTGCCTCACCACACCCTGCACAGAAATGCCTTAGCACTAATTCATTACTGATTCAAATAATCAGGATGACTTTACAGTTGCTTGAATAGATTTGCCTTTTGTAGCAAAAACACAGGGTTACAACAGGATCACAGCCAGCTTCAAGATATAGGGAAGTGCCTTTGCACCACTAAGCAGTGGAAAATTAGAAAGGAAGAGAAACACTACCTCCAGCGTCTCCAACACTCCAACTCCCCACCCACACAACAGACTAGCTGGACTCAGTAATGCAAGTTACTGGTTTTTAAGAGCAACAGGCATGCTTCTTCCTGCAAAGGGAACATCCTGCCCACTCTTGGTTTCCAGAGTTCCACTGTGCTTTACCTGTTCTGAATGGCACAGGCAAAACACGCTGACTGCACATTTTACATACTAAGCTCTATTGAGTTCAATATGAGCATGAGTACCCTGACAAACATTTAACAATGTGCACATGCGAAACCACTCCCAACCAGTAAACAGACCAGATCTTTACCATACTCAGCTCCATGGGACTCCTCTGTTCCTAAACAAACCTGGCAGTCCCTGCAACAGAACAGCCAATTTCCACAAGACTTTTGATCCCGCTGGGCTGGCTATTCACTTCTGCAAACTCACACAGATCAAACCCAGTGTAACCAAGGACAAGCATGCATAGCTGCACAGCAATGTTGAAGAAAGACAAGCCAAATTCACAGGGCTGCATGTGCCTAACTTTATCAAAGAACCTTAACTTTTTGATGCCATGTTGTCAGACACTGTGATGTACTGCTTAAGTGATAGTGCTTAAATAAGAACAACATGAAATGAATAATTTTACTCTTCAGACTGAACACAGCAAGACACAAGATGTAAATTAAGTGCTCCAACTGACAGTGCCAAGTTACTGATCCAGCTCTTTGAACCCAAAAGGAGAGTTAGCATTAATTAAAATATATCCCAAATTACTGAACTCTATTAGAGGTCTGCCTCTATCAGGACAGCTGTCTCTGAACAGGTCATCTGTCATATTCCCGGAATATTTTCAGTTACTTCCTGGTAAATACACTCTGCCTATTGACTGTGTAGGACGATATCATATCTTAACAGGAAGCTTAGCTATGCTGTCATGTTCCTTTTTTAATTATGTAAAGACATATAATTTCCAAATAGAAAAATATTTGGTAGTGACATCAAAGAAAATTGGAAGGTTTTCCTATTTTTTTCTTTTTCTTTTAAGTGGTAACATTTTAGACACCATCCACTGATTACAATGTGACTCCCTAATTTTCCTATTTGTCAGTTTTGTTTGTTAGGTAAATTGGTAGTTAGGCTAAGTGTCAGATAGCGACCAAGAAAGCTAATCTAATGGATCCTTTGGTTTTTACCCTTAAAAAAAAAATTGAAAATAAAAAGACAAAGTCACCAGACTGAACTGGCTGAAACAGATTTCATGACACAGTCCTTCCAGCCCAGGAGACCTTCAAAAGATTTCAGTATTTGGCTCAACAGTTACATCTTTGTTTACAGCACAGACATCCTGGACTCTCCTCTGTAACCCCATGTGAGTCCAGGTGCTGGTATGTGGGACAAGACAGAGCCTGCCAGTGGTTAAGCCTGAGAGGCAAGAGTGAGCTTGAATGAGCCTGTCTGGGAGTCAGCCCTAGCATGCTCTAAGACCCTGCCAGTGTGGCATACACAGCTCCTGTTTCCAGGACTCTGTGCCTCACCCACTACTCCTGGGCAGGGTCTCTGAGCAACATGGAGGAGGAGGGACAGATGGGTGGCACATCTAAACTAGATGCAGACAAGGAGGAAGATGAAGAGGCACTGCACCACCAGCAAGATGTCTGTGCTTCAGTCAGAGCTGGTAAGTAGTTCAAAAGCTGTGCCCTGGGAACCTTTAGCTTACTAGATCCATAGTTCAAATTGTCAGTGGAGGTGGAGTAGAATAAAACCAAAGCTAGTAAAAATTAGGCATTTCCATAGAAGTAGGAAGGGGCAACATGTTAGCAATACAGGTATTTCCAAGTTCTTTTCTTTCACAGCCACAGGAAGGAGGTTACAGCTCCTTGACTGACCCTACTCCACAAACCGGAACAACCCCTAAGACACTGGGGAAGCCACAGTGTTTACAATTGCTACATTGTACTTCCAAATCTACAGTGATGCTCCTGAATGGTCAATGACACACTGAAATGGCCAAAAATCTGGCCCATAAAAATCCACAGGGAAGGCACTCACGCATGGCAATCCAAGAAATCACTAAAGACACTACTACATAACTCACCTAAATAACAAGGGAAAAAGAATATGTTTCCTAAAAATAAAACAGGGAAACCTTTCTTAAGAAATACATACATTGAGCATCTCCTGCCCCACCCCAGAAAACACTCTTCTCCCTGGGATATATGTAATTTCAAATTAACCAAGTCCCTAATTAATATGCTGTGCAAAATTTATCAATTCTGGTGGTTTTTGAGACATAACATTATTGGGAGTCACAGCAAAGGTGTCTCATTACACTTACAACATAGTTCAGCATTGCTGGCCCCAAGTTTTTGTAGCCTCATGTTGCTGCTCCTCATTGTCTTCCAAGAGCTTTGCTCTCCAGCAGTCCTGGCTTGACAAACAGTCCCTTCCTCTCTGCCTAATGCGTCACAGTGGAGCTTAGATTATCTATTCTTCATCTTGTCTTGAGGTGCAACTTCCTTCCTGAAAAAAGCTCTGTTTAAACAAAAATAATCATGCCTTATTCACTTAATAAAGGCTGTTTGAGCTTAATATACGTTTTACACTGTGGATTGATGCATTCTTGCAACATAAGCCACTTCTCTGAGTCTTCTGTGCTGCATCCTTATGTGGGATGTTTAGTACAATGGCCTCATTGTAATCAAACAACTTTGGCCTTGTGTTGGAAAAAAATGAAGAGAGCTTCCAGAATTGCAGAAAGATCAAAGGTTGAAGCCAGGCATTAATGACCTAATAGGCAGAGGTCTAAAAGCCAGCAAACCTCCTAACCCTGAAGCACAGCTCCTAGGACACTTGCTGCTGTTTTCGGATTACTGCTGCTTCTTTGTTTCTTCTCAGCTCTCATTCAATATTTTTGTAGCAGATCTACAGATTCTCTTATTTTCTTAAATGTAAAAATGGGGAACCTAGAACTTTATGTTCTCACTTGTTGCTCTTTATAGTCATGTAGTGACCTCATCCAAGGCTCTCAGGAGCCTTCCAAAATAAAATGTGAAACTGGTGTTACAGACAACAGTAGCTGTGACTGCCAGACACAACCACAGTAATAGCCAGCACTTCAGTCAGCAATGAAGGCAAGCTTATTCATTGCTGAGTACCACTTATCAGTTTCAACTAATGTTACTGACCATCAGTAACAAAAAAACACCAACAAAACACCAACCAACAAAAAAAACAACCTCAAAAAAAAAAAACCAAAACCAACAACAAAACCCAAACCTGAAGAGCTCATAGAGCACATAACTAAATATACATACTATGGCTATCTATTTTTCAGTACAGGAAATAGCAAACTCTTGTTTTCTGTTGCATAACTTTCTCTGCAACACCCATATGTTGGTATTCTTTGTCTAATATAAAAGGTGTTAATGCTCACTGATAATAAGAACTGTAGTGTTGTTACCTGAAGATGAAGTTGTCATGGTCTCTAGTTGTTCTCAGGGTAGCACTAGAGTGTTCGAATTACCTCACCTGTAAGTTTCCTTAATGCTCCAGACTATTTTGTAAAACAGACTCATGATTTTCCAAAAAGAAGAAAATGTTTCAGAGAAGTTACTGTTTTAAGTTTTTATAGTTGAAGTCGTTAATCATTTTATTGTTGGCTTTATGTCAAGACTCTTTTGCCTATGCATACACATTTTGTTATGTCTTTGATTCCATTGCAATAACCAAGATGTATTTGAAAATCATAAACATCATTGATAGGCACAATAAAAAAGGAAGAAAGTGCTATACATTATATAACAGAGAAGCTACTTAATTTTATGAAAGAAACTTTTTCTGAATTAAAATATTTGTTAAAACCATCACTCTCCAATCATGATCAAGCACATTTCAGAGGTATAAATCCAGGTAATCTGGGAACTGTTTGGAAGCACCAAGTAAGAAGGATACCTCCTTTAAGGAATTTGGCAGATATATCTCAGCTAAGAAAAAAAGTTTAGAAAGTTTCTACTCCTTGTTGTGAGTGGTGCTCAGTCAAAATTGGCAGTAAACACAGCAAGTATTAGTGAAAGTACTCAGGCTCAACAGCTAAAATACTATTACACCAAGGAATTCAAGGAAGAAGTTAAATATGCAGCCATCCACTCATACACACATAATCTCAGTCTTTTTGATGACTCAGCAAGTATTTAGCACTTCATCTATGATAAGCAGCACATAATCTTGTTGCATAATGGTGTAGCTTGTTATTTCTATAAGTCTTCTCTTCTCACAAGTTTTACACAACCATGAAGCAGTGTTGTGGAAAGCATGCTGGCAGCAATACAAAGATCTTACTGATGTGAAAGCCAAAGCCTTTGTTATAAGCCTGGTGGTCAGACTGCCCAGTAATGCTGTTTGCTAATGCTATGCATTGCTAAACACTGTTCCTCTGTGTGTGATCTTTAAAGCTAATACTGTGTTTGATGGAGCAATATGCAAGAATAATAGAGAATATTTCAATTAAATAATCCATAAATTAATAGCAATGCTCTGCTATTCTAGGAAATATACATAATGTGTAATTTCTGCTGAAATGTAATTCCAAATTTACAATATTCAATGCTAGAGATAAACAAGTAGAACTACGAGCAGCTATTAAATCAAAACAATTTTCAAATTAGCTGGAGTCCAGATCTTTACTTGGGAACATATTGGTAGAGGTCATACTGAACATCTGTGACACTGCATTGCTCATTTTCATTGTCCTGTACCTCAGAAGAGGTCAAGCATTATGAGGCTACTGAAGATCAGCCACATAGACTCAAAGAATGATTTGGGTTGAAGGGGACCTTAAAGAATACCTAGTTCCAATTCCTCTGGCATGGCCAGGGACACCTTCCACTGGACCGGGTTTCTTTACCTCCTTACACCCATCCTTAATGTCCCCACACTGCACAAGTCCCACTGGCTTTGCCACACTTGTCTTCATAAGCCCCGGCAGGGTGGAGCAGCTGGCCCCACTGAGGAGCAGGGATCCTGGTGCAGCGCCCTCCTCTGCAACTGTTTTGGATGGGTGGGAACCATTCCCCCCTCCTTCCCCTCCCCCCCCCCTCCACCCCCGGCTCCTGACCCTTCTAGGCATTCCTCCAGGGTCAGAGGCAGCATGACAGGGAAATGAGCTCTAGCAGGATGGGATGCCAGTCCCAGTGTTGTATCCAGTTCACATATCCCCTACCTTAACTCCAGAAATGGTTTAGCACCAAAAAAATGCTTTTTGCTCAAAAACTAGGCTGAAAATGACACATAGACATAATAAAAAAAAAAAAAAAAACATTTAATTTCCCAATTTCTGCATTCAACAAGTTATATAAGAGAAAATACAAAAATCCAGCAGAGGTTGTAAAGCTGGAGACCTTTATGCTATGTTCAGGATGATTTCCCAAAATCTTGTTATCATAGAAGATGTGATGCCGAAACTTTGGAAACATCTCAAGAAATTAAAGATTTGTCAAGTTCAGGTAAAGTACTAATTTAAGAAATGAGCCTGGAGAGGGAGATAATTAAGATAACATTTATAAATCTACAGTGCAGCCAAGTGGACACATTTAGAAAGCACTAATCCATTAATCATCTTGTCACAAAAGTAATGTTTGTTCAGGAGATACTGTCATGCTCCAGTGAAAAACACACCAGACATATTTGGTAACAACATGGCTTTGAAGTTTCAATTTCATGCAGAAGAAAGTTAGGGCATTGCTCCTCTCCTTCAGGAAAGAGGGGAAGTACCTGATGCAAACAGGGAATTACCTAGGGATGCTTCTCTTCATGAACACTGTGTACAGATTAAGTCCAAACACTACCTTCAGAAAACCTCCCGAAGGAACTGCATTAAGGCTGCAAGATAGTTGCTATTCCCTCTGCAGCTTCTGTAGAGGATTGTCTGAGATTTCCTGATATTACCCCTAAGCACATCTTAAAGCTACTTGACAAAATTGTTAAAAAAATTTTTCACATTTTTCATTAAGACTGTTGTGGTTTACACTGACTCCAATTTCAATTATCCATTTTCAATAGTGCATAATAGAAGGGAGTACCAATGTAAGAGTATAACTATTGCTATTGTAAAAGATATTTTTCTGCCAGTTTTCCTAAGTATATAGCTGTATTTTTCACCTTCAAGTACCAAGGAGGAGTACCTCCTTCAAGGAGGAAGACTGTCTGCAGAACCTCCTGCTAAAACTGCCAATGCAAAGCCCACATTTGTGTATGTGGATGAACTAAGTATTGTTATATATCAATTGCAATTAAACAACAGATATGTATATTTTAAAAGTAATTTTAAATATAACTCTGTCCTTGACAACTTCCACGAGAATGTGGCTCACCCTTGCAGAAAAAAAAAAAAAAAAGAAAGAAAAACAAAAACCCCAAAACAAACAAACAAACAAAAAAAACAACAAAACAAAAAAAAACAGTAAAGAAAGAAAGGATACAAGAATTTAAAAGTAACAGAAATTCAAGAGATGATGCATCATTGACTTCCTGGCTTAACAATAAACACTAGACTAACATTAAAAACAGCACATCAACTCTATCAGGTGAGCTGCTATCAAAAAAGAAAATGCATAAGAGGCAACAAGAAAACAGCAGCTGTCAGACATGTTACCTAAAAAAGAGAAAGGTCCAATTTATTTATCTCCCTAGAATATGCTTAAGTAACTGCTGGGTAGTGTATGAGGGAAACAAGGCAGAAGCTGGCACAGCAACTTACCTATTTACCTTTGCTATCAGTTCACCAAGCAGATCATCAGTGGTAATACATTTGTTGAAGGTTGGTATTTCTGGGAAGAACAGCTAATTACAATGCAAGGTTAAGTCTCTTCAGAACTCTAAGAACCTTAACTAGTTCACTAGGTCATGCCAACTAGGGACCAACAAAAACACATTTTCATTTTAAAGACAGATATTTTCACAAACTCTTAACTTTGTTTTATTCATTTCTCCCCAAAATAGCGAGGACACTTTTAGAATTCAAAAGTATTTAATGTCTTCTTCACATGTAACAAAAAAGTTTAATACCAGTAAAGTAAGCTCTGGTTCAACTTAACAGCAAATCTCTGGACTTTAAAACACATTATTCCTCCACCTCATTTTGAGAGATGACAGTGTTCTCTCCTTCCAATTCTCCCTCCAGTCAGGTAAGTTTCACACTCGACAGTACTCTTCTCCCCTCCCCAGCTTCCCTACCAGGGAAACAATAATATAATTTAACATGTACATGTGTGCTAGGTAAGTACAAACTGGCAGTCACAGCTAGTTACCAGTTAGAGGAATACTCCCTGTCACACCTATTTTACCATTCCAGATTTTGCCAGGAAAGGTCTGGTTTCATCACTGAATTATTGAAAGAAAAATACAGAATTTCTTTCTCAGACAGGGGGCTGGAGTCTGCCTGCCAGCACGGATGTGCTAACACAAACCAAGTGGAAATGTGCCCTCTCCTGGAAGAAAGCTTTTTTTTCTGACAATGTGGCTATGAACACACCTTCCTATCTGTCTCTGCTCCTGGGTTTTGTCAAGACCGGACCAGCTAACATGAAGACAAATCACCCGGACATGCAATGTTTCCCACCCAGTTTTTCTTTCCCAAAGTCAAGTTGGCTGAGGACATGGCACACATTTCTTCAGGTCAGAGACAGCAATATCCAAATCCCCGTTCCCAAAACAAGCTGGGAGCTGCTATACTCCAAGCAAAGCACCACTGCATTCCTGTGCCACACAGACACACAGGGAGCCAAAAGAGTCATGCCACCATTGTCATACTGTAGGCAGAGGGCCTGAGATGACATTTCTTTTTGCTGCCTTCTCCTAACCATTTACAGGGCCAGATCCATAGAATGAGATGGAGAATGTAACCTGAAGCCACCCAGGCAGGAACTCTATCTCCTGTCTCATTCCTGCCAGGGAATGAGAAAATGAGAGAATTCATAACCTCTGGGCAGCTAGCTCTCTCACTACAAAATTGCACTAATTACTCCCCGTTCCAGAAATGTACGTGTATACAGGAAGGAAAAAGGAAGGCAGCAACCAAGGGGACATAAAGAGTATTCTGAAGCAATCATGCAACTCTTATACTGCATATTTATATCTGAAGGCCAATTATTCCTCCAATACGTGCTGCCTCACATTGTTCAAGAGCAACTGTTCACAGCTCTTCAATTAGAGCACAAAAATCCCCTGCTTGTAAGGTAGCATTTTCCTTTGCTGCAGTGCATTTAGTAATGCAGTTAACACTTCCAAGCACTAAGATTCATACAACAAGATTCTCGATTAGCAACACTGCAAGCTCCTTACAAACCTGATCACTCAGAGTTCAACAGCCCAGATGCCTATGCATCACCTTCCCAGCTCACAGGAGCTTGCACACACTGTATTGCACTGCAGCCTTTCAGTTCCAAAAGCACTGTGAAAGTTTTATCTACTTGGTGATCAGCTTTCATCATTGGATCCCTTCACATCACTCAATGCACGTTGAAAGACTAGGTCCAAGTCAAGATTTGCAGTCTCTGAATACATAAGAGTCCCATTGTTTTGAACAGTTATCCCAGCTAATAACTCCATCAAAGCATTTCTTTTCATGCAAAACTACCTCAGATGTCAGTGAGTTAAACAACTAAGCAGGCAGCAGTAGCAGTAGTATGAATCAGGTGCAGTGGGACTCACACATACTGAAGTGAACGATAGCATATGTCTCCTTTATAAAAATCCTTTCACATTTGTCATGAAAACCACAGATAAAAAAAGGTAACATATTTCCACATAAAACACCCAGAGTGTATAGCGTGCAGGAAAAGAGAAAACATTTGTCTCCCTTCAAGCTCTTTCAATAATAAATGCATATACAATCATATAGATTCATGTAGCATGTCCTCATGGACAAGAATAGACTTAGATTGTGTGTTAACTGAGTGCTGTACCCCAAGCTTACTTCTAAGAGCAGTTCTTAAGAAAATAACTTCAAATTCACCAACTCCCAAGGAAGCACCTCTATGTGAAATACCAGTCATGTGTTGTTTGCAGCATAATTACTGTAGTTATTTAGAGAAGTCTGGCCTATAGAGCTATTTGAAATAGGTTAGACAATCCGAGCCTGGAAACTACCAGATATACAAGACTGCAGAATACTGCTGGTATTGCAACATTCAATTCAGTAAGAAAAGGCAGGTGTACCTCTGATACAAAAGTGTAATTCACAGCTCCTGCACTGTAGAAAGGACAAACAAAAGCAATAAGTTGCTTGGGAAAGGAGAGTTTCTTCTTCAGGCTTTCCCCAAAGGCTGAATGGCCACATGAATGTAAAAAAAGGTATCATTGTGGACATATGTCTGTCCATACCCAAAGTACAAAGCCTCACTGCTTGAATTTTCAGGCACAACAGGCTACTCAAAATGTCATTGTTTTTCGTCTAAAATACTGACTTCAAAACACAGGTTGTGATTTTCAGAAGTGCTGAAATCTAAAGCAACTGCATATAGGTAATGTAGCTATAAAGAATTCCTAAGGAAAGTATTGCTGCCACAGCCTACATGTAACAGCATGGTCTTAGTAAAACATACTCAGGAGTATGTTTTAACATGAAGTCACAGCCCTAACATAGAGCTCCTTATGCTTTATACTTCTTATACAATCATAGAATGGTTTAGGTTGGAAGGGACCTTAAAGATGAGCTAGTTCCAGCTCCCCTTGCTGTGGCCAGGGACACTCGCCACTAGACCAGGCTGTGCAAAGTCCTGTCCAGCCTGATCTTGAACACTTGCAGGAATCAGGTATATATCCTTGTGCAGTACCAGTCACAGTCAGATCCATCACATACAGGACTTACAGAGTTTTGGGACACATACACTATTCAGAAGCCATGGTGTAATTTTTTTTCATTGTAGCTACTCTCTGCACCAGCTTCCCACTGAGATACATTTATTCTGCAGAATAATTCACTTCTGCTTAAATTAAACCACTTCCACAATAAGCCACCCTAATAGCCCAAAAACATTACTTTTACTTTCACACCTCAGTTTATTTGATACCACCAGTGTTGTTCAGATAAGTATGCCACTTCCCTTTTTTGGTGAGAGCATGGTACTAAGAATATCAAGGTTATGCATTGGATCCCCATATGGGCCATTCACTTAAAAGTTGGACTTGTTGATCCTTGTGAGTCCCTTTCAACTCAGAATATTCTGTGATTCTGTGACTATGCAAACCAACTGTAGCAGGCTTTTAAAAGTAGGTAGAAAATTACCTTTCTGAATAAATTCTCCTTCTGATTTGAGTAAACAAATTGCACTGAAATGGAATAAATAACTGTCACTTATAAAAGATCAAGTCTTGTCTATTCCCAATCTTTGAAAGTTAAAATAGAACTAAAGCAAGCCAAGAAAAGCAATTATTTTTTTCCCCTTCTACCTCCATCAGACTAGATGTTAATTGGTTGCCCTGCCAAATAAACATTGGAAATATGAGAATAAATGCTGAAACCTCTAAAATATAAAATATCATATTTAAGAAATATGTCAAGCTTTGTACTACAGGTTAAATGGCCCATGAGAATGCATCGGCATGGAACAGTGGGGACATCGTGTGGCCACTTGTATTCTTTACATTTTAATGTTCACATTATTATTATTTTTAATCCATTTCTTAAAACAACTTTTGCAAATTACATGCAAAGTCACTTTATAACATGAGAGGGCCCAAAAGCAATAGAATTTACTTAGTTATCTTCCCACCTACCACCTTATGTAATCTCTCCTCCAAAGCTGCTGTGCTCTCTCAGTTTTCAAGAACTTTCCTTCTGAGTTATATAGCTTCCAAGCTGAAAAGAAAAAAAGTTTAGACCAGCTTGAGCTGGTCTACGTGACAACACTAACCCCTGACAGCCATGCATACAAGTAAAAAACAACATTCTAATTTATTTAGATTTACAGCAGTGTTCATAAAAGACATGTATTTCTCAGATCTAGAAATCAGATGAAGCCATGAGATGGGTTTATGCTTGCATTGTACCTGTGAGATCTGGTATTACACTCCAGAGTGGTGGTAACAGTTAAATCTTCCTTTTCTGAGGGATTAAGCATATCACCTTTTAGGAAATTGTACAAGTCTTTGTGCAACAGGAAAGATATTATCAGACAAAATACTTGTGCAAAGTACCTGCCAATATTGTCAGCTAAGCAACTGCAAGAAAACAAAAGGCCAGTAACTCTTGTGAATCGGAACAATTCCTTTCATCCCCTTCCCTCCAAGGGAGGAACAGTTTCAAGATAGATATGTGTGCAGAGTATGAGATTTGAGTGCTCCTCACAGGCAATTCACTGCCTAAAACTCCCACTGTTTTCATACTTACACAATGGACTTCAGCTATACAGTTTGAAGAAAAGGTCCCCTAGCCAGTTCATGGGACAGCTGTGGCTTCTCCAGTCAAGATTATATCAATGTACTCACTTCTGATTATGTTGACCTCACCACCTTTAAAAACAAAAAGCAAATTAACTTCAAGGACAATTATTTTTTAAGGTGCATATTTTCTCACTATGGGAAAGAAGATTTTCTTTTAAATTTACATCTTCATGCAATTCATCATCTCTGCGTTAAGCTGCCTCCAGAAGACTGGGGATAGCCAGTGTCAAATCCCAGAGTGTATGTCCAAATGTTCCCATGAAGAGGCTCTGCAGTTGGCATGGTCCACAATTTGAGTCAATTTAGTGTGGCATTCCAGATGGAAATGTAACCATGTAGGACTTCCCCCAAGTGTGTTGCACCTGTATAATCCATTTAGGAGATCTGTTCTTGTACATATTTTCTTTAATGCAAAACACACATTTCATCCTTCCAATCAAGACACTCACGTTTTCCATCAGGAACAGTCCTTGATATCTGACAGTCAGAGGAAGTGTCAGTTCAAACAACATCCTGCAGGAGAAACCACACTCCACGCCTCAGGCAGTTCACAGGCACTACAAATCAAAATTCATCCCAGCTATATCACTGAGGTGATACAGCATTTCTGAGCTCCAAATATCATGATCCACTAAACTGAACCCTTAAGATAATCACATTTAACCTAAAACCAAAGCAGTCTAGCATATTCTTAGTGTTGAACAGTTTGCTTAAACTGTGCTTAGACTGCACAGGTAAAGGTTGTGCAGATGCTACAGTCAAGGCAAAAAAATCTGTTCTCCACTACCTGTGCAAAATAAGAGTTCATAATGATCAACTCAGCCTAAATCTGCTCCCACAAAATACGCCTCTCAGCTTCTCACACTTGTCATCTACAGCAGTATTAGAAATTATCTAATGATTCATCTTGAAAGCATTTTTCATGCATGCTCATACTAAAGAGTATTTTTCCATCTAAACATTCACATACAAAACACTTTCAACAAAGATTTACTTGTGAGCTGAAGCTGAACTTGCTCAAATCCACTATAAAGTGGACTCGTAAGCACTTGTTCCAGAGTTTACAGCCCTGTTTGCCCAGCCTGTGGCTGGTTAGCATTCCCATAAAACATTACTAAAAACATTACTTTCTAGCTGTTCTACCAATCCTATTCTATTTAAAATTAATTAAAAAAAAAAAAAAGCGTCACATAGCTTTTGTCAGTGGTATTACTTATGATACGTCTGGTAAAGAAAAAAATATCTGGAAGCATCAGAGGTGATCAGAACAGTTTGAGGACCCTACTTAAGCACAGGGTGAAATTTCACGGTCTTAAAGGAGACAAGAGGGACTGCTTGGGCATGCTCTGCTTTATTCCCAAAACCCACATGCCACTTACAAAGACTGCTTCTCTACTGCCTTCATATTCTGCACACAGACCTTCCCTCCCACCCCAACACCATGCACCTCTAGCAATAATTAGACCTAAGAATGTTCTGATATTAGACACTCATCCCAATGCATCAGGCTGTGCAATTCCTCAACATTGTACAAGGAAACAACTGAGGAACACCTGTGCTAAATAACACAAGAATAAACCACTATTAAAAGTCACAGTTTGTGCTCCAGACTGCACAGGTTTCTACTGAAGAAAGGTGCTGATCTGCCAGTGAATCATCACTGGAAAAGATAATCTGAGACCAATACAGCTTAATAAACAACTCTGAAAGGATTTTACAGAGACCGCATCTCCTATCATGCTTGTATAAGCCGTTTACAACAAGGGGCTAAGAAAGGAATCCTCAGGGAGCCACACAAGGGGACATATTCTTCCCAGAAGAGTTATGTGATTTTTGAAATGAAGTAATCTGGTGTACAGATGAATGAGACAATAAACAGTTTTTAGAGAAGAAAATGATAACGCTGGATTCTGAAACTAAGCACAGCAGGTAGCAAGCTTACAGAGAGGTGTTGAAAAGACTTGTACAATTTCCTAAAAGGTGATATGCTTAATCCCTCAGAAAAGGAAGATTTAGCTGTTACCACCACTCTGGAGTGTAATACCAGATCTCACAGGTACAATGCAAGCATAAACCCATCTCATGGCTTCATCTGGAACATGATTTAAATTACTCTTCTATTATTAAAAAAATGCTTGAGACTATACCATGCATTACATGTATCACCACAAATCCACTAGAAAGCAATTCCCTTAGCCAAGAAAAAAATCCATACTTGTTGCCATGCTACTGCAGTAGAGCCTACTGTCCAATTACTTTTGTGCAACATTTTCAGAAATAATAGGCCTGTCTCTCAAGATTCACCACATTCCTACTGAAGTAAGTGAAATGGTTCAGCCCAATGTGGACTGTAATGGGAAAAATAATATTAAGCAATACAGCAGATTAAAAACTAATCTCTTTGTTAATAGTGTGGTTCTCTTCAAGTGAAGCTTGAGAGAAGACATTGTGGAACAACTTACTCCGCTGTTCCTGAGGTTAAATCTATACAATGTATATGGAATGAGGATACCATCCTTTAAGTGCTTTCACATTTTTCTCAGATGAAGTCTATTTTAGGAAGAGAAATAAGACTTAATTAAAAAATAAAACAAACCATACCTATCAGGAGTTACTGTAGCCATTTCTACGAGTCATAGACAACTGCCCAGTTTAAAAAATAAATAAAAAAAAACAATACAAGATGATCAGTTGGAGATGATGATTTTGAAGACTGATGGTCCTTTCTTGTTTACACACACTGTGTTTAGTATACTCGATAAACAAAATATGTCCACAGTTCTAGCAGCATGAGAATGCTTCTAAAACAAACAAGTCAACAACAAAGCCAGTTCAATTGTTTTGCAGCTTCTGGCAATAAGTGCTGTATATTTATAAAAACCTCGAGACCAACCCTTTTGAATACTCAGCTGCTCTGTAATAAGAAGGCAAGCATCTTTTTCCCATGTGCAACTAAATGACAGACATCCTTAGGATACAAAATATATATCACCCAAACATTTCTTCTCACAGGATATAAATAACACATGATCTATTACACCAAAACCAAGCAGAACTGCCAAATAGTGAAGAGTAGGTACACAAAACACTCCTAGTCTCCTCTGAGTTTTACCTCACACCCGAGTCTCCTTCCTAATTACATTCACAATTCCCAAAGCAGAGGGGGGAAAAAGAAAAAATAAATATTGAAATTAGACCTGAGAACACAAAAAAACACATAAACTTGGGCCAGCTTAATGTCATTACTTTTTTTAAAAAAGTAATTTTAAACTTCTCTCTAATATTATGATTGATTCAGAGATGTGTGCTTTAAAACATTTGCAGTAGTCATCACTTACCTAATATAACCTTTTCTCCTTCCTTCCTGCTTCCTGATGTCTTTTCTCCCTCTATCATGAACCTGTTCATCTTCATGGCTCAAAGAACCATGCCTTTATTTACAAGTTGGTGTTTTAAACAACTATCTTACAACCAAAGTTCAAGTAAATTAGAAATACTAAAATCAGATGTACAAGATCAGCCATGTGAATATATGCATAAGTAACTCTCCAGTGGTCATTCCAGCAGTCTGTGCCTCCACATAGGCAAAACAAACTGCGGGAACAAAGCCGTAACACTCTGGAGCAGATACTACGTGACAATTCATTTAAATTTGTGAGCCCTGTGCTAACTTATAAGGAATAACTTGCACGAGAAAGACTGTTCATATAAGCTGAAGTAAATAAAATCACCCCCTTTACTTTTTGTACAGATCACCATACACGTGCATAGGGCTATATAGGACTAAAATATTTAGTTTAGTTAGAAAATAAAAATTGTCACATAACAAGACAACTTCCCGAGTAAGTCCTTCGCGTCATTAAATCCTCATAGTGAAATAGTACATGTTCTTTCCCCTTTGTATGTTTTTAAACTATCTCGCAGGCTTTAAAACGTGCCTACTGAAGGGCAGCTGATTGTCCTGATCCCTGCTGAGTCACCCAACTCTGTCCGCCCCTCTCCCGCGCCAGCCAGCGGCTGTTTCGGACAGCCGGCCCTGGTCCAGCAAGGGACAGAAATAGTCCTACGAAGATGTCGCTCAGCGGATTGCAGAAACCGACTTTCTTCTGCACTAAACATCAGCTATATTTAGGAGAGTGAACAGCACGTGAGCCATTGCTGCAGGCCCCCTCCGTGACCGCCGCTGCTCCGTCCCGGCCGGCCCCGGGACCCCCCCGAGCCCCGCTCCGGCCGCCAGGTCGTGGCCGTGCCACCCGGGTCCTGGGCACGCCGGTCCCCGTGAGGGCCGCGCCCCGGGCTCACCACCGGCTCGGCTCGGCTCAGCCCAGCGACGCACCTCCCGCAGCCCCAGCACCTCCCGCAGCCCCCGCACCTCCCGCAGCCCCCGCACCTCCCGCAGGCCCCGCACCTCCCGCAGGCCCCTCAGCCTCCGCAGCCCCCGCACCTCCCGCACCTCCCAGAGCCCCCACAGCCCCCACAGCCCCCGCAGCCCCCGCGGGCACAGCGGGCACAGCGGGCACAGCGGGCGCGGCTACCCCCGCGCTCCGCTCAGCGGCACCTGCGAGCGCCCCGAGGGTCCTGAGGGGGCGCGCGGGGGCGCCTCACAGCACGGGGGCGGCCTCTCCTCTCTTTGACGTTTTATACCTTTTTTTAACCCTTTTTTTTGTTTTTTTTTTTTAACCATTTGCGGCCACCCTCGCCCCGGTGCCGCCTCCCTCCCTGCCCGCGCTGAACACCCGTGGGATTCCCGCGGGGACGCTCCCCCTGCGAGAGGAACGCGCTCTCCGGCGGGCGGCCCCGCTCCGCCGCGGGACAGTCAAGCGAGGGAAATGACACACACGAATAAAAACCAGTCCCGAAGCGTTTCCCAGCGCCCCGCAGACGCCGCTCCGGCCGCTGCCCCGCGGCGCTGCCCCGGCAGAGGGCGGCCAAGGGCCGACACTCGCCCCGACGGCCGCGGTGCAGCCGCCGGCGGGCAGGGACGCGGGCGGCCGCTCGGGAGTGCCCGGCCCCACCGGCCCCGCCGTCGTGCCTGGGCCGCACAACGCGCCGTTCGCGGTGCCGGCGTGGACGGGCATCCCGTGGGTGCCGCGGCCGTGCGAACGCGGGCGCCAGGCGGAGCCGCCCCTCCGCGGGTAATGCTGGGGAGGTTCCGCTGGGAAGCGCTGCCGCTCTGGCACGGAGATCGGGATGCTGCTCTCCCCCGATGTGCCCACTCTCCCGGGGTTAGAACACCTGAGAGGGACCCCCAGCGCGGCCCTCCCGCCTCCGCCCGCAGCCAGGCGCGCCCGCCTGGGGATGCCGCTCACGGAGGCATCGACGGGAGAGCCTTTCCCTGGGGTCGCCGGCCGGCTGGGGACAGACACCGGAGGCACGGCACGGCAGAAGTGGCCGGGCCGAGCCGCGCCCCCGAACTCTGGTCGGTGCGGGTCGGACCGCCTCGTCCGACCAAAGGGGCGGCGACCTGAGCCGCACGACGGGGTCCGGGCAGGTCCGATCCCCGGGCATGTCACATCCCCGGGCAGGTCCGATCCCCGGGCATGTCACATCCCCGGGCAGGTCCGATCCCCGGGCAGGTCCCATCCCCGGGAAGATCCCATCCCCGGGCAGGTCCCATCGCCGGGCCGGTCCCAGCCCCGGGCAGGTCCCATCCCCGGGCAGGTCCCATCCCCGGGCAGGTCCGATCC
>JAWWEE010000162.1:20185347-20221559 GCA_035221455.1 Xenops minutus | reverse complement strand
GTGCGATCCCCGGGCCGGTCCCATCCCCGGGCATGTCCCATCCCCCGGGCAGGTCCGATCCCCGGGCAGGTCCCATCCCCGGGAAGATCCCATCCCCGGGCAGGTCCCATCCCCGGGCAGGTCCCATCCCCGAGCAGGTCCCATCCCCAGGCAGGTCCCATCCCCGGGCAGGTCCCATCCCCCGAGCAGGTCCCATCCCCGGGCATGTCCCATCCCCGGGCAGGTCCCATCCCCGAGCAGGTCCCATCCCCAGGCAGGTCCGATCCCCGGGCAGATCCCATCCCCAGGCAGGTCCCATCCCGCTCGTTCCCGCGGGCGCCGCTCCCGTCCCGCGCTCCGCGGTCGCGAGTGGGGCCGGCGCGGGCGGGCCCGCCATTGGCCGTTGCTAGGTGACGTGCGCCGCGCCACGTGACCGCTGTTAAATGCCGGCGCGGCGGCGCGCGGCGCGCAGAGCCCGTCCCGCGGGCGCGGCGGGAGCGCCGGGCGGAGCGGCCCTGAGCCCCGCGGGCACGGCCCTGAGCCCCGCGGGCACGGCCCCGGGACGGCGGCGGCCCGTGCCCCCGGCGGGCGGGGGTGCGGGATGACCGGCGTGCTGGAGAGTCTGGTGCCGGACATGCACGCTAGCCAGATCTCCGCTGGCAGCTACCACCAGCACGGCGGCCTGCACAAGCCGCAGGAGTCCCCCACGCTGCCCGTCTCCACGGCCACCGACAGCAGCTACTACACCAACCAGCAGCACGGGGCAGCGGGCGCGCCGCCCTACGGCCCCGTGGGCTCCTACCCCTACGCGGGCGGCGGCGCCGCCCCCTACTCTGCCAAGGCCGCCTACGACGTGGGCTACGCGGGCGCGTACAGCTCCTACGGGCCCTACGGCAGCAGGGCCTCTCCGGCCAACAACGACTCTGGTACGTCCGAGCCCCGCGGGGGGGACAGCCCGGTGAGCCGCCGCGGGTCCGGCCGTCCCGTCAGGCCTGGCGAGGCGGCGGTGGGGATCGAGACCCGGGGTGGGCCGGGAGAGCGCTCGTTCTCGGCGGGCCGCTCCGACGGGGCGGGCGGTGATGTCGCGCTGCGGGCAGGCCCCGGGGCGGCGAGGGCGCCTTCCCTCACGGGGGTCGCCGTTTCTGCCGCAGCAGAGAAGGAAGACTGCGAGCCGGAGATCAGGATCGTGAACGGGAAGCCGAAGAAAGTGCGGAAGCCCCGGACCATCTACTCCAGCTTCCAGCTGGCGGCTCTGCAGCGGCGCTTCCAGAAAACCCAATACCTCGCTCTGCCCGAGAGAGCGGAGCTGGCGGCCTCCCTCGGCCTCACCCAGACGCAGGTAGGGCTCTCCCGCCGCTGGGCCCCGGGCACATCTCGCCCCTCCGTGGCCGTTCGCCCTCCGCGGGGTCGGGTCCGGGTGTGGGCGTGGGAGGGAGGCCGGCCCGCGGCTCCTCGACGGCCCCGGGGCGGGAGTGCGGGCGAAGTGGTAGCGCCGCCGAAGCAGTGCCACGACTGCTCGGGGCCGCGAAAGCTGCGCGTCCTTGCCCCGCCGCGGGCGACCCGGGCGCCAGGACGGCGCCGCAGAGGCTGCGGCCACCTGATCCCCCTTTCTCCGCAGGTGAAGATCTGGTTTCAGAACCGCCGCTCCAAATTCAAGAAGATGTGGAAGAGCGGAGAAATCCCAGCAGAGCCGCCTCCCCGGCGCAGCGCTTCGCCGCCGTCCCCCTCCTCGCCCCCCGCCTGGGACTTTGCTCCGCACCCGCGGACGGCGGGCGGCGCCAGCACCGCCAGCCCCAGCCCCGCCGCCGCCTTCCTCGGTAGCTACTCGTGGTACCCGCCGGCGCCCGGCGGTCCGGCGCACCTGCCGGCGACCGCTCCCCTCCCGCAGCCCGCGCAGCCCCCACACCACCACGGTGGAGGCAGCATCTTCTAGGCGCTACAGAGACTTCAGCCCACGGGCCGCGCCCGGCAGCCGCGGGGCACCGAGATGAAGCACTGGTGTTTTGGTGAAGCCAACTCTGGCCATTCCGGCGGAGAGGAACCGCTCCGTGCCCCGTCCCGCCGCGTTACCGCCAGCGGCGGGGCCCCATGTGCGTTCGGCCCCGTGGGGTCCGCCCTCCCGCCGCCAAAACAAGCACGCTGCGGAACAAGTACCCACCTTCCTCCTCTCCCCCTGCATTTTCATCAAGCCACCGGTGCAGAACTCTGGTTAACTTCATTTTTTATTTTTTTAAAGTTGATAGGTGCCTTTGCGGATAACCTCACTTTGATGTTGGGGATTAAAAAATAAAATGATAAAAAAAAGACAAATAATTTTTATATGTAGATTTAAAACAGAAGCCTCCCGTGTTGAAGGTATCCTTTTTAGCCGTGAACGAAACCGTCCGGCGGGGCTGGAGGCTGGTCGCAGGCGGCGGTGCCGGCGCAGATCCCGCCCCGGCGCTGCCTCCGGGCGCGTTTCGTGCCCCGACGGGGCTTCCCCAGGTCGGGCGCCGAGCCGCGGTGAGCCCTCGCCTCCGCTCCCCCACCCCGCCCCCGCGGCAACCTTGCCACTAACCGTGCCCTTGAGCCGTTTGATGTCTAGAATCGTGGAAAAAAAACCACAACAGGGTATTTTTTGTTATTTATTATGGAAAACTTAAAACACTCTTTAATGTTTCTTTTTACAATCAGCAGAGATTATTTAAATAAATTATTGTTTCCATGGTGCCCGTGCTGAGTTTATTTGGGGATGGGGGAGGTTGGGGGTGTCGATCCGGACCCGGCCGTTCGCTGCATCCCCTCCACCCCCTCCCCATTGCAACTGTTGCCGCAAGCCTGCAATCTCCCCCCTTCTTCCCCCCTTTCCCGACTACAATAAAATCTCGCCCCTGCCAGTCTTCTCGGCGAGGCCATGAATCACTCAGCGCTGCCTGCAGCAGCCCAGAGCCGCCCCCCCTCTCCCCTCCCCCGCCTGCTGGCGCCAGCGACATTTCACCCGGGACAGACTCCTGCCGTCTCCCGGCTTCCCAGACGGTCCGGAGGGGTTTGGGGCAGGGCTATGTCCAGGGACCGTAGCAGTCCTGGAGCTGGTCCCCGGGCGCAGCCCTGCCCCGGAGACCTTTCGCCGTACCAATCCGGCGGTGGCACCCGGGCCGGTAGCCTGTGTGGGAGCTTTGCTTGGGCCAGAGCTGATGGCTGCCCCCGAGTCCGTCTGTGCCTCTTCGAGGGCTGGAGGCACCGACTGGACCTCTCTGAGATGTGCCCATGGGGGACGGGACCCCTCAGGATGTTGCCCTCCAGGTTGCAGCTCCTTAGCCTTCACCCGAACTCCTCTGGGATGTACTCCAGGAGGGTAGGATCCCTCCAGGCTTAACCCCTTTCCAGGCAGCACCCCCTCCAAGTTGCACCATTCTGAGATGTATCCCTCGAGGGCCGGGCCCCTCCCTGATGTAGCCCACTGGAACTCTCCGTACCATTCCCTGCACCACTCTGAGCTGAACCCTCACTGTGAAGACCTTGGCTGCACCCTTCGGGGTTGCCCTCCTAGGGATGCCCACCTCCTGGCCGTGCCCCTCCAAGCTATAACCCTGGGGGATGTGCCCCTTCGGGCTGCATCCCTAGATGTCCTGGTGCTGGAAGGAGCAAAGGGGGGTGAGAGGAGGGGTCTCTGGCCCTTGTCGCCCCGAGGGCCCCGCCATCCTGGTGGGGGGAGGGAGAGAGAGAGCCGTGAGGAAGATCCCGCTGCAGACAAGATGAAGAGGTCCAGGTCAGCTTGCCCGGGGTAGAGAACGCACAGCCTGGCCGAGACTCTCCCGACAGGCCTTGGCATGAGGAGCCCGGGCGGGGCCGGGGAAGGCGGACGGGGGCGGCCCCACAGGAGACACGTCGGGAGGAGGGGGGCAGGCGGGAGGGCAGATTGCTTCTGAGAGCCTGGGGAAAGCTTGGGGGCGAGGGGAGGCGGGGGTCGAAGGAGGAGTGAGGAAAAGAGAAGAATGAAAGGGGGGCTGTTGGAAGACAACAGTCGGGTGCAAAGGAAACGAGAGGAGGGAGCGGGAGAGACAAAGGGGGAAGCAGCAGCTGCCCTCCGGTCCCGGCACTGACCCGGTGGCGAGGACGCGGAGGAGAGACCGGAGCTGCCCCAGGAAACAGTGGGGCCGGCCCATTCCGCGTCTCTCCCCTCCGTCGCCCTCCCGCCGGCCGCGGAGAGACCCGGCGGCAGCTGCCTCAGCCCCCGCTCGGCCGGGGGTAAAAGCCTCCCCGCTGGCGTGCGGCGAACGCCGGGGCGGCGGGCACGGAGGGGGCGGCACGCGTGGCGAGCAGCACCGTGGGCACAGCGGCTGCGTCCCCAGCAGCGCGGTGTTGCCGCGGACCCCGGCGGACGGGGGGTTGGGGATGTGGGATACACCCCTTTGGCAGGTGACAAGTTTTGCTAAACCGGTCGTCCGCGATGCACGAGGAGACCGTGGGCACGGGCCGTGGCCGGGAGGGAAGGAGACGGTTTCCACTCCTGTTCCCTCCCCATCCCCTGTCCCGTAGTTTTCACAGGCGCTTCTCTCAGTTAAATAAAGTTCCCCCCCCCAAACATCTGCGCCCGGCGTCTCCAGCGCAATGCAGCAGTGCGGGGCGGAGTGCTGCTCGGCCCCGTGGGGTCGGGCAGGATGCCGACAGCGGCGTGGGGTCCCCGGACGGAGACCTGCCCAGTGGGGGGACGCTTGTCAGCGGTCGGGGAGCAGAGCACACTGCATCCAGAATGGGAGCCTCCGCGCTTTCTTTCTGCTATTTAGTTATTTTGTATTTTCTTATTTATTTATTTATTATTACTTATCTGCCGCCTGCTAGCAGCAGTTCTCTCTGGGCTGTCCGCACCTGGTGTATGCGATGGGGTTTCCGTGCTTCAGCATTCCTGCATCTCCCTGAGCCCTTGCAGGCTCCGCATTTCGCCCACTGCTCGCATTCTAAGCGCGGCTCACACCGTGCTGGGGTCGACGACGGCAAACGGGCGCAGAGGCGCGCTGCAGATAGATACGTATAGATATGCGTATGTTTGTAACCTGTTTTCTTCTGCTCTTTTCCTGTCCGATGGACAGGACAGGATCTACCTATGCGATAGACAGGGCAGGCACCGCTGAGAACCATGAGCTCCCGCACAATACACAGTTATGCGGCACTCTGCCGCCCGGGGCTGGCCAGAGCTGCGGGGAGCAGAATAACCAAGGGGCGACAGCTGCTCCGACCTCCCCAGCACTCCGGGAAGGGCTGGGGAGCGGGGGAGGGAGCCTGGGCGGGGGGGGGCTTGGACGATTCCACCCCACGTCCCAGTGCTGAGGGCCCCCCCCCGTCGGGCCCGGGCTCGGCTCCGGGCAGGGCCGGCTGAGCGGGGCCGGTCCCGGGGGGGCGGCCGGGGTAAGTGACAGCTCCGTGGCCAGCCCTGACTGGGGGGGAGCGGCCCGGCAGCCGCCCGGGCGAGCGGCACCCTCTGCCTCCCCGGTACACGGGCGGGGCCGGCCGGGCTTGTACCGTGGGGAGGCAATTTACTCATTTGCCCGGTGAAAAGAGAAAGCACGAGAAATTCAATTAAAGCGGCTCTGGCAAAAGGAGTTATTTGAGGCATGAATGTCTCCCCTAAAGCTGCAGCAATCATGTGGCATTAGACACTTCCGGAATCCTATAGCCAACTTGAAAAATCCCAGACCCCTTTTTTCCCTAATTTTTGCTCTGATCTGTAATTTTATCCACATTTGCACTAGTTTGAGCATTCTGGCTCTCCCATCTGAAAGCCTGCAATTACTATATAATTCTTCGCAATTTCACATGTCCTAATATGGACTGTAATTTTTGCGCAAGACAATTTCCTGCTATTTCAAGCATCAACATTGTCAAAGTTGTATGTACATAATAAATGGGAATATCAATGCATAGTTTTTAGCATAACATCTTGACTCCTCGATAATTATATCCGTTCGGAGCCTACGCAGAATTAGCCTGAATTGCATGGTAACTGCTGCTGCTTTAAAATTTTTAAAAATTACTCATAATTTTCCCAAAGATTACCAAGATCTCGAGTGCACAATGTCATCAGCGTAATGAAGAGTAAACATTTATGCTAATAATCTGCAATTTTTTTCATCAGCTATAAAGACAGAGGCTATATAGCAGAAAATTTCAGTCATATTCTGCAAGAGCAGAGCTGCAAAAAGGCTGCTGCGCTCAGAGGCATGTGCATCTCTGGGGGATCTCAATCCACATTTGCACTCTCAGGATATTATTATTGTGCTCGGCTTCGTTTTTTTTTTTTTCGCTTTCTTTCTTCCTCCCCGATCCTCTCCCTCTCTCTCACACTCTCTCGCTCCTCTAACTTTCGTAGCAAAAAGCCGCGTTCGGTCCTTTGGTTTGTTGTAAAGCAAAGACTTGTGCCCAGAGCCTCAGGGACTGAGGCGGAAGGTAAGGGTGGCGACACAGGCTCCTTTCTCGCGGGGGTAGGTGAGTGCACGGGGCGCGACGTGGACGGATGCCCCGGCGGGCCGCGAGTGGGGGGAAGCAGCGGCGGCAGCTCCGCTGGGCCAGCCTCCCGGCGAAACTTCCCTCCGGTGGCACCGGGCGAGAAGGGGAGTGTGACGGCGGGGCGGGCGCCGGGGCTGCGGCGCAGAGCCGAGCCGGGGCATCCCGCGGGCAGAGCCGCGCCGAGCCGCGGAGCCGGCGCGGGCAGAGCGGCGCGGGGGCGGTGCGGGGCACTGTCCGCCCGGCGCTGCCGCGGGGCCGGGGCTGCCGGCGCCGGGCTGCGCTCGCTCTCGGCGGTGGTTTGGTGGTGCGCGTTTGTCGGATCCGTGCGGAGGGTGCCTCACTGCCCGGTCCCCAGGCGGGAGCCGGGAGGGCACGAGGGGAAGGCGCCGGCGCGGGGGGGACATGGCACTTTTTCACCGGCATGAGAGCGGTGGTGGCGGCGGGAGCGGGGCAGGTGGGCGGTGGGAGCGGGGAAAGAGGAGCGCCCGGCGGCGGGGATTTCTTATCCCCCTCTGTCAAACGAAGGGAACAAATTCCCAATGCAAACGGGCTTGGGCTCTGATATTTGATTTTTTTCTAGTTTCAGGGGCCGCTCTGTGCTCTGCAATTAGATTGACACATGTACAACATCCCCAGCCATTCAAGGGGGTTCGCAGGGACACTCCAAGGGGATTTTTTTTTTCCTTTTTCTTTTTGGGTGGAAGATATTAAAGAGGTATCTGTTGTTTGGCAATTTTGCTAAGTCTGTCTTCATTACTTCAACATTGTGCATTTGCTAATTTGGAAGCCCCTTCCTATTGACAGCTCTGCTCCATACACCTGCAAGCAATTTGCAGAGCTCCAATATAGGAGAATTGCAGAGATGGCAGCTCGCACCTATTTTATTTTTTTTCTTCGCTTTTCTCAATGCACAGCAAATTTGGCTTTCAGTGCGTTATCTCTTTTGTTAATGCAAAAAGATTCCCTGGGCGAAAAAATTGCTCATAATTACCAGAGAGATGGGGAAACTGCATTAGAATAAATAAACCTGAAATTACTGTAATTATGTTGTGTTTGATGGGCTCGGCTTGTAATCAAGAAGAGAATACAGTGAAATGATGCTGACCCTCTTGGGTTTGCAGCTGTACGCGCACTTTGGGGTCTTTTTTTGCAGAAAAGAGTCATTTTGATCATCATTAAGCTGTGTGTAACCTATTTCAGAAGTGTTTGAAAATGAGGGGCACTTTTTTTTTTTTCCCAACAAGGAAAAAATATATCCCAAAATTACATTTTGCCATTTACAGGCTCATCCATAAGGTTGTGTTTTGCCGGGTGACAATTGGTAAAGGTATAATATTCGAAATCAGGACTTAATCATTGTAATGAGGTATTGTTTCAATATAAGCACCTTTGGATTATTCATAGTTTAATTAATATCCTCATTATGAAAATCTTCGAATCAGATATTTGATGAACTACTTGTCAGCAACAAGGCAGAATTAATTAGGCCTGTATTGAGATTAACATTTTCAAATGTACAATTATAATAGCCTCTAACTCAAGACCGCCTCGCTGAGAGAAACTAATAATTTCTCTATTTGAACTGTTAGCAAGACGTTATTGAATTAGGAGAAGCTGATATATCTTTAAAAGGCTCCGAGCTGCTTGACCACCCCGTTCCTGTCCGGTCAAAGGCACTTGGTCTCCGGCTGAGCCGCGGCGGGAGCTCCGCTCGGGGCTTCGGGCCGCTTGGGACGGGGCTCGGGCCGTGGCACCGCGGGAAATGCAGAGATGGGGAGAGTTTTCCAGGTCGGATCCAGCATCCCGCCGGCCACCGCACCGCGTGTGCGCGCCAGGGCGGATGCTGCGCTGCCGCGCATTGGGTGCGCACCGGCCCCGCGCACCGGGGAGGGGGTGCGTCTCTCGGGGCCGGGAGAGTGAGCATCGCCCCCGCGGGGCTGCGCGGCCGATCCGCCGCGGAACCTGCGCGCAGAGACGGTTCCCTTCGCGCTGCAGTGTGTTACCGAGCCCGGCGGGACGGGCGCGGCGGCACCGGCACGGCTTCGCCCCGACGGGAGGCGCGGGTAGGCAGCCGGCTCGGCTGTCGGGACGGGGGCCGGGGCTGTCCCGGCCTGCCCGCATCCCCCTCCCGTCCCAGGAAATGTTCCTGGATCCCCCCCGGCCCCGAGCGACCCCTCCGCCGAGGGTCCCACGGCCCGTCGCTGCGGCCGCCGCCGCCTGGCTGGGCCCGGCGGAGCGCACGGGGAACAGACTGCCCCGTCCGGGGCGCGTCGCCTCCCCTTACTCCGTCTCTCCTCCCGGTTACGGCCACCGCCGTCCCGCCGCGAAGCGCGGAATATGGTCCAGGCCCCGCTCCCGACCGCGCTACGAGACAGGGAGAACGCGTGTCTCTTTTTCCAAACCATAATTTTACTGTCTCAAAGAAACTTTATAACTTATGTACAAAGATTTGTGTGGGTTTTTTCATTTCCTCCCCCAGATACAAAGCAATAAGTTAACATTCTCAATATAAAACTAAACTTTGACATATAGAACACTAAACACAGCCGAGCTCAGTTTATCACATCTTCAGACTTTCACAAGAAAAATGTCAAGATCTCAGTACACAAAGCATCATGTTTTACAGCCACACGAAACAGAACGGAAATAATAATAATTAAAAAAGGCTAAATTTGTGCAACATGTTTACTGAACAATAATAATAATAATAATAATAATAATTAAGAATAAAATATGTACAGCGAGTAGCTCCTGCACGTCGGTTTGTGCATTTCGACTTGGGGCCGGCTTTGCGCGGGGAGGCCGCGCCGGGACTGTGCGGGTGCGCCCGCCTGCCCGCCCTCCCGGCGGGTCCCCCCCGCCGCCGCCGCCCTCGGGGCTCTCGTTCCGTCCTCCGCGCCTTGCTTCACCTCAGCAAAGCGCTCGGCAGCTGCTGCGATTCCACTTCAGAGTACCAAACAATGTGCATTTATTTCCTTTGTTTAATACGCTAGAAATGCAAATCATTCGGACCAAACCTCTCCACACCAGCGAAGTATAAAAGTTATTGTAAAAGTTAAAATCGCATCCTTCCCTCGTGGTGATTTATTCCAGGAGGGGCGGGGGAACGGGACGACGGACCGTCTGTGGTTTTGTTTGAACTGTGCGTCCGAGCAGTGCACTCAGCAAGCTGAGTTTGTTTCTAGCACTCTCATAGTGGTAATTTAAATCAATAAATAAAACCCCTGTCTTCCCCTTTTAACAACAACAAAAAATACACAGATGGATAGTGAAAGATACAGAAAATGTCGAGGGAAAGAAGCTCTGGTAAATTGTACAGCTTTCTTCCCCCTTGCAATTGAAGAGACCGTCAGATCATGGTAGTAAATAAATGACCTACATTTCAACAGACACAGACAGACAGACAGGACAGAGGAGAGGGCTTCCCCCCCCAAACATCTTTTTCTGATTGTCCCACAAAGCCGCGGCCGGCGCTCGCTCTGCTCCCAGGCTGTTGTGCGGTGCTCGGGGCCGCTCCGTCAGCTGTCAGCGGTGGGAACCGGCCCGCATCACATCTGTGCTCTCCTGCACCGAGCTATCGTGCAGCGTCCTAATGGCTGGATGGGCAAGAGACCTCCTGTTTGTTTGTTTGCTTGGGTTTCTTTGTGTTTTTGTTTTTCTCTCTCTTTCCCCCTCTTTTTGTTGGTGTTTTTTTTCCTTTCCTTTTGTTTTACTTAATTTCTTTTTTGTTTCCCGTGATAATTTTAATTCTTTTGGGGACCAATAGTGCTTGCATTAGGGGAAAACGTATTTATAATCACATCAGTTGCGGCTGCTGCATAGCTTCTTGGTGGGCCGAAGGATACCACGACGTGTAGCTGGGGATGTAGGTGCCCGGGGTCGCCGACGAGGCCTTACCGGAGGCTGAGGTGGTATTCCACACTGGGGGCACGGGTGGCGAGCTGCCCGAGAGAGCCCTGCCGTTGGTCAAGGCGCTGCTCTCCAGGGTGGCCCCTCCTTGCTTCATCAGCTTCTTGAATTTGGAACGCTTGTTTTGAAACCAAATCTTCACCTGCAAACGGGAACGGGGCAGGGCTCAGCATCCCTCACTACGGTCCGGCATCCCCCCATCCCTCCGGGGTCCGACGGACCCCCGCACCCGGTGGACCCCCAGCTTCTCTCTCTTACTCCCCCCGTGTCTGCTGTGTTATTTTGTGATGCCAAACCACCCGGTAAGGCCCCCCCACCCACCCCGGCGGGCCCCGCGGGGGTCTCCGCGGCACCGGGTGCGCCTCCGCGGCGGGACAGGCGTCGTGCCGGGCCCCGTTGCCCGCGGCTCTGACTCGTCTGCGTTACGCGTGGGGTCTCCCATGACGGCTGTGGGGACAGGGAGGGGACACGGGAGAGGGCCCGGCTTAGTCGGAGCTGTACCTGGGTCTGGGTGAGTCCCAGAGATGCTGCGAGCTCTGCTCTTTCGGGGAGAGCCAGGTACTGAGTCTGCTGGAACCTCCTGTTCAAAGCTTGTAGCTGCAAACTGGAGTAAATAGTCCTGGGTTTGCGGATTTTTTTCCCTTTCCCATTAAAGCGAACTTCCCCTCCTTCTACCACAGTGCTTTTCTCCGATTCGGTCCCTACAAACAACAAACGATGCAGAATAAATAATAATAACAGCAGCAGTAGCAATAATAGCAGTAACAGTAATAGCAGCAGCAGCAGCAGTAACAAAAACAGCAACAACATCAACAATAACAATAATGAGAAGGAAGAAAAGTGAAGCTCGAGTAAGGCTAACAAAGGCTCCGGGCGATTATGGCAGACCAGGCTTCTTCCCAGAGAAAGTTTGCTATTTTTACAGGCTGCAGTTTAGGTTTAATTACCCTTAATTGCATACATTGTTTATAGCACTACGCAATAAATAATTACAAAGACTAATACGTGCACATCTGGGTTGGTTTCTTTTCCAGCCAGGCATTGTGTGCTCTGTGTATTGGTCCCCTGTGATCCTCAGCCTCTCTTGACTAATATTTTGTAATTTAATTTAATTTTTTTTCCCCGATAGATTTTTTTTTTTTAATACAAGCACCCTCCCTCCCTCCTCGCCTTCCCTCCACCCTTCCCCCCTCCCCAAAGCCGAGTGCACCTACCTGTCTCCTCTAACCGGGTCTGAGTCAGGCTGGAGCTGTTGGGGTAGGACTGCACTGAACTGATGTAGGGGTTGGTCGAGTGGCTGCTGACCGAGTTCACATAGGGGTAGCCCAGCGGTCGGGAGAAGGACGAAGCTGTGCTGTACGAGCTGTCAGGCTGAGAGTGGCCCGCGGAGTGTAAACAGTGCATGGAATAGTGTCCGTGGGACATGGGAGAAGGAGACATTTGCTGGCTGGGCGGCCCAAACTCCATAAAGACAGCCTTCCCTGAGACGGGGCTATTTAGACTCTCTGGCATGGTAGTCATGGTCATTTCTTGTCGCTTGGTCTGTGTGTGTGTTCTCTCTTCAGCTTGCCTTTTTGGGGTCTGTTGTGTTTCTCAGGACAGGAAAGAACCCAATTTAAGCGGAACAGGGTTTTTCACTTTCCATTCATAAGAAAATGGAGTTTGTCTCTTTGAAAAGTCTAAGCATGATGCTGTAGATCTACACAAACTCGCCTAAAAGCTTTGACTCAGCCAAGCCTATGAATATTCATGAGCCGGCGGAGCTGATTGGTCGGCCGTCTTGCATAATCGCCGTGGATTGGTCCCCGGCGCTCGGGGCTCGCCCGGACCGCGCCGAGCGCGGAGCCGGCAGCGCCTCCCCGGCCGGCCGGGACACGGCCCGCCCGCTCCCGCTCCCCATCCCCATCCCCATCCCGATCCGCTCCCCATCCCCATCCCGCTCCCCGTCCCGATCCCCATCCCGATCCCCGTCCCGCTCCGCGGAGCCCGGCGGAAGGCAGCGCGGCCCCAGCCGCCCTTCTCCGCCCCCCGCTCCGCCGGCCCCGCCGCTCCCCCCACGTTTCGCGGACAAAGCGAGCGGCCCCCGCCCCGCGCACCCCGGCCCGCGGGTCCCGGCGCCGCCCGGCTCCGGTCCTTATTGTTTCACAGGGGGGAAAACCAACCCAACCAAACAAAATCGCCCCGAACGGGCCTAACGGCGCGTTTGAGCTGGAAATGAAAACTTCCGCGTGCGTGAGAGGTAAATGAGGTGGGACTTGGGAGATCCTCCCCAGAAAGCCCACGATGAATCCCAAATTACTTTGCTAGATAATTAGAAAGTGTTGATAATTATTTCTTTCATAATTCTGCGGTGTGACTGTAACAGGAAAATGATCTTGTGAAAGTTCACACGTGCAGATGTATTAGTTACTGATTCATTTGATTAAATGCTAGTCTCAAGTGCTCTGATCCACAGCTGAAGGCGGCCCCATTAGCATAACACTGATGTTTAATTTTCATACGCATAATTAGCCATATATTTAACACTAATAGCAACATGCAGCCTTCCAGCATTAAACAGCCTGGGATTTGATCTGGCCTGGGCTGAACTTTCCCGGTTATACCTAGGCTGTCTAGGGTGCGCAGTTATCACGGCACCACATCTATGTAATCAAGCACATTTTGGCAAAGGGAGAACACCAATAAAAGTGAACATTCAAAACAAATCGCGGCGCTGATGCTAGCGGTATTAGTGCCGGCAGCGGGACGGGGGCACCCCGGCAGCGCCTGCACGGTGTTCGGGCTCCTTCGGGCAGCGACGGTCCGTGGAGCAGCCGGCTCCTGACTGTGCAAAGCTGGCACAACCGAGCCCCTCTGCTCCCGATCTTTGTTTTTCTTTTTTTTTTTATTTCTTCTTTCTTTAGTGGCTCTGTCAGTTTTAATTGCTCGTTTCCTAATTCCTCTTTTAATTCCTCTTTCCCTCCATTTTTCTCTTTAATGTTTTAATTTTTTTGCTTTGCTTGCGATACGCAAAGTTCATTCTCACAAACTCTCCGCGGCTTGGCGCGGAGGGGGCGGTGGCGGTGGGTCCCCACACACACGGTGTCCCCCGGCATTCGGCTCTGCCCCCCGGCAATGTAAGTGACCACCCGAGGAGGGTTTGCGCGCTTGCCCGCGGAGAGGACAGGGCGCTCCGGCAGCTCCGGTGGCCTCAGCCCTAGGGCTCCAGGGAGGGGAGGCTGCTCCGTGTCCGCAGGATCTGCTGTCCCCCCCTCCGGCCGGCCGGGCGCAGGCAGTCCCGAGGGGAGCCACAGTCCCGCGAACCGGCCGTGAGGCTCTGCTCCCCTCCGGGCATCGCCGGCGCGGGCAGCGCGGCTGCGGCGGCCGTGGAGGGGCCGCGGGGCGTCCTGACCCCGCGGAGCGATGGCCACGGCGGGGCTCTCATCCTACTGGCCCGGCAAGACCTCCTGCGTGATGGGCTTGTGCGAGGCGCTGGTCGTCTCCGCACAGCCGAGACAGCTCTTTAGTCTCGTTCATAATTAGGATTACAAACGTGCGCCATCAATGCCTCCGCCTGGCCGCCGCGGCTCTGCAGCGGACGGTAAAACCTGCAGTCCCCCCAGAGTTACCGGTGGGACTCCAGAGCCAACAGCGATTACCAGGAGCTGCCAGCAGTCCCCTTACGCCGGGCTGAGGGGGGTTCCCTGCTCCCGGCTGCCCCGTCCCCGCCTCAGGCCGCGCCGCGGTCAGCGCAGGACAGGAGGAAGAGTGGTAGACGACCGTGGAAAGCTTGGCACCTGCGGTGCCATCCCGGGGCTCCCGGCGTGCCCAAAATCCACAGGAGGCGCCCCTGGTGTGCCTCCGGGACGTGCGGGACACCCAGCTGTCCCCAGTGCCCTTCGGAGTGGGCAGCGCGGCTCGGTGACGGAATGCAAGGGAACAAAATACATCCCCCTCCGGGCAGTGCCGACTGTCGCTTGTGCTGTTTAATCTCTGCGTATTTGTAAACTTGGCTGCATCGTTTGTTTTGCAGGTTTTATGGCCTTCCATGCTCCTCTCGGGGAGGACGACGATGAGCGGCTGCTCTGCGGTGTTAGCCATGTTCAGGGAGGGGGGGCTCCGCTTTTTGAAAAGATGCTGTTAGAAACTATTAGAGCTGAGGGCTCGCTGTACTTGAGTGAAAGCAAACAGCCGTGTAAAGCTGTAAGAAATAGTCTTACTTCTTCCCTGGACCACTGAGGGAGCCGGTGTTGAGCTGCCCTGGTTGCCTGAATGTGCACCCGGCCAGCCCTCGGCACGGGACCGCATCCGCCTGCAATGAGGAGCAAATTATTTGTATCAAACCGCACCGCTGCTGCCGTGGGCCTGGGAACTTCTGGAAGTCATTTATTTGAGTATCTCCAAGGCTACCCCACGTTTCACAGGACCAGGTCCTGCTCTGATAGCCTCAAAATACCAATGCCAGACCAATCCGGCGCGACAGGGTGGTCAGCAGCTGCCTAAATTGCAAATCAAACCGTGCACCCCCGACAGGCCCAGGACAGGACCGCAGAGAGCATGGTGTCGAGAGAGATTCGCAGCTCCTCTCCGTAAAACGCTTAAACTGCACAGTGCCTTTCCCTTAACTAACATGGGTACCGCAGAGCAGTGATTACCCCAAACCGGCTAATTCTTCAAGCAGGGCAATTATTGATCCCCAGAGAGGCGTGCTTCGCATCTCATTTTTAATCATTTTTTGTGCTGTGTAAAAAGAGGCGAGAAGGGGGGGATTGCTGCTGGGAAGGATGCGGGGAAGAGGCTGCTGCCTCTGCCTGACACCTTTGAAAAACTTTTTTCCATCCTAGTAGAAGTTACAGCCTGGAAAACAGCACTGCGCTAATCGCGGTGAAGACAAATTGACTCCATAGCTCAGCTATAAAGGGAAAATACCGTGTTTCTTGGTCCTCTCAGCTGCACCAAGACTGTGACATCTGTTTGTCCCACATAGGATTTGGGAGAGAGGGGATACGCTCTCTGTCCCTCACCCCAAGTAACCCAAACCCTTTGCACTTACAGACTGTGCATGGCTGCTTCAAGGGTCACAAAGAAGCCAAGGAATTTTTATTAAATACTCACCAGGTAACACACATAAAGGACTATATCCAAAGCCGACCCCTCAAGCTGCTTTTTCAGTACCCTGCAGTGACTTAGGTAGCACCCATTCCCCACAGAAGTTACAGAAACCTCTTTTCTGTCCTGAGTGAAACTGGAAATCCCAGAAGTACAGCAAGTTCCTCCACTCCTTGCTCCATCTTTAGGCTTCTTCCACCAGTTTAGTGAGGATTTCTGCCCCCTCTGAGGTAATCACAATGGTATGTTCAAATTGTGCTGATCTGAAATGCATATTTAGCAGTTATTAGGGGGCAAATGCATCCACCATGCATGAAAACGCATACGTTTGGGTTTTTTTGGTCTGTTAGTGATGAGTCCCATGGTTTAAGAAATAGTAAAAAATAAAACCAGGCACCTTTTATTGTCTACAGAAATTGCCGTCCATTTGTCCTTCAGAATCTTAAATTCGGGAGATCCTTCCATTATTATTGGCTCTGCAGCAAGAAAAACAAAATGCATTCTAAAGTTAGTTGCACTCCTGCGTGGATTGTGAAACAAGCGAGAAAGGGGGGTGTCTCTGCAGGTAGCTCCCCTTTCACACAAGTCCCGTCCTCCCTAGGCCAGCACTCTCTTGCCACACTAAAATGTGAACTAAAAAGGAAGACAAAATATCAAGGTAGGAAGTTTCCCATTCCTCTTTTTTAAAAGCAGGGAATTTCAATCAAGGTTTAATTAAGACCCCGTGGATAATAACCAAAGCACCAACCACATTTATAAACAGCAGATAGTTTTAAATATTTGAATTTTTTAAACAGGCTTAAAATGTTCATTAAATCAGCAAAACAACAATTTTCTTATTTCCCTCTAATTGCCGTGCCATTTAGCCACACAGTGAGAAAGAGGGTTTTTCCCCCAGCAGCTTTCCACGATTGGAAGTGAGTACGATCAGTCTGCGGGGCGAGGCTCTCGCTGGTTACCGCCGCCGCAGTCCCCAAACCCAACAGCAGCTCTGGCAGGCAGTAAATGACTAAGTGCCACCAGGCTGCTCGGCTTCGGGGACACGATCACATCCTTCTTACCCTCCTCAACCCGAGTGTGCTGGCAGAGTCTCCGCCTTGCCAAAAATATGCGTCAAATATTAGTGAGATTTGTGATAAACATTTTATTTTTTAAATCTTGCAATTTGAAAGCTGTTTCGCCCACATGGTCCCTTAAGGCATTTTTTTAAATGGTATTTTAATCTGCTTCCTAAGGGGTCAATGTCGCCAACATCCTCCTATCTGCTGGGCTATTTCTATATCTTAATAAAGAAATGTTACAGGTCTGAGCTGCTCCGTGTGTGCTTTTTAACAGAAAACCATAGCAGAGAGTTACTAACCTATTGTGAATGCCATTCCCTCTTCCATTAACAAATCACTGTCATTGGCTACAAAAGAAAATAAAAACGTGTTTATGGATCTTGGCTCTTTTTAGGTTTCTTTTTTTTACTATTTTTTTTTTTAATAGAAAACGCAGCCAGCACTTTGTTTACACCCCTTTTTGGTTCGCAGGTACTGTGCTCGCCGGGCCCTGCTATGAGGCCGGCGCACCCGCCGAAAGTGACCCCACCCCGGCCCTAACGGGACCTCCCCGACGGCGGCTCCGTCCAGGCCGGGGGCTTTAATGTTTCCGCAGAGATTTTTCCGTGCCCCGTGACAAACTTTGCCGGCGTGGCTCGGGCGCGGGCGGGATGCGGGGGCTGCCTCCCGGAGCGGGGCGGGGAAGGCGATGCGCGGGTTCGGCGGCCCCGACAACGCCGGTAAGGAGCGGTCTGTCCTCAAAAACACCCGCGCGACTCCCACAAAAGGAGGCCGGGGATGCCCTCCAGCTTCCCAGCGAGGGAAGCTCCCCGCCGGCAACCCTCGGCCCCCCCGAGCCCGCAGAGTGCGGGGGTGTGTGCGGGCTCCCCTCGCCTCACCGCCGCCCCTGTCCCTCCCCGGAGCCCCTCGGCGGCGGGGCGGGCGGGTCCGGCCGTGGGGGCCGCTTACCGTGGTGCCACACCTCGGGGTGCCCGTGGAAGTACGACCCGATGCCGTGGCCGACGAAGAAGGGGCAGACCTGGAAGCCACCTCGCCGCGCCACGGAGCTGCGGGGGCAAAGAGGACACTGTGAGGGTGCGTGCCCCGACAACAACCTCCGCTAGACGGCCCCAGCCTGTGCCACCAAATTGCTACCGCCACTGGGTCAGCACCTCGCACCCGCTCCGAAAGAGCAGCCCCTGGAGCGAGCACGGCGAGCCATTGTTAGGGTTCAGAGTTAACAAGCGTGCCAGTAGAGGCTGGTAGCTCCTGTGCCAGCCCTGCTGTCTAAGCAAGACGGCAGCGCGTTGTCTGCTTGTCTGATGGAGGGCAACCTTTTCCATGAGCACACTGGAAACTAATTTTAACATGGCACAGCTAAAGTTGCCAGGTTGGGCAGCCAAAGGGCCCAGGACACCACCAAACCACAGCCTCTATCTAGTCCTCCTTAGGTGTGGAGCCCCTGCTGGGCTGCATCCCCAGTGCCTGTGCTGTTTCCTGAGGAGCAGAGGCTCTTGCTGCCAACAGGGAGAATTAAGAGCCCTGCTGCTTTGCTTTATAATACAGCAAACATTTAGTATTAAAATGTATTGAAAGTCCAGAAAGCATGTTCATGGTAAATAACAATGTGTTTCTAACGAACCTCTCTTACGGTGTTTCGGTTCTGCCTCGGAGATCTGCCCTGCCTTTCACAACCTGCCTCAGGGAGGAACATCTCTAAGAGCTGCCTGCAGGGCCATGGCTGGGCACTGATCCCTACCCATGCTGGGAAAGCAAATTCCTATCCCAGTTCCTAAAAACTGGAGGACCTAGAGCTACGTGGGGTATCCTCTGGCTGCTGGGCCACCCCATGTCTGCAGGTTTCACTCTCAGGCTCTGCCTGTACTCCAGCAATGGTGGAGGCAGCAGTGGAGGGAGTGATTTGAGGTAGTTCAGACAGGAGGGCTGCCCACATACAAAACATGAAAGTGCAGAAATCTGAGAGGACCTGGAGATGGGTTGAAATTGACAAGGAAGCTACCTCTGTCCCTGCGTATCATCCCCATACTATTCCTAAAATCAAACTGGAGTAGGACAGGAAGGCTCTTAGCCTGAAGAGATTTCACCTACAACATTAAAAGCTTAATTTATTTATTTTGAATCAAAGTAGGGACTAAAAACATCAAGTTTGTATTTACACCCTAAAAAATGTTCTCTCAGATTTTCACTACAGGTGGAAAAATGAAAAAGTTAAGAAACTCAAATAAAGGTGTAAGCTCTTATAGAAATTAGAGCATGTTAAACCCCATGGAGTATCTCTTATTCAGGTGCACAGTGGCCTCAACTTGCTGTACAAAGTAATCCCTTTGCACACCAGGCTTCACAGACCCTGCAGTGCTGGCTCCAGTACCCATGGGTCATAGTCCCAGAATTTAATACCACTGCAATTGAGGAACATGCTGCTCCACTAGAGTGAAATGGCAATGAGAGAGTAGAGTTGGGTCAATGGTTAATAATGCTGCAGTGTTCAGACCTTAAAGCATGTTTTAACAGGGTTTGTATATTAGCTTTTACCTGCCCATTGCTCTGATATAAAGACTCATCATATTTCTTCATTAACACTGGAGAAGAATGGAAATTTCAGGTTTAGCGGCCCCCAAAGTACTGGCAAGGAGGGTTAACAATAAAGCTAGAAATTTGGGCTTTGTTTGTTTGCATTCAGAATTCGGGGTTTTACCTTATACATCATTTATGTTGAAAAAAATCATGAAGGATTATGCAGTGAAAAGTCCTACTAGAGATGGAAAGTACTTTCTTCTCTGCCTTTCTGTAATGTCCCCCACATCTGGGTCAGAAACTTGGCATTCTGGCTATGATGATGCTGAAGGCCAAGCAAGAAGTACAGGGAATGGTGATATGTTAGAAAGCCAGATTCTTCAGAAACATACACAAAATGAATGGAAGATCTCTGGTGACCAAGAGCAATGATGATGACTCCCATATGGGTGAAGTGATTCTCTACAGAGAGAAGGGAGAAGGCATCCATGCAATATGCAATAAGGTTTTCTTTCACCTTCTTCTGCAAGTCTTTTTGCAAAACCAGAAACAGCCCCACTAACTATGGTTGTTGATGTCCTTACATGGCATACCTGATTGCTGAAAAAACACGATCATTTTTTAAGATGTTTTGTATTATTACAGGATTTTTCCTCCCAGCAAAATCCATCTTCAGCAGCAAAACAGAAAACTTTTTTTTTCTGTGCAGCTTCTCTTGTGAGCACTATGGCTACATGCTCTCCACTGTGCAGGAGAATCTCTTGTCCCAGCACTCAGCTGCTGCCAAGGAGGGTGGCAGCAGCAGCAGCAGCTGCATGCTGGGCACCAGGCGCACAATCACTGGGGCACATAGAAGGCAGTGTTAAGAGAGTATCCTGTCCTCATGCAGTGAAAGAAGTGATTCTCATGCATTTCAATGGTGAATTCTGTCACTTTCTTGCCAAACAGCTTGAAAACAACTCCGTTGGCATCAGTACTTTAGTGGTTACTGTCTGTGATCAGAATAGGGGATCCCGGAGCTCACAAGGTTTTGATATCTGGACTGACGGATGCCCATTCCCCTTCTCCTTCCTTCTTAAAAATGTCTACGTACAGAACTTTGGGATTCTTTACGTGAAATGTACCATGGTCAATAAACCTGAAGCGTTTGGAGAAAACCTGTGGAGAAAATAAGCTGCAGGTATGAAATTCAGCCTCTTTCAATCTGGTTTTAGTATTTGAATGTCTTTCAGAAGGACCTATGGGGAATTTCTCTCCACAACTACTAGCTTTACTTTGGAGTATTTAAAAAATCATAGTAAGCTCTTGTCCTTGTGGAGTTACAGTAAACCACCCAACTTTCATAAAAAACAAAGCTGCTAGTCCCAACTACAACTTGCAAAGGTAACCCTGTAAATGGACACATTGGCTGTAGCTTTGAAACAGCTCTGAGAAGAGTGAATTCAACTTGATCTTGGTTATCCTCTCTGGTCTCCAGGATTCCCAGGTTGTGGAATCTGATTAAAAAAACACATGATGTAGAATAGAGCATTTTTGCACACATTTGCCATTTGCTGCTGAGAACAGCTCAATATTTTGGTTGAGCACTGCCCACATCAGGATTTGTCAGCAGTGGCCTTTTAAGGTTGTCTTCCAGGAAACCTGGAGACTGCAGCCCCAACTTCATCAGCTGTTTCTTGCCGACAGGCAGTCTATGCTTAGGCAGCAGGAGCAGCCCTGGTTGCAAGTGGAAAAGCAGTGAAGACAGGAGGCAGAAGTTGGCATGGTTGAACTGGGCTGCCTGGCATCTGCTGTGGGAAAGGATGTGCCAGTCTGCCAGTTCCCCTGGTCCATGGGTATGCATTTCCAGAGCAGAGGCTGGGACACCACACAGACATCACCAGAAAAAAAAAAGGAAGGTCTTCAGAATAATCACTCTTAAAAATAACCACTGACATTTATCATCACACTTATTATTCTTTGAGCCATGTTGCATACTTGGACAGAGGTGAATTGGGCAGGATTAAAAGCTGAGTCATTTAGTGAGCCCAGTACTTATGTTTTATTGCCAGGTATTCGAGCCCAGTGGCTGCAGAGTCAAGAGTACCTGCAGTGCTGCTTTTCTTTTGCTTATGGCAAAGTCACACAAAGTGTCTGGCATTGGGATGGATTGGCAGTGGCCAAGATGGTAAAGGAACATCACTGAGGGCCAGGCTATCCACCTAAACCTACTGTCAGAACCTTTGCTGTGGTGGTATCATGCTTCTGAGATTGGAGACAGGAGAGATGGGTGTCAGTTGTCATCTGAGCGTCCTCTTCCCATGTTGCCAGACAACAGCTAATTCTCTGAAAGGAGGGATAAGTGTGGAGACATATGTTGCTGTTCTGTCAGCAGCCTAAGGGAAATTGCCACAAAGCAGTAGCAGGCAGGACTGAATCTACAAAGCTCTCCCCAATACTCAAGCTTTCCCTGAAAGGAGCTCTGGGATGATAAATCCCTCCTGTTAAGAAGCTGAAAAGAAGGTTGACAGAATTTCCTTAGGGGGCTGCCCTGTGCAGATAGCCTCCAGAAGCATATAGAAGAGAATTTTCTTTTCTTTTTATCAAATTTTGTCACTTTTTCCTCAAGGCAGATCTGACCAGTATTCTTAGCAGTCACTGAAAAAAAAAAAAAAAACAAAAAAAAAACAAATCCCATTTTCAGCATTGATAGCAAATGCTTCTTTGGGCTCTCTGGTGGCACACAGGAAGAAAGAATTTGACTGATCAGACAAGATGGCACAGACTGCTTTGCTGCTCAGGATGAGCATTCTGGTGAACTGATTCTCAGCCAGGGATACTTCTCCCACAGTGCCAGCTTCTCTCCTCAGGGATGAAACTTTATTAGAAACAGTCCTGCAGAGCAGCATGACATGAATGGCTGAGGTTACTAAACAAATCTGTCTTACACTTCTTGGCAGTGAACATACTTGAGAAACACTGAAAGCGGTAACAGCCTTATGGTAATTGTGTTCTTACATAGGGATCTGATTTTTCTTTTAAATTAGAAGTAATCATGTTTTTCTTAGATATATTGTTAGAAGAATGGCCATTGAATGGCATATTTGCTTTTTTAAAAAGAAGTATTGAAAACAGCATCAGCCTAAACTATATTTACTTGTGATAAAAATATCTATTTTGAATAGGTCCATAGTATCTAATTTGAGAAATTACAAAATTCTACAAGAAAAATATTCAAGTGGGTCTTTTTCTTAAATAGTCATCCTAGACTGAGGGAATGCACAGGTTCAGGGATTCCCTATAATGACAATAAATGTTGAGGTATAATTAGTAATATTTTTGAAAGCCAACAATTGTTTTTTGAAAGAAAGGTACATTTTAGTTTCAAACTGGAACACAAATTACTGTATTTTTCTTACAATAGTGCTGAACTTTTATTTGAGGTTCTCTGTTTCTGAAAGCAGACATGATGGATTGAAATAAAAGATAATTTATTGCAATGCTTACTTTCAAGTGCAGAGAGAAGCAGTGTAATTGTAATTTACAGTAGCTGTCAAGGAAAATCTATCACAGATGACATTAAAATGACTTATTTTGCCTGAGCCACTTATTGTTTAAATGTGCATAATCTGATAGAAACAGATTTTTTTTTTTAAATCTGCTTTATATTGTTCTAAATTAATATCAAAACATATACTTACGAGTTAAACATTTTAAACCATTTATTAATACTTTCATCACTACTATTTTTTTGTAGGACTTGGAAATTGGTTTATTTAACAAAATCACGTTTAAGTTTTTTCGCTCTCTACATTCACAACACTTTCATGTACCTAAACTCACTGTCTAAAAAGTATATTTCAAACTAGATTTATTTCTCTCTGAAAGGGAAATATCAGAAATGGTACAAGTAAATGGATCATAGGGCCCAATTCTGTTTCCACTGGAGGAGACCAACAGTTTTGACACCCCTTCCAATGGGAGTTATCAGAGACACAAATTTTAAGCAAAATAACTCATGAATCCATGTATTTTTCCATTGCAACTTGTAGCCAATGGGATAAGGAAATCCTACCAATGAAATACTCAGTGTTGGCTATTGACCTTCCATAACAAAGACTATGTTAGAATACTGACTATAATTTACCTCTGAGATATAATTATTCCCAAACCTATTGTAGAAAGAAAATGTTCTGATTATCTGTAAGATGGATTCTGCATATCACTTGACCACCTTTACAGAAATACTCATGAAAGAAACTTAGACACATTTCCATTCTAATGGCCCAAAATATTTTCAGGTTGCAGGTGCTTGTTCTCAGGTATTTATGATATTCAACTCTTGTGAAACTTCAGATATATATTATATATGTCTGTCTGTAAGCAAATGTCAAATGACAAATAATCTGAAACACACAGTTTCACCAAGCCAAGGTGATCTTTCAGCAGAGGCAGTGTTGAAGTAGTTCTAAACAAATCAGTACATTTAAATCGGCAACATGGTAAAATCTTGAGAAATAAAGTTAATGACCTGCTATTTCATGTGTAGTTTTGAACAGCTACGAGCTTCAATTAATCTACTTTTCAAAGGGGGCGCTGACTATATATTTACACTTTGCAAGTAAACTGACCTCCCTACCAACACAGTAAAAATCCAATGTCACATTTGACTCTGATCTTTTTTCTTCTTTTTTCTTTTTTTTTTTTAAATACAGCTAAAATTAATGTAGTGAATCTGTAATGAAATGCATTATCCTGCATGGAGATTTATCAGATTTTCCAACTGAATGCCATGCTTTGCTAGCACTAGCTGGAGTTCACCTGCATGTTGGTGTGGCGTGTGGCTCTTTTTTGTAAAGAGTTAAGTTGAACACAAAAAAAGGGAACAAAGGTCAGCACCCAGCCGCCACTTGAATGTGAGATTTTTCTTTTTATTCCCCTTGATGTATACTAGGCTCTGTGTTATTAGTCTTAATGATGGAAAATTGTAGTGTTGATACAAATCTTTTTTTCAAAGTAGTAGGCGGGAGCTCCATTTGTTAGTAAGTTTTTTTGTGACTAAAAGCCATGGACAGTACATTTATGTAGCAGTAAAAGGCCTAGATGCTCTTTCCATAGCAGAGCTAATTATTCCTACTGTGACCTTACTGATCTACCCTGTTCCTAGTACATCTCATCTGCACGCCTGTTCCTCTGTGTAGATGGTGTCAGAGAATATGAAAAACCCTATAATGAAACCATTTTCATGATGGAGAAAGGCTACTGGAGTTGCACTTGCTACAAAGAGGCTCAATTATATGAGTAATTGTGATAATTTTCTACATTCATAGCCTTCAATGGGGAAAAAAGAATGAGAGCCACAAAGGAAAATTACTTTAACAAGAAAGTACAGAGAGTAAAAATGGAAGAAGAGACAAAAAGGGGGAAAAAATAACCAGAAAAAAAGTTTAAAAAATAGATCTGGAGGGAGGAATAGCAAGACAGGGAGAACAACAGAAATGCTCAAAAAGCCTATGTGCAGCTGTGTTGCACAATTAAATTGAATTTTTTTTCTGCAGTTGATGAATGTGACTACTGCAAATGTGCCTCTGTAGTTAGCTATCATTTGTTGTTCCGTGACAGGAAAAGGATAATTACCTCTCAGAGAGAATCAAAGGCTGACATGCCCTTTAGACACAGCCATGAATGCAGAGCTCGATAGAATGCTTGAATAAGAATCCAGTGTTCTGTGCCCCTTCTACTCAAGAATAAATTTTGTTAAAATGCAAGAGCACCACCAGTAAATTTGTTGAACCCTAGGTGTTCAAAAATATGAGGTGCATCTATCGACTCATCCCATTTGCAAAAATAAAACTACATTTTGAATTCACTTCTATTATATTCATGGACAGTAAGATAGTGAGATATGCATTAAATTTCTTTTCCCAGTAGGGGTCTGATTCAACATTTCCTATGAAAGAACAGAAAGACACTATCCTTTTTCTCCAGGCTAGTTAGCCTATAATTTAAAACTGTCAAAAACACAATTTTATACAAAGTCTTCAATAAAAGCTTCTCAGATATAACCCAAAGAGGTTTTACTAAAGTTTGATTCAGACTCTGTTACAATATTTTTAAAGCTATAAATACATCTAACTGATATTTTGCCGTTCTCTTTTTTTCTTAAAGTATTTGAAGATTTACAAAGAAAAAAAAAAGCAGCATCCTTTCAAGGTGACTAAGCCTTGCAGCTTTTAAGTAATCAAAATGAATTCAATAGCATGTTGGGACCATTAGCAGTCCAAAGAAGTACCGCTTAATGAAATGTATACGATCTTTTTTTTTTTTTGGCAAACATTTTAAAATAATCCATAGGTACCTTCAAAAAACTAAGATGCATTTCTATTCAAAACCATCAGCAGAAGAAGAGTCATGACTGCATTTATGTGAAGGCTAGAAGAGATGCAAAATAGGGAAAAATCTCTGAATGTCAGCTCTTTTTCATCCTGTGACATTAGCAGGCTCTGCTCTTTGTAAGATCAGAAGCTCTCGAGTTAAATATTTTTGTAGTTTTTAAACAGAGAGACTTATTTATGTTGACTAATTCCTTTGTAAGATTCATTACTGCTATACAAGGAAAACAATGGTTTCTAGCTTTCTTACATTCTTAGACAGATGTAGTGTAGTGTCACACACAAATAAAAAATAAACAAAAGCCCATTGCAAATTAGATCTATTAATTTAAATCTACCTTATGAATATCTTTGTCTCTTTCTACAGTTATCTTTGCTGACCCTAGTGTAATTCACTTTAAAAAAAATACCTCTTACCCAAGGAACAACATTATAGCTTGGCAGTTCACATACTGATATCAGACTGAAATGATGGTTTTGAATCATAAAACATGTCATCAGCTTTATACCAAACCACCAATAACCTTTGTCCCACTTGCCAGCCCTCCTTTTACTTGTCAATATAAGGCTTACCTGATTGTGTTTCCAATTACAGAGAAGGGAGCCCCTGGTCTGCAAGCTGCAATTGCTTCATCTCTACATTTCCTGGCAACCTCCACTAACTTTTCACCAGATTTATCCACATTGCCCACCAAAAAGGTTTCAGAAGTGTCACCATGGTAGCCATTGTAATACACCTAAACATATGCAGAAATGTAAAGACATTTTCTCATTTTGCATTCAGAAACAGATAATCTCTTTAATTGAATCCACTCTTTCTAGGAACAAGCTGTATGTTGCAACACAGACAGGTAAGCTGCATTTGCAAGAAGGAGACTGGAAAAGCAAAACACTGCAGAGGGAAATAAAAAAGCCTGAAAGATTGCAAGGTGTGTAAGAATTGCCAACGCTGCCAATTAAAAATTCCAGAAAAGCAGAAGCTGTGCATCACTGCCCAGCAGTGCACCAGACAGGGACGCTGCCCAGCTGCAGGACATGAGGCTAAGGGGGCTGTTTGCGAAAGATGGGTTGGGGCCATGCACGGGCTGAACAGGACCTTGAGGGCTGCTGGGTGCCCACTCACCCTGGCTGCCTGTCCCTGTGGCCAAGGACCTCCTTGCACCCTAGAGGCACAGGTTCTGCCCCAGTGCTGGCCCTGGGCACTGGGAGACCAGCTGGTGGCTGGCACGGAGACCCACACATCCACAGCCAGCACCCCCTGCTGGAGTTTTGAGGTGAGAGCTATACCCTGCTACCAACACCCAGAGTGAACCCCAAAGTAGGCAGGGGCCAAATCTACAGGCAGCTGTTGCAGGTTTTCTGTAATCTCATTTTTTAAACTACAATGTGGCTTTAACAGGAGACTTAATGATTTCCAGAGATGATTTTTAAGATAATAAATGTACAGCTCTGGCACTGTAAAATTTCATTTGCTGAAAACGTATCACCCTGTTGAATTATATACAAATTATTTTTTTCTTCTCCTTTTGATATTTCATAGCCTTTAAACCTTAGCTCTCCCAAAATTCTCTGTTAGCCACAAAAAAACCTTTCTATGCATTATGGAGCTGTGCACTACGCCATTAAAATGGGGTTTGCAGCTTTGCACCATGGCAGGCAGGCCCATAATTGTAAGACCAAGACAAATTTCCCTAGAGAAAGACAAATTATAATGGTGCACATTTTGATCTTCTAAAACATTTTTTCTCCCCCAGACAGTGGGCAACTATGCCTCTATAACTAATTACTCACCAAGCTCGAACCACTGAACTTTTGCCACTGGCAAGCTATTTGTGAAAGACAGACTCACATTCTTTTTGGTGGAGTCCCAACTAAAAAAAAATAAAACAAGGGCTACAGACAGTTTATCCCAAGGCCAGGTTTGTCTTCAGGCTGAGACATGAGGAAAATGCAGGCCATTAGGAGTGAGGGGTGTTTTAAAGAAAGGTGAGTGCCAGCAAGGGACCAACCATGTTGCTGCTGCCCCAACAAAGAGCAGCTGCAATCCTGCGCTCCACACCTTCCTCTGCCAGCCCAGACCACCCCTAAATCTTTTTTTATTTTCTTATTTAATGTCCATTGAGCAGGTTTTAATCTAGCTTGTTCATATTTAAACTGAACTAGTTTGTTTTTAGCTCTAGCAAGTACAACACACAAACAAACCCCCAGCATTAAACATCATCATCCTGGAAAAGCAAACACTGATTTAAACATAGGAGAGTTTAGAAATAATGATAATAATAATAACAACAATAATATTTACTGCAGCCCATCAACTGCAATTACATGTTTCTGATGTTAATAAACTACAACCACAGCAACTGTAACATACTAACAAGTTGTGAGAACCAAGTTGTAGGAAACATTAACCTGGTAACAAAAGGCTGAAAACTGCACTATGCTGAAGATCCAGTCATGGGTAACCCTATTGTCTCTATCTTAAACCACATTGTTAAGTCTACATGATTCAAGCCAATAATATTTGTATTTCATCTATGAAATGCTACTATCTTAGTTATCCTAGAATGGAATTTTTTCTTCAGATAATTTGCATATAGTGCTAGGTATTTACACTTAAGAACCTGAATATTATGTAACTATTTTATAGAACCTGTACACAATTATAAACAATTTTTTTGTGCAATATTTACTTTGACTTTTATTGTGCCCACCTCTGAAACACCCGTTTGCTCATTAAAAATAATTTAAGAGATCAGCTAGTAATGCTGAAAAGTAGTATTTTTTACCTCAGCTCTTTTGGACTAAGCAACGATCAAACACAGCACAGTTCAATTTTAATTGATAAAAAACATCTTACAAAGATCATCAGCAATTTCCACCCTTGCAGGAATCTTCACATTCACGGAAACATCAGGATTTATTTTATTTTATGAAAGTAACCAGAAAGCAAATAAATAGATGTCTTCAAAAAGACCAGTAACATTTAGTCAGACATTCGTAAAGAACAGTGGACAAGATATGCACATTATGTTAATATAAAAATGTTTCATTTATTTTATCGTGGAAAGTATCTGTGATATGAATCTACACTTTTCCTTTTTTTTTAATCTAAGGCATCATTATTATCCTGACAGATAAAACAGAAAATAAAATTAATCTTAATGAGATGCAAAGAAATATGATGTTAAATCTTTAGCTGTTGAAAACTGATTTAGTCTAATAAAATAAGCAAAGTAACACCAGTTCACCAAAGTAAAAATGAAGGCCAAAAATAAACTTTAAAAATGCTAGATCAAATGGTGTAAACCTGACAGTCGGAATTCTAAATTAGAAAGTATGGAGATGGGGAAGAATTTAGAAAGACCAAAAAAACAAACCAAAACGAATCCAGTTCTGGATCACATGTGAGTATACCATGGGAAAAAGGTCATTGACCCTAATTTTAATAGAAAAAATATTTTAGAAAGCTTGAATCTTATGCTCAGAAGTAGGTCTACTGGAGATTTCTTCACTCTGCCAGTATGAAAATAGTATCAAGTTACCAAGAGTTTCTTTAATGATTTAACAAGCTTGTTTTTATGAGATGTTACTCCTTTGTATATGGCATATTATTGCAAAATAATGGTGAGATTCAAAGGATGTCTGTATTCATATTAGAAACAAACAGCAGTTTGGAAAAATAAAAACATGCACAGCAAAAAGAAAAAAAACTTCTGCAAGAGATGAATACAATTTTTTCATAAATTAAATGAGAATTAGGCTTCCAGTTCCTGGGCTTTTTTGCTCCTACGAAAATCCAGCCCTTGTTTATTTTAAATAGCTATAATTGACGATTCTCTGGAAATATTAAGTCACAGTTATATCACACTATTTCTGTTTCTGCTCAAAAGGTTCAGGGCTTTTATACCAGAAATGGAACACAACACTACCTTCGGGGATTTTAATAAATGTAGGGAACACTGCTAGAAAAAGAGTTGCTGTCCAAATAGACTGACATACACAGGCCAATGTAGCCTCTAATGACAGAGTAAGATAATGTCAGGCCCCACTCAAAATCAGCAGGAAGAGGAAGATCAATCTTGGCAGAGTGAAGGAAAAATGCTGGCTTTCTTCATGTTAGCTCATCTCATACATATCTATCTTCAGCTGCTGCCCAGTACTGTGGTGCTCTGCATTAACTACACAGTGGATCAATAACAATTACACCTTCTCAAAAACATGACACATAGCAGGATTGGGTTGACATTTCACTTAGGCCAACATTGATCTCAGTGCATCTGATTCCAGTCCTAAATTCAAGTCAGGCCTGGGTCTAGCTGGAATAAACACACAGTTAAAAACAAAAAAGGAAACCAGCTGCTTGTGCCTTGGCTCAGAAGTAAACAGCACATCCATCTGTGCATCCCCCATCCCCAATCTACTATTCTTCCTGTTGCTACTAGTGATTCTAAAGTTGATCAAAGACTATTTTTTATATGAATTACTCACCGTGACATCAATGTTGATAATATCTCCATCCTGAAGAGGTCGACTGAAACATAAACAGAAAAAAAAAATAATGGTGACAGACAGCTCCCAACAAAGGGAATATAAGAATAAACACCTAATGACATACATAAAAAATCAAGGGGTAGATATTTTGTGATGGAGGAAGGCAGAGAAAAACAGACTAACCATTTTTAATGTTCAGCTCTCACTACTTAGAGAACAAGTGTAGCTGAATATAAAATAATGAGAAACAACTATCAGAAAAACATATCAACATCTGAAAAATCTATCATTATATTTATTCTTTTTCTCTCACTAGGGTTCAAATTTTACTTTTTGAGTAGCTGAATGTATTGCAAATATAAAGAAACCCCACATACCTTCAAATATATTTATTCTTTAGCCTATGCTTATTTTGCTGGATGAAAAAAAAAACTGGACTGTACTGTTCCCCCCCCCCTCCAAACTCAAAAGGCATTATGTTATTTTTTTTTTAAGTGTCTGGACAAACAGAATAATATATTTTTTTTCTGTTTCACATACATTCCTATAACAGCTATCAGCATTGTGTGCTAATATGTTCTGCATCTGCAATATGTTTACATATGACCTTTAGTTAAGCTGAAGTATGTTCAATATTAAATACAATTTATTAATTTCAGTTTAACATTTTAATTCCCAGTGGTAAAATGCATATTATTGGGGAAATACCTGTCAGGAATACCATGACATACCACGTTGTTTACAGAAGTACAAACAGATTTTGGAAAACCTCCATAGCCCAGAGGTGACGGATAGGCATTCTGTCTGATTATTTCATGATGAACAATGGAATCTATTTCTTCAGTTGTCATGCCAACCTAAAAAATCAAACATAACATCCTGTTAAAAAAGCAAAGATAGTTTCTCATATTAGGGAGTGTGATTGCAGCCAAGCTTCAATGAAATACTGGATGTTTCAAATATACTGCTTTGATACAAAACACTATACTGCCTGATATACTTTATTGATATATGAACCTTTTTCTCTCAAAAAAGGTTCTAAATAGAGCATGCAGTAGAAACGAGCACTCAAAGGTTCCTAGGAACCTAAAATACTGTCTACTTCCTTTCTGTTCTTTTTTTCCACATTTGCTTTCTCAAAGACACCAATTTCCCATGGCATCTGGTTTCACTAGCTGCTGTAGAAATGTCTTGTTTCAGTGCTTTCAGTCCTTTAAAACACAATATTACTTTCCCTTTTTATTTGTAAAAGAAAGGATATTAAGTCTTTTAACTGCTCATTACATTTACCAAAATGTACTTGTGGATTTTATGAAGTTGTTTTCCAGATATTCTTTAATTTTATAAAATACTTGAACATTGGCTTCATATTTTGAGGATATTAAAGTTGCCATGCCCTGGTTGATCACAGTGAATCTACAAGTGCTTATCCATAATTTTTAGAAATCTTAATTTCTGAGTTTGACATTTTCTAAATTCATCTTTTCCTCACAATTTTACATATTAAAAAAACCAACCGCTCATAAATCATTCATCCATTTTCTGAGTATCCATGGTGTGAAAAATACACACACTTTAAATAACATTATTCTTGCTTTTCTTTTGGATCAGCTCTGTCTCTGCAATGGTTAGAGCTGAAATTTGAAATTTGGTACGGAAACCTCCCTCATTAAGAAGGCCTTTTGAGGGTTCCTCTGCAAATTGGTTTTGATTTGAACGAGTTTTGAGCCTTTGAAAATCATACTTTTTACAGATATGAAGATCGGTCTTAGCAAACTGAAGGAAAAATCGCAGTGGCTGTGATTTTGGAGTAACACATGGAATATAGGTTAGGTTGTGGGGCAGGAGACATACGTAGTCATACATTGAAATATTGAGTGACTATGCACAGTGAATATAGGGGAGTGCACTTGTGTACTGTGCTCAGGGTAAAACCACACCTATTTACTCAGCCCGAATTTTGTTCAGCACAAAAGTGTCATGGGGCAGATGAGGAGCAATGAACCCACTCCAGATCAGGGTTTGGGGTTACTCTACATATCCCTGGCTTTGCAGTAGCTACTGCAGCCCCTCTGCTGGGACGGCAGCCGCAGCCCTGGCACGCTGTCTGTATTAGATACCGCAGTCATTGGCTCTGGATAAATACAGGTTTGTTGCTCCTGCCTTTGCTCACATATCTATCATCTTTAGCCCAAAGAGAAACTGAACTGCTGTGTACCCGAGTAGGTGCTGTCTGCTGCTGCTCTGCTCAAGGAATTTGACATGGCTTTTGGATACCCAGCAGACAGATCTGTGGTCTCTGCATGGCTTACATCTTATGAAAAGTTCTGCTTTTAACAGTATCTTCTTTACTTTTAAAGATGCTTTTGTTAGCTGGGCAAGGTTGGGGTGGCATCTACTGCACACCTAGTCTCTTATTTGGATTATTTACCAATCTGATGGTATCTAACAAAATATTTCCATGTCTTAAAATCTGCTGCTTTATTTCCAGATTTGTAACTCAAACCCAGGAAAGCTATCATATACAATACCATATTGTAATTTTAAGTTCCACAGGCAGTAAATGGTAATATTAAAACCATGCACAGCCCAAACTATATCTCTCTGTGTGTATGGATTACAATGCACCTTTGTTATATTGGGGCATCTTATGGCCACTAGCTAGTGCACAGGCAAAAGCCAGACTGGAGGACTGCATGCAAGGTGGGTTCAGCAAGACAACAGGAACAGGTGGAGGGATGGGACTCTTCAGATAAAATAGGAATGTAGAGTTTACCTTATGAGGATAGCCTAAAAGAGCTTGGTTTGTTTAGTCTGGCACACAGCTTTATTCCTGTGTGAAGGGAAAGACTCAAGGAAAGGCAGGCAGCTGTTTAAAGAGCAGTGTTGGCACAAGAACAAATGGGTACAAACTGACCACGCATAGCATCAGGCTGAAAAGCAGAAGATGCTCAAGGTCCATGAGGGAGGGTTTTGGAGCATTCTCCCAGTCAGGGCAGTCTTGGACAAACACTTATTTGTGTAAGACAGAGGTCACCACTAGATGTGGGCAGCAGTCTCAGCACTGCAACTCCGAATGCTCCCTTCCTCCCTCCCTCCCTCCCTTCCCAGTAAACATCTACTGATTATGTAATTCTTACCTCATACACCTTCTTGCTCCAAAAACATTCATTATGCATGTGTAGTCTTTTGCTATTTTGTATGATTTAGCACATACTATGAACTGTACCATAAGCTACACCATACTGCATACATATGTACTCACACATGATAGTAACTAAAGAATATCTGTGAAATACTACTATCAGTCAAAACCCACTCTGCACGCCGATCCTTCAGAAACATGTATATGTCCTTAGCTTTAAACGAGTAAGTTTTACTGTACTGGGAAATAATTGCACATTAAGAAGTTAAAAAAGCACAAAGCTTTATAAGATTAAAGCTTCAGGCAGTTTTGCTATTGGCCACCTCAGCTCCAGAATTAAACCTCTGGGAAAGAGTGATGATAGCTGGAAGAAAAATCCCCTTTTAAGTCAATGGCATTGACCTACAGTCCCCATCTATCTCTGCATCTCATAGCTACTCAACCCATTTCACCCTATCCAGTATGCTATTACATGAAATATCAAGGCAAGGCTAAAAAAGCACTTCTTCATCTGCAAAACCTGCTAGTAGGCTCCTCCCTGTACATTATAACTTGGGAGGTATCCCAAAAAAGCATACCGTAGAAACATTTCTGGAAACTATGAGGCTTTATTATCAATGCACTCTGGAAAATTGTGCAGAATTTGGCAGCTGTTTTTTCCAATGGCATCTCTATGAGTTGTGCCAGATCCCACAGGACAGCAAGGGGCTGAAGGATGGACAGGAATGAAGAAGGCAGACCAGCCCTGTAGGCTTGCACACATGCAGAGCTGGAAAGCACGACATATGAGGAAGATGGGCCATGAAATGAAAGGAAAATTGCAGCGTGGGCCTTATGAGAAATTCACATGATCTGGCACAATCCAAACGGAGGGAGATTACAGACACAGAGATATCACACCTGAGCCAACAACTCACTCTATTACACAGATTCAAAATACAAAAATAATTAAACAGGCATATCATGACTGAATCAAAAGTTAGTAAATCCTTACTTTTTCAGGGTTTAACTTAAAGTTGGGGGCATATTATGGGAAAGTTAAAAAAAAAAGTGTGAACAAAATCCAAATGAGTGAAAGCATAAAAGACAACCAGTCTGTTATGGGACTTCTGCAACTGTTACCTTTAAACCCTTTCCAGCTAGAAGCAGGACATGACGGGCCAACTGACAAGCTTGACGAAGCCCTTGAATCTGATCTTCATTCTTAATTTCTATGTCGTCTCCCCAGTCTGGTACAATGCCTGTCGTCACATAGTCTGGCTTCTTTATGTGCTTGGAGAAAAAGGATTGAAAATGAAGATCAGAAAACTGAGCATGACAATGGGATCATTTTCTCAGATACTGCCTCCTGCTTCATGGCAGCTTGCCCTTTCTGTCGTAGTATCGACCTTCTTAAGCCATCAGGGCAAACCCTCAAGGCTGCCTCAGAATTTCTTCCACTGCCCTTTTGAACTTAACATTGCCTGTTACTACTGACTTACACAGTCTGTAAGCCTTCCAGTGCTGAAACCCCAGATCCTGCAGCCGACTTGCAGCACAAACAGTCTCAAGTTATGAAACTGTGACAAAAACCTAAAACCTCTCCATTTTCTTATGTAGAGAGGGACATTTTCTAAAAAGGGCACCTGAACACTGGAAGTGACAGGACAAAGATAAGAATGAGGCTCAAAATTAAAACTGATCAAATCCTTAGTTTCTCATTCAGACAAAACTCCTAGTAACTTCCATGAGACTGCTTTTTAACTAAGAATCTTAGGATTTAACTTATTTTAATTTAGACAGTTTTACTTATTCACATGCTGCACCCAAATTTGTCCACCTACAATACTATACAAGGGTATCCTGATTTTCTCTGTCAAGGAAAGTGTAATAAACTTCATTGATTCCACATAAGAACTTATCAGCCCTGGTATGAGGTGGTGAAATGCAATTTCTGATATTTTTTAATCCACAGCAATTTCATGACATGTATAAACATGACAAGAACAGCAACATCTTGCACAGAGATGGAAATGCACTTTCTCTCAGAGGGTCCTGGGCTGCTCCACTGGCTGCAGAAGAATCCCTTTGCCCATGACAGCCAGGCTGAGTTTCTGGCACGCTGGCCACAGAACAAGTTTTGCTCTTGATTTTTCAAAATACAGACTCAAGCTGGCAGGCAGAAAACAAAGTAGGCACTTAGGCTGTACTCAACACAACCATACAACAACAGGGTGTAGGAGTACAGAAGATGGGGGCAACTAGTAAGCTCTATTGGGACTTTAAATAGGAAGACTACTGTTACTCCTACAGGTATTTCACTTCTAATATGACAAAAACTGAAACTATTTTTAGTGGACTTACGTCAACAGAATTTCAAATTTCCATTTCTTTCAAATTAATGGCATATCAACCCTAACAACATCCTATTGCAGTACTTTGGACCTCAGTTTAGAAAAAGAAAAAAAACACCATTTGCTGGATTAGCAACTCCATACACAGCATCACCCTCACTTTCCCCTTGGAGAGCACTTACCTCATAACTGCAGAGACATGACCCTACTGACCTCTATGGTCTGTTAAGGGAGAAGCCCAAAGCTGTACTGGTACATTCAAATGTCTATGTGGACAGTTTCACACCAATGTCTTAAGAAATACCATGTTATTTTAGAGTAATTTCTGGCATAATCTGCATAAAAGTAATAACTTTGCCCTCAAGTTTTCAGAGTTCATAGACATGGACTGATTTTTACAGTCTGAGAACTCTGATCTGGGAAGACAACTTTTCATTATGACAATAACTTTCTCCCTCTTTATCCCAGAAGAAGCAAATACAGAAAAGAGAGTTTGTAAGCTCCACAATTTTTAAACTTTTGAAAATATATAGAGTATGTAACCCTGTATTCTTGCTGCACACAGAGCTTCCACAGCCCCTATATCCAGCATTTTTATCTGCTTTCCTATCTAAAAACTTTTTAGCATTTCTAGCCCATGGAAATACTCTATATTTGGCATAAGAAATCTATAATAAAATGGAAAGCAAAATTTTAAAAAGTACTAATATACATCCTGAAAAGCACTGTTTAGAAAGGGTGCTTTGGTTTCTTTTTGGCTAAAGAAAAGATACTAAACAGTTAATCTCTATGCTGTAATTAAATGGGGGGGGGGGGGGGGGGGGAAAAAAAAAATGAA
>JAWWEE010000162.1:20157868-20185247 GCA_035221455.1 Xenops minutus | reverse complement strand
CCCCCCCCCCCCCCCCCCCCCCCCCCCCCCCCCCCCCCCCCCCCCCCCCCCCCCCCCCCCCCAGAAAACAAGGAAACCAGAAGTGGAACACATGTTAAATTTGCATTTGCATGAAAAAGTCCCTTTTGGCTCTAAAGCAAATAAAAATAAAAGTATATGCTGCAAAGGAAAAAAAACATTCAGACACAGAAAATTCGAGTTTAGAGCGCGCTGCAGGGTTGCAGGGCAGCTACCAGCAGGTATTGCATGTTCCCTTCCCAAATCTGACATAACCAAATAACAAAACCTTGATCAAAATATAAACATTTTTCTAATTAGCTTGATAGAGATTTATACATGAAAGAACTCAGATGATCACAAATGATTCCTACTGACTTCTAGTAGGACTGTCTATAATTGTTCAAAACAAGAATCTGGACCCAGAAGTACTGACAGATATTTACAATACTCCACATTTATACTACTATAACTGAACAAGCCTCCAGTTTGAACTCCCAAATAACTAGATACGCCATTGTGTTTAACATGGTAAACAGCTGAAAACCAGGGCTCCTATTTCAAATACCAGATCAAGCAACAGGACAGTGATCCAAACCCCCAGCTCCAGGACAACAAACACACTTGATCATGACTGCAATCAAACTCTATATTGGTTGACTAACAGATTTGGTAAGAGAAATTGCAGTACCTTAGGAACTTGGTGAGCTGGAGAAACCATGGCTGGCCAAACTGTACTATAAGCAGTATTTCTTTGTCCCTGAAAAAAGAAGCATCTTTGCTGCTGATTGCTTGAATGCCTGTACAGGTAGTTACGACTGCATGAAGAAATGATTACGTCGCAGCCAGTCACAGAACCTGTTAACAGATAAGTTAAAAATGGTTAACATTTTTTCCTGTTTTCACATTACAAAATGGAATGTATGTAAAAAGAAGAGCCTCGTGTAAAACAAAGCACAGAACTAATGTAGTTGCCCAGAGGAGTTCAAATCTTGTACTGTTAAAGAAAGAGCAGTAACAACAAGTAGAAATGAGAATAAAACCAATTCCCAAACAGTACTTCAAAGCTTTATAAAATACCAGATCTGTTTTGGTTTGATGCATTAAAAAGCAGTGTGGGTAAATTCCCCACAGTTTACAGACAGAAGTGATGCTCCAACTGCGCCTGCTTGGAGAATTTTCATGGCCAGAAGCTGCACTGTTCAAGGCTTGGCAAAACAGTGAGTAAGGGACAATAGGAAGAAAAGAGAAAACAAAACAAAACAAAAATTAATGTTGTTTCAGACACTATTTTCAACTGCATTTTTGGAAAATTGGTCACAGATTTGAGCATAACAAAGGTAATGTTGCTCTTTGTCTTGTTGCTCAAGACATAAGGAACAGAGTTCATTTTGTCTTGCCTAGCAGGGCAACAGAACAAACTTCAGAAGAATCTTGGCCAAAGGCAACAGAAGAGATTGAAATTTGTAATTTATTTGGATTATCTGAATCAGATTTCCATTTAATTCACACGGGAATTCAGATGATAGTTCATCAGTTTCATTGCTCAAACTTAGTTGTCGGGCAATAACACGTTTTGTCCCCTCAAAAAAGAAGAAAACAAAGGAAAAAGGGGGAAAACATGGACATTGGGGTTCAAAGGTTCTCAGAGACATCAAAATCAAAATAATGCACCACTAAAAATGATCAAAACAGGGAAATTCAAAATTATCGACACTGCCCAATTACACTACAATTACACATAGTGTATATTTCCATTACTCAAATGCTCTACAATCAAAACAGAGAGGGTTTTTTTAAACATTGTTTAACATAATAGTTGATCTGCTTCTGAAAAATGTCATTATGTGCACAAACACAAGAGCAATTTTGTGGCAAGTAACCCAGATGAATAATTATTCTTCAGTTAAAAGTTTTTGTTTAACCAGAAGTAACTAAACATTTTTATATCACAAAAATTAAGAAATTAATCTACTTCATCTTTTCTAACTACCTAAGAATGATTTTTTTTTTTAAGAGTGTCTTCTATATATTGCATGGTTTTATTTTACTGCACTTTCCTTCCTTTCCTTTGGCTGCATTTATCATGTTCAGATACAGAAATTATCATTCCACAGGCACACTCATTCACAGACAGCCCTTCTAGAGTATTCCATGACATACAGGAGATTCAAGTTATGCACTGGTTTGGAGCCCCAAAACCCAGACTGAATGAAATAGTTGCATCAGGTTTGCATTCAAAGTGTTCCCGTTTCTCTGCACACTGATCAGTGCTACATTTCATTAACAATCTCTGAAAGGGTGTAGAAACTTTTACTCAATGCAAGCAAAACTTTGCTGTTTTGGGGTTTTTTAATTGTTGATAAGGAACAAAGTAGAGCTGAAGGGTGAGGCTCAGATCAAGCTCTCAGTATAACTCAAGTACCCGAGTGGAAGTTGCCTGCTTCAAAAGGGAACAAAGCGCCTCCAAGGAAGTGAAGCTGCCCAGTTAGCAGAGGGCTGGATTGGTTTGGTGGTCTATTAATTAGAATTTAATCAGCAGTCTGATAATCTCATAATGCTTTCCTAGGGTCTTCTTCACAAGGAAAAAAGCATTGTCCAATTAACAAAAAAATCCCCAGAAAACCAAAACCAGAAAGGGCCACCTAACCTGCACCTGTAAGCATGTCCAAAGAACCCAAAGCATCCTACAAACTCCCTGGCAGGCTTGCACTCATTTCGGGGAGCTGGAAGCACAAAATCTCCTGAAGTAGCAACTTTTGGGTCATCAGAAGAAGAATTCACTCTGCCAGCATAAGCTAAGGTACCTCTTCTATGGTGTGCAGTGGAAGTACCTTGCTCTTACTACAGCTAAAGGACCAAATATTGAATACTGAAATATATTGAAATTCCACATTCACTGATGTGGTCAGCTGAAGTCCATGTGGACATCAGTATGTGAACATGGATTTCAAATGCTCTCCTTGATGCACGGTACACTCCCCAGGCACCTTGTTTACTGTGTCCAAATTTAATCAGGGGAGAAAAGGTACAAGTGTACTTGTCAATTATTCACAATACCCACTCCCAAATACACTCTCTTAAATACATTAAAGCACACTCATGGGTTCATGCCTATCGACTAACCCACATTCAGAAGGGATACCCTTTTATTTGGAATAAAATTTTTACCTCTATTCTCCCAAAGAGACACTATAAGTGTTGTCACAAAATAACAGGATAATAAGGTACTGTAACCTGTTGTTATTCTACTAACTACTCATTATAAACCAGATGCATACAAAAATATCTACTACTTGAACAGATTAAATACGACATGCAAATAAATATCACCATAGTATAATACAATTCCTAAGTGATGTCACAAGAATTATAAACACAGGACAACTAACCTTTTATTTGAAATATAAAAAATTATAAGAGAAAACATTCTTCTACAAAGTAAAAATAAAATTAAATAAAATGCCATTAAAATATAATGAAGTTACTGGTTTATAATGAAAATCTGGTCTCCATCCACACACTTCCTTCCTTAAGAAGGCCTTCTAATGCCTCCACAGCTCCTTTTATTTTTTAAGCTCCCATATTCACAGCTAATTCGATATAGCAACATCATCAATCATCCAAGACAGGAACAACTGTCTGTATTCTCCAAGTCTGGCTCAGAGATTCCCTCCACCTCATCCCTTACAACCATCAAAGCTTTTCTCAGTCCCTTTATTTACTCCTGCAACACTGGTGCTCAAGTGGATCCTTTTTGTTAAGCTTTCTGTGTTTATTAACTACTGCAAGACAGTTCATAAACATGGGCTTTATGCATCTTCCAGCCGAAACTGCAGTGGCTGGAGAGAGCCTGGAGTGTACAGCTGGGTAGCCTGGGAACCGACCAGCACAGCCAGGGTGCAAAGCTGACCCTTTACGTGTTTATTCTCTTCTCCAACAGCAAGGCTATGTCACCTGCCACGAGTAACAGAATATTTACTATCAGCTGGAGTGAAGAGAATTATCACCAGTGCTCCCAAATCACATCAGTAGACACGAGGCAGCAAGCACAGAAAATTACTGCCAACTGCTCCACTGAGTCGGCAGTGAATCCCACTGTGCAATCTGGGTGCACACACGTCCTGCCCGAGCCGACGGATTCCTCCGCACACCTTACAGACCTTTATTTGTATTAATAATGTGAACGAGCACTGTGGGCTCTTGTGAATTAGCAGATTAATTTATCTTGTGTGGAATTCACTTTTTTTTTCCCTTTTAAATGAGCCAGTCAGAGGGGCTGAATACGGCATTCAAGAATTATGATGGGAGGGAGTATTTTTAAGTGACTGATTTTGCAGCACGATGTGCCCTATATTTATTAGCCTTTTACTCTAGGGCTATTTTAATTGTTATCTGTTCATGCATGCTATACTATATAATGAAATGCTCCCATTTCACTCATACAGTGGAGAGTTTTTTATGTGTACCTCTATTAATGACCCTTAATTAAGTTGATTTTAGTAATTTAAATGTGATTTTCCTCTGGTCAAGAAGTATTTTTAACGGGAGATGTTGGAAATGAACTCTCACATAAGCCCTTTACTAATGCTTCTTGTTTAACAGTTACAGCAATTCATCAAGCTATGTTTTCAATGAATGAGATGTGGGGTAGCCATGCAAAAAACTGTTCATATACATGATTCATCAAATATGGTTGTTAGCAACCATTTTTTTAGCATTTATTTATAAAATATTTCCATTTTCCAAGCAACTAGCAAAAACATTACCAATGGAGAAACTTCATGATAGTTCTAAGCTACAATAAATGCAAGAGTACATCTTAAAAGAGACAAAAAAAAATTAATGCATTTTAAAATAATTTTGTCATAGTATTAACAGGAGCACAGTACCAAAATTATTTAGGATTTCAAGAATTAACATCCAAGTCATTTAGGAAATAAAATCAATTTGCTCTTGATAAAGTTAACAACATCAAAAGCACTGTTCTGACAACTCTTTTCAAAATATGTGATTTAATTTTTTTTTAAATGGAAAAAAAAGAATGACTGTGGAGATTCTCTTTGTATATACCTACTTGAAGGTAAAACACTAGAGATCTTTAATTTGACTTGCCAAGTAATTTGAATATTCCATCATAATTTATCTTCTTGTGCAAATATTCATTTTGCTGAAACTTCAGAGGAATAAAATTTTAAAGTAAGGTGCTAAAAATCACTGTGGGTAACAATATGTGGAATCCAGCCAATGTAACTAGGTAAGAATATATGGCATTTTACTGCTAATTACCAAGCGTTCCTATTTTTCAATCCAAAATAATGGCTGTGGTTTGAAAGATCTTTCCTTGCAATTGTAATTCTAACTGTCTAATAAAACACTGACTTTGTAATCCCCTTGTTGCAAAGGTATGCCCAAGCTTCAAAAATAGGATGGGAAAGATTAAAGGTTCTTTCCAGCTCTGTGTAACCTGTGTAGCAGAAGAGCAGCTCACATTTCACAAGCAATAACCTGCGCATTTGCTAAAAAAAAAAAACAAAAAAAAGAAAAAACCTCAAGAACAACATAGGGAACTGCCTGAGGCAAAAGTTGAAACTGATTGGGCAAAGTAGAAGGACAAGAGCCCCCGAAATTAAACAAAAGCAAATTCATTCTGTTGACAGATGTTGATTACATCAAAGCCACAAAAGAACTTTTTTTTTGTTTCTCTTTTTTTCCCTTTTTTGCAACTAATACCTCCACATTTTCTATACACTCAGGATATAACGTATCTTAATCAACATAATCCAACACATAATAATTTTCAAATTTGGTAAAAGTATATTGTAATGAGGTCTTAACGACAGGCTTCTCCAAACAAGAGTGTATTCACATGGTCATGTCTGCATACCCGTGCTGGTCACGCCATCATCAGCCCCTTACTTCCAGGGGTTAACTGCTCTGGCAGCCAAATAAAATACAGAGAGCGCTGTGTAATTATGGAGACAGTCAAAGGGCAGACTCTATTTTGAAATCTATTTGCACAGACAAGGTCTTCCAATTTCGCTTACAGGAAACAAGCTGGTAAAGGGGCTCTCCTCCTCTCCAGATGCTTTCCACACGTTTTTCCCACATCAGGAAATCGTGGACATGGACACCATGCAGCACTGTTTCCTGGATTGCAGAACTATGTCATTACAAGAAGAAGAGCAAGTCCATGCTTGTGAGAAGTATTTCCTCCTAATTGGATGCATTAGGGGAAAGCAAAACCCATAAGGACTACTGAAAAAGTGACTAGCAGCAATTTCTAAACAGGACGCAGTCACAGCTGTCATGATGGTACTGGAAAAGAGAAAACAGAAATGAAAGGGTAAAAACACTCTGTTTTTAATAGCATGATTGGGGAAATGAAATATTCATCAGGATAGATGTGACTTCAAGTTGCAACAGCAACACATTGGTGAAAACATCAACAATGCCTCTACCTTGATAAACTGAAACATAGACCAGTATCTTGCAAACATTATATTCTAATTGGGATCATTTTATTTAATTATTTACATTATCTGAAAATTAATTACAGGATTTGTTTAGTTAATAAAGGCATTAACAGAATTGCTGTTCTTGTTACTCTCCTAAGAGGCAATAAAGCAAAGGAACAGTCAAGTGCCAACCAACTCCAAGGGAGCAGAGTCAGCCCCTCTGCCAACATCACTGGGACTCTGCCATGTCACCAAAAAAAAGTCAATTTTGGCCCTCAGTTTTGCTCCCTGCTAATTACAGTTCTGCCCTTACTTCATGCAGAGCAAAACTGGGCAATTTATTTTGCTGTATGCCAATACAAATGAGTTTTTAAATTTAGCGTAAATTTATAAACCATATGGAAATCGATTCTTTACTTATTATGATTTAGTCTAGACTAACAGACTAAAATGATGAATCAGTGCCTTCTGGAATAGTTCCGTGCTTCTAATTCATTATTCAGTCAAACTTAGGGCCAACGAAATAGCTGTTCTACAAGTTGGTAAACTGGGAAACCACAGAGAATCAGAACCTCTTCTATTTACAGGAAGGATGACAGCCTAAGGGTACTTCATCCCAATAATAACAACATTCAAGTACCAGTGCCCAGGTCATGACAAGCCATGACCCTCCTCATAGCTCGTTCAGGAAGCTGGCTTGGTGCCACCTTTTATCAGCAGCAACTGACAGTGCAACTTTAACAAACAAGAAGAAAAGGAAAAATTAATACAATATCCTTAAAAACTCCTTTGACCAACTGAGCAGTTCTGTATATATTTTATATATACACACATACGGAGAGTCACACCAAGGCAGCATAAGCAATAAATGGATTGAGTAACATTCTGGCATCATTAAACAGTACTTTCCCGTTTTATTACGGGATTTAAAGAATGAAGAATGCAATCTAACTGTATCTGAATGATATTCATTAATATACCAAAGAAAATGAATTGCCTGTTACAGAAAACAGGATCGGGCTGTACAGGCTTAACTTTGGGAACAGGGCACTGCACTGCTCTATTCTTCAACAGAGCCTTTCATCCTAGTGTTATTTCTACTACATTTTCTCACTACGATAGAAAAACACAAGTGGAAAATAAAAAGTGTTGTCTAAAGCAGTATCACAGCAAAATGGAACAAGTCCAGTACAAAAGCTGGACAAAGCAATATTAAGAGTTTCAATCACAGTTGATATCAAGGGAATTTAGGCTCCAGATCACAGCATCTGGCAAGTATCAACTTCTGTGACTAGCAGAAGAAACATTCCTCTTATGTTACTGCATTCCTATATTGAGTAAATTAATTTATCATAAAGTGAACAAATTGGAATGAGAAACATAACTGTTCAGGCTTGCATATTTAAATACATTTTTAAATCACTTTCTATCTATCTTTAGGTTTTTTTAAAGATCAGAGAAATTACTTTTGCTTGAAAGATTGGTTATTCCATTCATTATTTTGATTTTTTTAGGGAAGTAACAACTATTGGAACAAGTTACTCAGTTTAAATAATAGCAGTTCTTTCAGATTAAAATAATAAGCTATTCAAATAGTCCTTACACACAGCACAATACCAAACCTTGTTGTTTATATGCACCCACCCACAGCTCCAACATTCATTAAATCCTACTGGGATAAAATCTTTTCAGGTGCTCTGTGAAACAACTGTTTTTCAACTGGCATGTTTATGTCCTACATACATGCCTGAATCAATATTAAATGTCAAAAATAAATCCTAATTTAACCTCTTAAATTTCCACCAGAAATGGAAAAAGTATGCCTGGATCACCACAAAAAAAAAATGTTTCCCACAGAAACCTTTCAGTGGGTGAGCAACACTACTGAAATAAGAGTAATCTTTGCATAGAAAATTTAAGAATGCTCCTGAACATTGTAACAGGATTTTCTGCATAGCTTGAAACACGGGAAGAGAATGGGCAGTCAGCCTTTTTCCTGCACAAAATATAAGACCCATTGCAGTAAGTATTTTCAATACACCTGCAGCCAAACCTCTAAGGACACAAAGGCAATTTTTGAATCATAAGCCAGTCCTACTCCAAAATTAAGAAAAAAAAAAAGTGCACATGGCTAGCAACTCTGGGATGAATACCTTGATTAATTAAGATCACATTACTACTCATTTGGTAAAAATGACAGTTAGCAGTGTTTCTTACTTTGTGTTAGAAATTGTTAATTACTTGTCCTATTTTCACATGAAAACACGAGTTTCAATAGGACAGTTTTTACTGAGAAAACATGTATGTGTCCTTTGCTAGACTGACAAACATTCGGGTTAGGGAATTACATCCTCTAACCCAAATTTCAAAATAAATGAGCAGAGAGGTGTAAGAGTTTACATACAGCTGTTTCTACTAAACTACTGTGGTGGTAGTGGAAATAAGCTCCTTTTTTTTTTTCAAGAAGATGCTCCGTGCAAGGAAAATGTTCCAATCAAGAGCTTGCTGCAGATAACTTGTAGCATCCTGATTAAAACATTTATTTTTAAACCTGCCAGTCATTTGTATGTGCTATTAATGTGTAACTTGGAAGCTTATTCATAAGTAAGTGACATTTGGGTCAGTGAATAAATTATAATGACAGAATTATAGATCAAATTTGGAAGAGTATGGTACAATGTTTGGGAGCTGTTTTAAATGTTTTTAAAATACCTTTCACTTATCTTCTTGCTTAACATTTACAAAGACCTCTTTCTTGGATAAAAGTTCCTGTTTATCAAACAGTGATACAGGAAGAAGTTGTTTACATTTTCAGAAGTACCAACATACATCACTTATGACAAAAAAACCAAGCACTCCATAAGAAATGCTCAATCACTGTCAATCATACACACTAAAATATACATAAACTAAGGCATGTGGTGTGAACTGTATTAGATTCAAACTGAACACAGAATTACAACTATAACAAACAAAAAACCAAATAATTACTGGTGACTCACAGGCTGATTTACACATCTCACTAAACTACTGGAAAGGTAGGTAACCATAGAAACCTGTCAGACTAAATTCTGTACTTTAAAATTTGTATTTAGTTTAAAATGCTGACAATTATGTTTCTATTTGACAAAATCCATACTTTTCAAGGCTTCGGTTTTTGCTTTGGTACTCAAATAAATGCTTAAAATTATTTTGTCTTTTAGTTGCTAAGAATTTGCCTTTTATATTTGATTTCACCCAAATAAAGATTGCAGTTTAGTTTCTGTAATATAAAATGTTAATATATTTTAATATTGCAAATTATTTTCTAACATTCCTTTAATGAGTGAAATGAAGTAACAGTATAAAACAAACACTTCTGCACTTACTATTAAATCTTTTGCATATAGACTCTTTTACTGCTTCACACTAGCAAAAAAAATTACTCAAATTAAATGTTAAAGCTGAAATGCTAATAGCCTTTTCAACTTATAGTTCTTTATCACTAACAATTACAATCTGCATGGCTTAAAATTTAATACTATGATTAGTACTAATGTCCTATATTTTACCTCATAATCTAAATGAGTAACATATTATTTTTGTAGTTCACTGGCTCTTATACTTCGGCTGTAATGTTCAGTGTGTATTTCATTATGTAGATGAGCAATGGATGTTGTCTAACATGATTTAAATGGGTCAACAGTATTTTCCTATTCACATTAATCATCCAGACAGCCACAGACAGAAGAAAAAGAACCTTGAAAACTAACCTAGGAAATCTTTTTTTATCACTGACTCTTCCCACTACTCCAACAAAAGCAAACACATGCTACAGGAGACAGGAGCCTCAGGAACTGGGGAGCCAAGGCTGGGCGCTGCTCCTCTCACCAGTGCGCAGCTCCTGCCACAGCTGGTGCCGGCAGTGGGCAGCGCTCCCTGGGCTGCCACGGCCCCGTGCCAAGAATGATTCTTGTCCTGCAAAGTTCAATGGGAGCTGTGTGTTGACAAACTGAGCAAATTTGAATCAGCAAAATTCGTTCTTGGCACGGGGACACGCAACTGTGCTGAATGCAAAGGCATGCTGCCCGCTGACGCTGCGCTGGCAGCCAGGCTCTTCCTGTGCAAATACACTTGTCAGAAAACTCCCACCAAAGTCAAAGGACACAGGATGAGGCCATTTATTGCCAATTGTTTATAAAACACATCAAAATTAAGGGTTCTATTCTCAAGCCACGTAACTACCCTCTACAGCCCATTTCGTAATGGCATATTGCAAATAAAATCACAATTTATAAATAATGTAGTGCTTCTGTAGAAAGGGAAGCTGTTCTAATAAATGAGAAAGGAAAGGAACATGAGTGTAAAAGAGGCAGAAAGCAACAGGATTGTTGTGTACCAAACATTCAGACTCATTTATTGAAAAAATATATTGTTCAGATAAAAAAAGAAGCCATCAAAATTGCCTCAAACACCAAAGTACTGCCAGGCCACAAAATCACTGTAAAGGCAGAGATGACACATTTTCTTATATTATGGTGTGACAGGGTTGACAGAGCTTGCGTGAGAAACCCCACACTGCTCATACCACAGGACAGATCCTGTTGGACAGCACAGGGGAGGTCCGAGTTTCTTGGAGATGGGATGCATGGCTGTGAGACAACAGGCAGCCAGGTGGTGGGACCACTTACCTCCTCCCTTATCACTGCTGGACATCCAGTGATGGATGGTTAAGCTTTACCAAGCGACCACTCTCCACAGCCATCCTTGTATCACAATGATATCAACACAGCCATAGATACTTCAGTTTCTCTTCCAGTAACAAACTTAAACCATCGAAACTGGTCTTGGTTACCACTGAAAGCAGCTCTTGTTTGCTGAAGAGGTGTCAGTAATACAGCACATATAACATCTCTTTTCCAGAAACTACACTCACCACTCACTTGCCCAATTTATTTGCCAACACAATCCGAAATTACTCACTTTGAGATATGAAAACCAACAATACAGCTTGGGCATTGGCCACTGATTTTCTCTGACCGCCTTCATCATGTTTTCTCTTCCAATCCGTACATGTAAGTGAAGGGGGGGAGGAACTGAACTTCCGCTTTTAAAGTAAACTAATCAACATAAGGTAAAGTAGGAGCTTTCCAACTTTTCAGACCTCACAAGACTTAATGTGCAACACTCATGCCCTTGGACAAGTGTTTCACCAGTACATAATGTACAGCTGGGTATAAAAAGCACCTTAACTGGATGTAGTAACTCATCAGTGCAGAAATAAGGCACCTGCGGGCACTGACCTGGTGGCTAATTTACACTAAACAATTACCACTATGATGCATAAGGTTCAGTCTTTGCCATGACCTTTCCTAGATGTCAGGAACACAAGTCAGCATATTTCATGGTGGGACAATCCATGTGCAGTTCAATATATCTGGCACACTCATTTGCCCTGTGTCTTGTCCCATGTGATGTACATCAGGAGGAATTAAGACAACTGACATTCAACATCTGCAAGCTTCTACAACACTTCTTTGGGACTGGCTCCAGCCCTGTCCTTCTGGCCCTTTGCTTTCCAGTGAGAAAACATCACCTCTAGATCCCAAGAGTTAGCTGGGAGTCCTAAGCAGTAAGGAAAGACCTCTAGTTTTCTCCACTGCCCAATACACCATGGTCAACACCCATGGTGTTACTACTAGGGGACATTTCCTGGAGGAACTGCAAGAAGCACTCATTGAAACAAAAACAAGAAATCACAAATAACAGCAGCTACTTAATTCCTAGAAAGAAGATGATGCAGTCCAGTTGTACTTTAGGCAGTGCCTATTACCTCCAAATCTTGACCTCGTTCCCTGTCACTTTTCCTGATGGACACTGTATAGATATCAGTCACCCACACTACACATGCCTACTGCAGACAATACTCCAAGGATGGGTATGGCAAGGCCCATGACAGCCACTCTACACACAGGCCAACTTAAAAAAAAACCCAAAGAATACTTTATTTCTAAACTATCTTCGCTAGGCTATTCACTCACTCTGTACAGTTTACTGGACTATTCCACTGTGATTTTCTAAAATAGATACAGTAAGCAAAGGGTCTTTGCAAGAAATTAGGTCTCCAACTCCTTTTTCTAGACTGAAAGGGGTTTATGCAGTTCTTTTCTGCACAGATAGTAAATCTATAAGAAGAAATAAATGTTTTTCTTTTCACAAAATGAAGATAATCTAACTAGCTAAACATGACAGACACTTCTTCAGAGCAGGCTTAGCTTCCTTGTCTGAAACGCTGTGCGGTAATCTACGAAATTCTCTATGGGGACGTCCACTTAATCAATTACTAATTTGCAAACTCAACTCAGAACTTTCAGATTGTCTTGCATGATTTCTCAAACACCCACCTCAACCGTCTTTTGTTGTTGTTACAGGTTTGTGGTTTAAATATACAAATTTGTAATAGTATTGTGCACTGGAGAGACAGATTGGCATGACCAGCAACCCACAACAGGATCCACAGCTGGATCTCCCAGTTGCCCTGGCAGGAGCCAGCTGCTTGCAAGTGATCAAAAGCTTTGATAAGAACACATCCCAAGTATGTATGTATTTATTTATTTGGTGGTTTGGTTAGATAGAAAGAGCTCCAGAGGTGGACCTGACATAAGAGACAAAATTTGTAAAGATATTCATTGCATAAAAAGAAAAAGTTTTGCAAAGGCATCCTATTCAATTTGATACAAAAAAGGGGCAATTTTTTTACTCTAAGTAAAATTTAACCTGACTAGAAGAGTGTATAGCTGCGTGTCACACAAGGCATGGGCACATAGTGCATTCCTCATGAGGAGGACTGAGAAAACAACGGAAAACCAGGCTAGCAGTAAAGCCATGCATGCGGCGAGAGGTACACATCAGTGCTGCTAAGAAGTGGCAGTGATCCTGGCAGCCCCTGATAATGCACTGAGGGTGCAGACCCACCGTGACTTTACTAAACTGCAGACCTGGGTGGGGAAACACTGATGTCTCAATTTCACTGGTGATTATTTTTCTAATTAAAAAAATCAGGTCAGTGAATTAAACCTCTACCCAGGTGTGATTCATGATGCACTATAAATTCTTCTGAGAATTATAAAATAGAGCTGCACAGAGAGTGCAAATCCTTCAAGTCTGGAGGGAGTGCTGGTGCTCTCACAACTTTCTGCAGAAGCCTTGCCACACAAGCAGGCAACTTCTTTGTTCAATTTTGTATCTTTGGTCTGACTCTTGGACGACTTTGGCTCAACACCTGATTAAATTTTGAGGGAGAAGCTTTGGTGCTGAAATGTATGAAAGACATGGTCACAGAAGTTATATGTATTGAAAAAATCATAGCTGAGTCATGTACAGGAGGAGGTCTCAAATCCTTCTGACTCTAAAGTCAATCCCAAATCAGTGAATTCCGTCAATTATGGGCTAAGAATCCCCCTGCATAATTTTATCATGGAAAAGGTGAAGTCTACTTCAATCCATCTGTATGGCCTACTGAAAAGTGACGAGACTGTGAATTTGAATTTACAGCCCTGGCCACAGCTTTATGGATGTCAAGGCTCCTGATTTGCATTCAGTAAGCAAATAGCTACAGCAAAGTTGATTCTGACGTGGCTGCTCCCCTGGCAACAGCACAGTCATCAGAAGTGATGTGGCCATGCTCTGCCATGCAGTGGTTCGTAGGCCATCATCACCACTTGTCACATCAGAGTGCACAGGAGAGTGCCTTTACCCCAGCAGATAATTTTCATCTGGCTGAATTTCCAGATGCCAAGTCCCACCACCAATCCATTTGCAACCACCATCTGGTTCCCACAGATAGGGATACTGTTGCAGCAAAACCTGCCAAAGTTTGTCCTGCAACCACTTTATTCTATACCTGATTTTGTGAAGCAGCTTTTACAATAGAGTTATTTGGACAAAACAGACTCCAAATGAACAAAACAAGACTGTCTTTATCAAGCAGATTTTAGAAACAGCCACTTCTGCAATCTTTGCATTGCTCTGCAATTAAATTTTTACCAGAAAACATGTATTAGTTAAGGAGAGTATTCTACAATCTAAAACAGACAATACAATGATACTGCTCAGAAAGCTGCTGGGACAGAGCTATACCAGTAAAATAATTCTTGCTGGTACAACTTGATCTTTTTGAGAAACTCATTTAAGCTTTTCCAGAAGTGAAATCTTCTCATGAGTTGAACTTCTGCTGATTTAGCAAAGTGTGCCAGAGCATAAATAAATCTTTATAAACCCAGACAAATCCCACTACCTTATTTATTTCTTTAAAGAATGCCCATTTCTGCCATGACTCACAGGAAGTATGTTATTAATCGGTGCAGAACAACCAGGAGTAGACTGAAGAGGTGAGAGCTGCCTAGTCACCTGTCAGGTGTTAGTTCAAGAAAGCACATGGCAAGGACATTAACCCTCATCACCACCTACTCATTCATCCACGATGCACAAGTGTGACTTGATGCTCAGATCGGCACAAAACAGTATGGGGAACACTTCCTGTCAGTGTCAAATCAGGATGTCTTTGTAAGATGAACATCCAGTTGGTCCAGTGGTGAAGGACCTCAACAAACTCCAGATGAATTTACAAGCACACTCAAGAGCTGAGAACTCAAGCAGCATGTAAGCACATCTGCAGTGACTGCACCCTTGATTAGATAAAGCATGTCCCTTTTACTTGGAAGGAAGCTAGGAGTTCATTGTTGCTTTTGTCCAACTCCATCTTTATCCGTGTGTGTCAGAAAATCTGAGACTGAACAGCTAGAATTTATGTGAGAAACAAACAATTTCTTTCCCATTTTCTTTCAGTGTTACACCACATCCATTGACTTTCATAATTTAAAAATATATAGGACAAGACCTAATTTAAGTTTATGTACAAGAAAACAGGAAACATAATCTGAGACATGTATGCATTTCTTCAGAAAGCATCTGATATGCTCTAAGTATTAATGTATAAATTCAGATTCTGTTTGTTACTGCAACAGTCCTTCATGGTTCAAAATTAGCTTAATCCAAAACTGATTTAAGTAGCTTTAAACAGGTTTTAACAATGAATATCTGGAAGCAAACATCTTTCAAATGTGAAAGCTGGAGACTTCACACAGCTGGTTAGAGTGGCTGGCTATTTACAATCTAAACTCCAAAGAGAACAGTGTGACTTTCAAAAACACTCATGAAAGTTTTCTCAGGCTGCACGATACAGAGTATGACTGCCAAAAGACCTCCAAGGAGCTTTGAAGAGCCCTTTATTCTCCTATATAAGGCTTCCATGCAGCAGGGCAGTTTGTTGATTTGGTTTCCAACATTTTCTTTTTTGTTCAGAAATTAAGAAGTATAGGGAAAGACCTCTACTGATTTAGAAAGCACAACATCTGTAAAAGGAGAACAAACATTCCATACTTTGTTTCTATGTCATAAAACATTTCCAGCATTTTCCACTAAAATAATGTTTTCAATATGAAGTATATTGAGGGAATTAAAAAACCCCAATAATTTGAACCTCTTCTGTCCTCCAAGGAACCTCCAAGGAAGCCAGTTATCATATGGATAAAGCCCTTTGCCAATGAACAGTTTAGTTGCTAAATGTTATCTTAAATCATTTCTCCTATATCCTTTTAAAAACATAGCAATAAAATCTAATAACTATGACAAAATAGAGAATTCTGACAGTTTTCATAAGACTAAACATAGCCCCATACTATATTTTCCTTCCTGAACTGCATCTAATAAACTATAAGACCTTACCCTGTGCTATACGAATTCTCATGCATATTCTCTCACATTTTCATCCTACAATTAAACCATGCACTGTTCTGGTTACACAACACACCCTATCAAGCAAAGAAGACTGCATTTAAGGAATTATATAGGAAATGTGAATCTATTAAAGATGGGGTATTTGTTTTCTGTCACATCTCTAACCCAATGCAGCAAACCAAGATGAGGATAAAGTCAATATTAAATTACCCAAGGTGGACAGATTACAATAACAAACAATATGCACTTGCTTTCAATTAGTGATTGAACAAACACTGGGAATTTGATAGCAAGACTTTTATTTAGAAAGCAAGTTCATTATCAGTTTGTTTCAGCTTCCTACATGGTAGTCCACATTGCCACTGAAGGATGCTTAGAAAAACCTATGCTTAAAAAGCCTGAAGAACAGTGAACCAACAGGTCACAGGCAAGGAGGTCTGTTCTCAAGCACAGAACAGCTTTGCCCCTTCTGTGGATGTTTTTGCCTATCTGACAGGCAGTTCACTCTGACATTTATTGGAGAAGCATCCTGAAGAAGAGCACCATACTGTGCAGCACTGGCTGGCAGTGAGCACCTGGGGCAGGAGACTCCTCAGGGCAGGAGTACAGGGGAAGCCCCAAAGTGAGGGATGGGTAGGTGAAGGGCTAAGGAAACTTCTGCAATGTGGAAAGAGCCACTGAGCAGAAGCAGCACAAAGAACATGAGCTTTGATGGCAACTGCAGAGACACATGTAAAGGTCAGGGACAGAAAAGTTACAGAAAAAGAATTTGGCAAAACAGAAAAAAGCAGAAAACCTGGGAATTCGGCAATCAAAACCCAAGTCATATAAAGGAGGTAAGAAATGACCAACTGAGAAGAAACCCTTATTATAAAACAACACAATTTTAATGTTTTTAAACAGTTCCTTTGAAAAAATATTCTAGAGTCTGTTTTCACTCTAGATAACACTGAAGGCCAGTGGTGTGACACGAACTGCTGAACACAAAATATGAGTGACTTTTCTTAAATGGAAACTAGAACTTGACTTCATACAGTGCCTTTCATACTTAGTGTTTTATAAATTGCTTTAAATACTGACAAGCAAACAGCCATTATGCACTCAAGAGCTCATACATAATAATACTTAGCATTTTTATAGTGCTTTTCATCTTCAAAGTGCTTTACAAACAACTCATTAATCTCAACCAATGCACCTGCAAGGTAGATAAATATCTGCATTGTAGGTGGAGAAAGACACAGAAAGTTCAACGACTTATCCAAAGCCATGTACACTATCAGTCCTCGATATCCCTATTTCCTGTCTCCTAGTCCCATGAAGGGCCTGAGCCCCACTCTGTGTTGAGGTCATACCTTCTCCTCAGCCATACAGCTGTAGAACTTGTTTTACTGCAAGGACAGTGGCAGGCTACCTGGAGAGCCTCCCTTTTCCAAAGGTGGTAAGTTCCCAAGGACTGCTAGCTCCCTCCAGGATCACCAGCCCCAGGAAGCAGAAGATCCACGAGACACCAAAGTGAGCCCCACAGCATAGATTCTCAAACTGGTTCACCACCAAGCAGTGAGCTGAGAAAGCTTTTGCCCGGGGAGAAGCCTTTGCCTCTCTCCCTATTTATTTCTAACTGCTGCACAGACTTCAGTGCAGAGGATTCCTACAATCTACACAAAAGAAACGTGAAGTCTGCAGCCTCCAGTTACTGCCACAATTCAAGAAGACAGCTTCACTACTCCGGTGGTCTCTACCAAAAACTTATAATGAATTTTTGTCTATAAAGAACAGTAAATCTCTCTCTTGCTGGTGGCTGGAAAAAAAATCTTAATGTTATTACACTGCATGATTGTACTTTTAAATTTTTGACGTTTAAAAAGATCTCATAGGATTTTTTTTTAAAGCCTTTCTTTAAAAAAAAAAAACACCTCAGAAATACCAGGAATGTCAGAGCTGGAGCACTCAGGAAACCTGGAAGGTGTGGACAATACAATATCTATACTGTGCCTTATATTCCCTTACACAGTGTAAAAGAATAATGAATTTTTTAGTAACACCATCTTTATTTCAGATGTTTATTAGTCATTACATTTAATAAATAGATCTGAGAATCCTTATCTGTTCAATCTTCATGTACATGAACCCAGAGCTCTACAAGTTCTCTGGGCACTGTAGTTCCTCCCTGGGTGAACAGCTCATGTTTAAAAAAATAAGTCAGACAAACTGTTACAATAATAGAAAAACAAAACCCACTTTTTCTGAAGATATCAAAGAAAAAAAGTCTCTCTACATGTAATGTTATAACATGTCAGGCAAGCAAACACAAGCAGTAAAAGAGAAATGAACAGCAAAACTGTATGTAGCTCAAAGAGTTCTGCCAGCCTGCCCAGTTGATCTAAATATAAAAGCTAGTATAAGAAAGAAGTAGCTTTTAATTACTCCTCCCCATCTAAATTTTTTTCTGCTTACATATAAACAAACTTACAAGGTCACATAATCCAAAAACAACTTCAGAAACAACTCCTGTTCCTTAAGCAGAAACAAGTTCCCCACATTTAGAAGAATTTTAGGCTAATTATTTAATTGATTTAAAGTGGGCTTGTGCCTGACTGCCAACACCATATTTTTTTAAAAAAATACGTCAAATTTTCAACTCCCGATGAAAATAAAAGCATATAAGAGCAAACTAAAAATCAATCATACAGGAAATGCAATTAAATTTGATTACATTGAACACTAACATTCATTTTGCAATCATAAAAAATTCTAAAAATATTTTCTACATTAAAAAAATCCACCATCATAATACTCTACAGCTAAAATAATATACAATCTTCATATAATGCAGCTTTTCCAACTGAATGAAACAGATTTAAAAGCAACATGCAGGAACAAAATTAAAATAAGCAATTTTAATAAACACTAAACTCTGGAAGCCTAAAAATGATGACTCCATAAGAAAACACCCAACAGGAGAACACTAATGCTGCAATATTTTTTGTTATTTTGTTTAGTAACTTGTCACTTTATTTGTAAGCAGTAATCAAAGAGATGTCACAGCAACTTCTGTCTCTGTTTGTGCTCTATTCTTCGCTGCTTCTCTTTTCAGCCTAGGTTAAAAAGAATCTTTCCTCCTAATCATCAACAAACTAATACCAGATTTCACTTGGGGTTAGGTATGCTACCTATCAGTACAAGGCAACACTACATAAAAACAACAAAGAAAATAAAAAAAGCAAGAAGCGAGGTCTGAGCATAGTTTTGTTTCAATTCCCTTGGGAATCATGGTACTATAAGTCTTGAATTCTCAGGCAGAGGGGATCATGTTCATCAGTTACGGCAGCTCCTCTGGGCCTAAGTCCAGGTAGACTGCCTGTCTAAACTTGATGAAATATAGGCGCCATCAGGTAACAACAGTGGTCAGGGAGACTCCAGAAATGTGTAACTGAAAACTGAAAAATGAAATTAAAACAAGGCTGTAGCCAAACAGCCTCTCTCTACAGGATACCATAACTGTAGGGCAAAGAGCGTACACATACAGACTGCTCCTTGTATACGTTCTCTTGCTTTTTCACATATATAATATGAAACTTGGACTGGGCACACAAGTATACTTTAATAAATACTTATTTTAAATAGAAGTACTTAGGAAATAAACCACTGTGACAAATACACATGGCTTGAATAGACAAAAAAGAAAAAGAAAACAAAAAAAAGAAAGCAACTGCACTGTAATCCACTCCCCCTCCTACTTCATTACTTCAGAATACTTTCAAATTAAATTTTAATGCTAATAAATATCGCCAGGTCAACAACACTGGGATGTGGTGTCTAGAAACACTGCAAGCTACCCATCATGGTGCATCATCCTGTCAAACTGTCAAGAAGAAGAGGCAGCAAGTCTCCCTCACCAGGTGTGAATGCACTTGTTTGGGAGCAGGGGAGAAGGAAGGAGGAACCAAAGGAAAAGAAAAAAAAAAAGATAAAATTATACAATCCCCATTAGAGAAGAACCAGGGGTCTTACAGGTGGTTTTAGCACAGAAAAGGCCTTTTACAGACTGCATACATGATCAAGCATTACTTTGAAATTACAGATTGCAGTGGACCAGCAGAACTGTCACTGAAGAATGCTCAAAAACTCCTAAAACTCCTAAGCTTTTACTTAAATTTCCTCCATGATTCACAACCATCACAACCAGAACATCATGTCTACTATATCTGAATATTATGCAAAGGAAAACCAGCTTAGATTTCATGACACGGAATCCCCACTGCAGCTTTAGCACTAAAACAGGTTCAAAACCCTAAGTAGCTTCTCTTCACAGTGACTTCAGTAGAAATCCAGGTCTCTTCAGAATAAAATGAGTAAAATACCGTGACACTATTGAAATATTTTTGGGAGACTCAAACTTACATTCCAACTATAGCTATGCATAGGCAGCCACATAAGAAATGAGAGGAAGCATGCCAGACCAGCTCAGTATGGCTTCCCCTGAACAGCTAGAGAATATCCACGACAAAAAAAATCTCAAATTTCACAGATGCGAGGTATGTTGTTTTCATGTGCACCTTCAATCCAGCTTCTGGTCTAAGTAGGGAAATTCACAGCAAATCCTGAGTAAAAGGAATCCTTTATTTAAATCTAGAAAGCCATTTCTTGTCCACTGCTAAACTGTGTGCTTGCCTGCTAGCTTAGGAGCAACAGGTATTAGGGCAGACACAGATCCTGTTCATCCGGCTGATGCTGTGCTGCCACAAGACCCTCCAAAAATTACTTCTTGGTGATACAGTTTCTTCATGTATCAGGTAGTGCTCACCATTTCAGTCCCTTTTGCCTGTCTTAAATATCAGCACTGTGAGCTCTCAGATGAAAAGAAAAATGTTTTACTATATGCTCACAGGACATTTGATCTTGTGATTTTGGGGAGTGAAGCTATCTGCTCTAAAATACAGTAAAATTCACGAATTCAAGTCCATTTCTTTAGGAATGATTCAGACCTTCATTCTTTCTCCTCAAATGCTATATATTATAGTAAATAAGCTTAGAGACCACCAGAGACCTGTGATATACCCTACCATTATTTCTGATGTTTTAAATAATAGAACAGGCAAGGACCAAGTAGCCAGAGACTTCACAGTTCGATACTGCACATAGGCTCAACAGGGTCATCTTCCAGTATAGATTTTAGCAGCCTGTATTTTTATTTCCTTTAATTAATCTCTAAAGATTGTGGAGTGCTATCCTTTATTTCACTGTTTTGTTCTATGAGCATAGAGGAGTTTAAATAAGTAATTTGGTTCTTTCCAGAATAACAGTAAGATCTGTGTGTTGGCTAACACTGCATATGTGAGCCTGAAGAGTAAGAGCCTGAAGCAACACCTAAAGGAAAGACAAAGTTTTCGTTTTGTGTTGCCCAGAGGCAGCACTGAACTGCACATATGGAATTAAAATCACAGTCATGACTTTCCATTTTAGACTTTCCACGCTATTACATGGTATTATGTTGAGCCTTTAGCTTCTACATCTGCAGCCAGGTAAGGAAATGCCAGACAAGGACAACAGCCTCTGGCAGGCAATGGAGAAGTTGTGCACGCAAACAGTCCTCACTCACAGACATGTCCAACTCTGTAGACAGAGAGAGCACTGTAAAATCCACTTTGGAAACCTGGCAGCAAGCCAAATCCCTCTGATGGGGCATCCCACTTTCTTGGTAGAGGCATTCTCAGAGCTTTCTGGCATTTTCCTTCAGGGTCAGTAGCCTACACACAAAGCTGGACAGTGGCCCTTCAGTGAATCACCACATCAGGGCAGTGAGCTCCCGCAGACGGTGGAAAACTCTCAGAGCTCTGTGATGGGAATGGAAAGAGAAAGCAGTTTTTTCTACTTAGGGAAAGGTCCATGTGAGCTTTGAGGAAAACTGCAAAATGAAAAGGGATACATGCAAAATACATTTTCGAAAAGGTTCAATTTTTGCCTGAAGGATTACAGCTAGGCTTACTTTCTGGCAAGTGAAAATGTACCTGTCCAATATATTTATCACAGACTATGCACTGGCAGATATAGGACGCTGGGTGGGACCTGGCCACTCAAGATATAAGGCACACAGAGCAGATAAAGCATTCACAAAAAGCTGAAACTAAGTACTTTTCAGGAACTTGTCACTGACTTTGTATCTATGTGGATTTTAGCTGTAACCACAATGATGATGCTCCAGCACCAGGTCAGTGAGCACCTTCCTAAAGACTTTTTATGTACTGGAATGAATGAGTACAAGAATAAGTGTGGGTCAGCAAAGCTGTTGATGCAGCAGGAAACACAGAGTTTCAGCAGCTGTTCTGGAAATCGGCTGAAGATTTTCCTTCATTTAAAGGCAATCTTAGCTAATGCAGATCGAGAAATCTCAGTTCACAGAGAAACCACACCCTACAAATCCACCCACAGCCAGAAGTGATAGATCTTGGCAGAAAAAAAGACACTGTGTGCTGCCAACAATACATTACCTCTCAACTGAAAGAAGAGAACAATTAAACACTTTATTGAAAGGGGAATATTTTCTCTCTCGTGCCTCAAACCATGAAAGTGCATGTCTCCCCCAGAGTTGCTGCACTGTTGAAATGGGAATAATTCTTCGTCTGCCTGATTATTTTCGAGACAGGGATGAAACTACCTTAGGATCATTTAAAAAATGTTAAAAGTGTACTACAATCAAATGGTTTGAACTTCCACCACGCATCACTTGAATCTCATAATGCTAATGTTAAATTCTGGAGACATGAGTCTGTCTACAAATTAATGGAAAATGTGAATTAATATTTTCTTCCAGCTAATTGCCCAGCTCATATATTGCACAGTGCAGCCAAGCACATTTGATCTTGAAAACTCTCTTGCACAAGTTTTCAATCACTTTTTCTCATCCACACAAAAAAAATCAAAATTACAGAACATACTTAAGTCTGCAATGCCAGGAAATATTTAGTCATATCTGCCCCAAACTGTTATCTGTATATTCTATAGTTATTTTTTTTAAAAGCATTAGCTTAAAAGTATTGGAAGTTACTACAGGTAAGGATTAATTGAGTTGTACATTTTTAAGTATTTTTTCAATGGTCAAGAAGATACGGGTGAAGAGAGACTTCTAGCATTTGTATATTAATAGTGTTAAGAAGAATTTTATGGTTTATTCTTAACATAAGAATAATACCATATATGTTGAAGTTTCTGGCTAAATATTCTTATCAAAGAGCAAGCTACAACAATTTTTAAAAAATGAATGTCACTCCTACTTCAAAATGCACCATCAAGAAGATGGAAACAGACTGATTCAGTAGCATATGGCAGTTTAAAAAATCTGACATGCATATACTGATTTCAGAAAAAAACAAAAAAACCAAAAAAACTTATTTTGAGCCCTTTCACTTCCTCTTAGAAATACTGAAAAGTCTGAATTTCATGGAACCATGAGCATTATCAAGGGCTGCAGATTAACAAAATGCAAGAAATGAACCATGTGTATCAGAAATACTGCTTAATGGAAGATTCAGTTAAGTTTTTATGCGTAACTCAAGAGACAGGAGTCTTGTATTAGACAGTCACTCATTCTCCATTGTCTAACTCAAATTCAGTCAATTTCTTAAATTGGGTTGATTGTTTTATAACAACTTCAGTTCCAATGCAGAAGTGAAAAAAAACAGGTTCCCATTGGGATGGAATGAACAAACTGGCTAAATAGCATAATGATAAAGATGGAGTCCAAAATAAGGTTAAGGTAATGGAAATTATATGTCCCTGAAATACAGTACCTTATTTATCACCGGGGTGTCCCCTGTTTCCAGGAGGCACCCACAGCTGTGTTCATGAAACAAAGCTAACCTCAGGTGTTTGATGAGTTATGGATAATGAATAAGTATTTATTGAAAAAAAGTAATATAAATATAAAAGGAAACTAAGCACACAGGGGGGAAAGATGCCTCAACTCAGTTGTGATACTGATTCTGCTAACTATTCAGACGGATGCTAGATTCTCCATTGCAGGCTGTGTGGGCACGAAGGTGATGTGTTCCTGCCTGCGCAAGAAAAGGGGTTGTGACAGCAACAGGATATAAGAAACTGCTGCAGAAGAGACTCACAGAGAGTGAACAGTCCTCTCCCCTTACAGGTGGTGGAAACTGCAATGGTTTTGCATAGATATTATTCAGCAAGGTAACTGATTTGACCTTGAGTATATTTTTGGAACTCAAAAGAGCCATGAAAATGGAGATTTTAAGGGATTTACAGCAGGCTATTTATTTTATTTTTTTTTATCACCTCCCAGCTAGAGATTCCATAGCACACTTCTGTGTATTAAGATGCAGAGTTCAACATAAAAAGGTAATTTAAAAGTTGACTAGCAGTTTTACCATCCTAAATGTCAAAGCCATGTCTGACCACACTATGTAAAGAAAAACACTATGCAAAATTACAGGTTTGCACTCTGTCTAAAGGATATAAACCAAATCCCTTCATACTGCCTCAGTCACTTGCTGCACCTCCTTCTATTAGTCCAACTAATATTTCTAACTTGTGTAATGCTTCAGAATAGTTTGATAATTTTCATATAAATACCCTACTGGAGAAGAGCTTATTATTCCTTTGATATACTCAGTGTTGCCTAAACTAACTATGAAGTATAGACAATACTCAAGGATGCATTAGTGACAAGGCCTATGAACCAAACTTGTGATCTATATGGCCAAAAAAAGAATTAAAAAAAAAAAAAAAGGAAAAAAAGACTCATTTCTAATGAGACAGCATTTCTGGGCAAACCTGAAAGTGTGAGGCTTTGAAACTCTACTGCAACAAAATCAAATTCCGGCTACTTCCCTCCATTTATTGGGGGGGGGGGGGGGGTGTTAAAAAAAAAAAAAAAAAAAGGTTTAAAACCACATTTATGTATCTCATCCTCATTTTACTAACAGAGGTGAAAAGAGTAACAGTTCAGAAAAATTTTGAAAACAACCATCTCTACAAGGCTCTGTATATACAGAAGTATCTTACGCCATCTCACATACTGAGGAGCTGGAGGCAGCTGTAGCTTCTACCTGAGTGTACTTTCCAGGTTATGCATTTAGGAGCCTGCATGAGAATTCCCAGTTCTTAACAAGGCACATAAGCCCCTTAGCATGCAGACAGATAGCCTGGGAACACAAACCACATATCTGAGAGAGGTATCACACCCTGTCAGTCTACAGTGACTTTGAAAACCTGGCTGGTAATATATCACATAGATTATTACAGAATACTTACTCATCGTTAGGGAAGCAAGATCAGAAATTAGTTTTATCCATATCTAACATGGTAAGTAACTCACTTTACAGGGGATGTCTTCTCATCAATTATTTCCCTGTGGGACTAAACCCTGAAATCTCATTAAAAGAAGTTAGGGGCTTCTATTCGACAGTAATTTACCTACCCAAAATAAACAAATGAGTAAGAGACTACTATGTGTTAAACCATCTAAGCTGTATTTGTAGACAAGCAGTTCTTTGATGTCTTCTGCTTTATTTTATTACCAATAAAGTATTTTAGATACAATTATTTTAATACCTGAAACTGAGTTAATATCAAATTAAACCATGTACAAGTAAATGGATCAGCACATAATCCATCCTATTTCTAACTACAAACCCTGTCAGCGATTTGATGTGTCTGTGTTCCGGATGTATCTTAGTTTTAATTTAGAAAACGGTAAACTTAATTCACACTTTCAGGTATCACCTGTACAGTTCAACCCACTGCCAGGCCACTCAGAAATGTCTGAGCACACAGAACTTCAGAAAGTTTTCTGCAAACCGCTGACACTCTAAAATAGTTGTGTACCTTCTCCTCGGGTCGACAATGTTTCAATTCTGACATCAGCAAGGCAGAGACTATTCAAATAATTTTCCCGTATGACTAATGAAAAGGTACAAACTGTCTTTTTAACTTCCTAATGTCTTTCAATCAATTAATTTTATTTTTCAAATATAATAGATTTTTTTTTAGGCTAGCCTAAGTCCTTCTGGTACATGGAGGAAATATACAAACTTCCAAGATCTCTGCTGCTCAAATGCACTTTGGTAGAAACAGTTCCATAATAAAGAAAACTTTCATAATTTATAAAAACATAACATCAGACATATTAAAAACAAACAAACAACAACGACAAAAAAACAAATAAAAAACAAAAACAAAAAGAAAATCAAACACCCACGATAAAGGGCTATAAAAAAGTGATTCTCGTTCAGTTTAGGTAGAACAGATACCCTCAGGTGAACAGAAACCTAATTTAAATTACTTTTATCTTTCGGTATTTGCAAATTAAATTATACTTAACTGTCCAGTTCAGGGAAAATCGGATTTGATTTAATCAGTCTTGTCTTAACTATGACAGTTTTGCTTTGTCAGTCTCTGGAAAAGCACGTCCCCAGGGGAAGCTGAACAAAGTTTGATGCCTGAAGGGAAGGTAGGAAGGCTTAGCAAATTTAAATCGCTCGGTTATTTTAACCGGATGACAGACACTGAGTTTCTAGGCGCACACGGGGCTGGAGCTGGAGGCAGGGCAAGGACACACAACTTCCACTTGAGAAGGGCTGGCGGTGGGAGAGGTGCTTTTAAGAGAGCCTCAGGACACGAGGGGCAGGCAGCGGGCCGCGAGGCCTCTCCACGCACGGCCGCGCCCACAGGTAACACGTGCTGCTGGCAGGAACACGTGTGCATGCCACGCCAGACCGCTCTTCCTGCCGGACACGCCGTCAGCTCCGCACCCACCGCAGCGGGGCTCGGGCACAGCGCTCCGCTCCGCCCGGACCGAGCCCAGCGCGGGGAGCCCGACCCCGGAGCCCGACCCCGACAGCCCGGCCGAGGCCCGCCCGCCCGGAGCAGTGCAGCACAGCACAGCACAGCACAGCGCAGCGCAGCGCTCCGTCGGTGCCCCCGGCAGGCGCCGCGGTCTCCGCGCTCGGGCGGCGGAAGGACCTTCCCCTATTCGCCTTCAAAGCGAGCCCCGGCTCGGCAGCGGCGTCAGGGGGGGCGGCCGAGCAGAGCAGGGCAGGGCAGAGCAGGGCAGGGCAGCGAAGGGCAGGGCAGCGAAGGGCAGGGCAGGGCAGAGAAGGGCAGGGCAGAGAAGGGCAGGGCAGGGCAGG
>JAWWEE010000162.1:20126841-20157768 GCA_035221455.1 Xenops minutus | reverse complement strand
GTGTGCCCGCACAGCCCGGTGTGTGCCCTCACAGCCCCGTGTGTGCCCGCACAGCCCCGTGTGTGCCCTCACAGCCCCGTGTGTGCCCTCACAGCCCTGTCTGAGCCCTCACAGCCCCGTGAGGGCCCTGCCCACGTGTCGTCGCTGCCCTGAGGTGCCCAGAGGTGTTTCATGAGTGCTGGAGCCGGCTCCTCAGCGGTGCCCAGCCACAGGACGGGGAGCAATGGCCATAAACTGAAACACGAGAGGTTCCACCTCAACATGAGGAAGAACGTCCTTACGCTGAGGGTGGGAGAGCAGTGGGACAGCTGCCCGGGCGGTGTCACCTGCTCCAGGAGACCCTGCCTGGGCAGGGGGGCTGCACTAGATCACCTCCAGAGGTCCCTCCCAACCCCACCAATTCTGCGATTCTGTGAACTAAGTTTTTGCTGTAACATTAGTTGTAAAGGCCTGTACAGAATCTGAAGGCTTAAACCCTAAGGGTCAAATATTTTTCTAACTAAACATTATTTCACATTTGCACAGCCAAACTTCATGCATTTAAAAAATACCTGATACAGCAAACTTTTCAGTAGAGTAGCATCTTTCCAACCTTTTCTGGTACAGGTACCACCGTCTGGCCTTAAATATCCAAAGACCACCTTACAGTCTTGGTGTGGTAGGTTTCATTTTCAGTCAAATAAAAATCAAACTAAACTCCTAATGTTCATTTATAATTTTTACTTTCGACTGTTTTGTTTCCTTGGCTGCATCTGGCTTGCCTGTATGCACAATTAAACACATTTTGAACTTATGTTCTTATGGCTTCTAAAAGTTTGAGAAGCACTGTTGCAGGACATAAATCCAACAGCTGTCAGGCAACTACTAAAGGAATGGAATCATCAAATGAAAGAATGAATAGCATGCATTAAGGTAATGGTTACAAAAGTGGAGGTAAGAAACTAAAACGTAGATGTAATACAAGTATATCCTCACACAGATCACAATCTTTCTATCCTTACACAAGAACATGTACACACACAGTGGTAATCTGTGGGGTAAGTAAGCGAATTCTCAAATGAGAACTGAGGTTGTTTATCTCTAGACTTACTTAACTCCTGGTACAGCCGTTAGTAGTTTTTAACTTCCCCTGTTCAAATTTTATGATTTAGTTAAGAAGAATAGACTCAAAACCCAAGGTGCATGGGAATGCTGATGTTATTCACCTCCCTGTACTTTGGAAAACTGCTGAAGAAAAGATGAACGTAAAAGTTACATTGCAAGCATTTCTGTCTTTAGGGAGTAAATTCCAAGCATTCTCTGATCAAAAACATATGCTGTGATCCTCTCAGTGGTCCTATACAGATGTCACTAGCAAAAGTACATCACTGAATCAGCTGCCACAGCACGATAGGCAGCCATCATGTAGCTTATATTCAGACCACACGGTAGGTTAAAGATCAATACAATACCTTGCACTGCCTCCAAAAAGTAAAACAATCCACTCCTTACAGCTACATTCTGCATCAAGTGACGTTTCATTGTCGTTATTCAGTAAGGGGGCATGATAGGATTTCAACAGAAACACAGAGATAGAAATAAATGTAGGAAAAGCATTGCTAAACTGCTCAGTCACACCTCGTGAGCACTGCTGCTCAGTGGTGAGAGGCATGCACACATTTAATTTGCAGGGCAGAAATGCACATCTTCACCTTGTTCCTAATTCCACAACATAGTAGGTCTTTCAGGAGTTTGACTCTCATCAGACATCATTTTATGCTATTTTGTATCTTGGCAAGGCTTTAGGAATGCAGACACCCAACCACTGGCTCTGTAACAATGATGGACAGTGTTAAGCAATCACTACGTGTATTCTGGAGTGGATGTGCTTGTGTGTGCCTAAGGAGAACAGCACACTTCACGTGAAAGTAGCCACGTATGGTGAATAATACACCATCTTTTCCTGATCTGTCACTAAAAGAGAGAAACAGAGTAGCCTAGTCTCACCTTTCTTATTGAGTCAGTGTTTCCTACTCACTCTGTGGAATGAGGCCACTGTTAGAGAAAATGAAGTGAATGCTTGGCTTTTGTCTGCAGCTGTAAGACCCAAATTCCTTATTGTAACAGTCTGAAAACTGGTTGATGGCATAACAGAATGCAGAATCTGGAGGCAATACTAGTTATGCTGCTACCACCTTTGTAATTACCTCAAGTGTCAGGCTATTTCACAAATACTTGTAGGTATTGGCTAGTGGTTAGACTGGACCAATTCTTTTTGCATGTCAGAAACCAAGAGGGGATCGATCAAATTACAATCGATTACATTTCAAGCGAACTGTGTAATTTTTGCAGTTTCTGGATGAATCTTGAGCCTAACAACAGTCATTATTCAGTAGTCTCTAATTTATGCTTAGATGCAGGCTTTCTCCTTTTACTAAGAAATATACACAACAGATAGAGGGTTTAGGAGCTTTATGCCAGCAAAATGGGGATGAATATCTCAGAAAAGAGATACACCATATCCTAACACAGCAAACCTGAAAAATCATACTCTGCTGCATTCAAGTTCTGTCACCAAAAGCAAATACATCACTTTTCCCGTCATGTAGAATTGTCTTTAGGTTACATTTGACAAATCCTCTGAAGTGTTTAAGGACAGTGATGTCTCAAGCTGCCCTCAGCTTCAGATTGAGAGGCAGCTTTGGAGAAAATACTTTTCAGCCCAGGGTCTTTTCAATACTTGTCTGTATGTTCTTCAAGGAGAGTCTTTCATGTCCCATCTCACTTAGATTGGCTCTCTGCTGTCAGAGTCAGCAAGTTCTAATTGTAGAATCTCAACTTTATTATTTCCTCCCAAGACAGGCTAGGCTGACATTAAATAAGCAAAAGATGTGCTAAGGAAGACATAAAGCTAGGTTTTTACATGCAAGCTTGAAAGCAGTCTGTAAAATAAGTTATGCCTTTTGTACACACAAACTCTTATGAAGCACAATACAGAAGTATGCTTCTAGTTTAGGTATAGCAGCTGGATCCTTCTGGGCCTAGGCTTAAACTTCCCTGTCTAAGGTTTTTATAAAAGGTGATTTAGCCCCACAGCAGCTTTTGCTGATGAGGCTGGTGCTGTTTGCACCCTGCTCTAATCACAAATACATGTTCCTTCTTTCAGCACTAGTGTTTGTCTGATCCACTGTGAGAGAGTTTGGAGTCCTGAATTTGCAAAAACCCATAAACCTCTTAGGCCAGTGATACAAAGTATATATAACCAAGTAAAGCTGTAATTTACATCACAGCTCTAGGAAAAGCAAAATGACATATTCACAGTCCCTATCACATAAAAATTCCTCTAGGCAAAGATTTTCTCTTTTCCACAAAACTATGAAAGTTTTAAAGACATGAACACCCCGTACAGCTCAGCTTAACTGGAAGAAAGAGAATCATCTAAAAATAGCAGCTATTGAACATGAACACTTCCCTTATTGCTGTACCATTTAGAAACAAAAAAGGGGGTGTCACGCTCTTCCCATTGATCTAGATTTTCTTTATGTTCTATCTCTTCAGCTCAAACTGTGCAACAACCACAAATGGAGCACATACCTCCTGTGTGAAGAATGTTTACAGCATTACATGTTCTTTATTTACTAAAGAAGCTAGTGCTACTCTTGGAAAAAAACGGTGCACAGTACTGCTCCCGCTATATAGATTTTTTGTAAAGGCCAAGAGGGAATTCTGAATCCTCTTCCCAAGGCTTTGTCTTCATTGTATCATCACCTGAGATTCCTTCAATTTGGGTGGGAGCCTTGTACCTGAAATGAGCTTTGAAGAGCAGAAGCAGGACATTTTTTTTGCCTTTTCTCTCTGCCTCTAGTATGGAGAATTAAAAGTATTTCAAACATGGAAATCTGAAAACTGCTAGATTAATGACCCTTTTTACACTAGCTTGTACCATTACAGATGTAAAAAGAAGCTCTGATACACAGTCTGTAATCTTGTTTCTTGCATTGTGTGTTGCTGAAGGCTTTAGTGTAAGGAACAAAGAACCTGGTAAGCATGTATTTGAATGAGTAGTTATGGCTAAAAACTGGTATTTGCATTATTTTTCTTTTTACATGGTAAAAAAAAGGAGTGATAGGGAGGCAAGCCCATTCCTACAATTTTCCCACCACAGTTATAAGCCAGTAGGATGGCAGATAGCATGCCCTGCCTGAGCCGAGCTTGCATCTGTTTGTTTTGCTTTGTGTAATAGCCTTCCATTTTTACTGGCTGCAGTGAATTTTTAGCCTCATAATTCCAAATACTGCCACTGGTGTGGTTAACAGCCATTTGTAAATGAAATGTTTTAATAGAAAGAACTTGGTTAGATTGAAATCTTTCTGATCATTGGAGAAAGAGGTAGCATTGTAAACCAGCTGGAATTACTGACAGCATGGGGAAAATTATTCCCAGTGACTTTAGGTCAATTTTTTTTTTCAGAGAATGGAAATATCTGCAAGACTTGCTTAAGAGATACACATTTTAATATTTTACTATGCTTTTTTCAAGTCCAAATTATTCTAGCAAGCAATGTTGCACAAAGCAGTAGCATCAGAGAATAATAATTTTCAACTTGAAAGCTGAAATTTCAAGGTTTTAGGTGATAGGCTTATGAACAGAACAGGTATTTCTAGCTCTAAGAGTCTGATACTGAAGAAATCGGGTCAGAACTGTGAGGAAAGGTAAAATGGCAAAATATGCAACATAAGATTTTTCAAGCTTTCTAGTGTCTGACAGTCATAAAATATGGTAAAGGAAAAGAATAAAGAGCAACAAAGTCTCAGTGAGAGACAAAAAAGGAATTGAAAAAATCTATATAAGCAGACACAAATCCTTCATACAGACATTATGGGCTGCTTACCCTCCTGCTGACATTGCAGAGAGAGACAATAGGTCAGGCTTGAATTGCCTAAACTGCCACATAGCAGCTTTGTGTGTTAGTTCATGGGAGGCACAGACACTTACTGCCCAAGACACTCCTTCAGCAACACACAGACCTTTATTCCCCCAACTACAGCAGTTAGTGCCCTTCAAATCCTGCAGCTTCTGGTAGCTTGCTTTCTCAGTTCTGAAGCCATAGGCATTCTGCTGTATTTCTTGAGACTATTAGTTGTTGAGGTAGAAGTTGTTTCCTTGCATTAGGTAACTTTTATATTTCAAAATACATGAAAGAGAAAAGTTTGACACAGGTTTCTAAACATAAACATTTTTCAGAGCTTTATTTACCTCTTAGGACAAAATGTTGGATTAGCACTCTTGACAATAGCTTTACATGGAAAGAAAACTTGTGTCTTCCAATTGAACTAAATTCACCATTTCAGATATCCTGCTGCATTTCCTTGAAGTAGATTTACCAATGCTGTGACTGGATTTGTAAGTTATGGAAGGGCAAACCAGCATTCTGATGCCAGCAGCATCTATAATGAAAAACTTAAAATATACTTACAGATCTTTGTATACATTTTGAAAAGAATGATCAAATGCAAAAAAACCTCTCTTAAATGCTTTATCAGTATGTTGTACAAAGATTCACTTGAAGTTTGAGTGAAGTGACTGAAGAATCTGGATTTAACCAAAATGCAGGAAAAAAAGTCAAAGTAAATTAGATCACATAAACCTATTATTAATAAACCTATTATTACTGTTCCCTCTAAGTTCCTGTTGTAATAACTCACAAGAAGAACAATAGCAGCTTAAGAAACCTAGGATAACAGATTAAACATTTGAACAAAAATATTTTTAATCCAGGATTACTTTAGTGTCATATTGTGCCCAGAATAGGAGAGGGCTCTAATAGCATGCAGCTTCAGCTATCCAGTTCTCATAACATCTAGAGTGAAGAAGTTTCTACTAAGCCTCAGTGTTCAATTGTCAGCTCGCAAATCCACAAAATTGAACCCTTCCAGTATCTACTTGCAATTCCATACAGACAGTGGTTATTAGTTCGCAGGTCCTCTCTCAGCATGCAGAAGTCAGACACCACTAGTGTCATCTATGCTATCTTCCATACTACACTACAAAGTATTTGTTTAAATATAGCAGATCTCTGTTCTTAATTACATGAATACAAAAATATAAACATTACCCAGAACTTAGTAAACTTTTATAAACAGTATTAAACTTATTTCATAAATATGACTCACTGAACAGCTGGAGTTGCTGCTGGGTGTACTTCAGAGACAAGAATCCTGCAGTTCACTTTTAGGTGAACTTTGTTACTCTCCTGAAAGCCATGGAACAAAATACCTGCACTGGCAAGCTAGGACTTTGTGTAGTAGCATCCTGAAATCTGTGTATTTAGTCAATTTTACTATTAATGCAGTCTCTAAAATGTTAGTTTGAATAGATGCACCCTAGAAGCTTACTGAACTAAGCTGGCATATACTCCCAAAGCAGTGCCAGAAGAGCCATCGCTGTTTTCTAGCTGTCAAACGAGATTATTGCCTCTTTCTTTGCAAAGGGATAGTCCAGACAGTTAAGACCACTTCAGGCAAAGTCAGCAGGGCTAGTTCAATTTACTGACGAAGATTGCTTCAGATAATTGGCTTAATTAACTGTAATGGATTAGGGAGTACTCACATGGCCTTTCCTGGCAGCAAAGCTGCAGAAGCTGTAGTCTGCTGTAGTATGGAAGGATTCAAAGTTTCTAGACCTCTATGAGGCTTTTTATTCCTATCTTCCATGCTGAGAATAAGTAACAAAATAGATCCTGTCAATCAGGTCATAAGTTTTGCTGTCCACAGGCCCATTCTAATAGCTTAGAATGCTCTCAAGATCATACTGGAATGAGAAACCGTCCTTGTCCTAAGACTGCACCTTCACCACTAAAGGAATGGGAAGCACTAGCTCACCTTTTTCAACCAAGTCAACATAAAAGAAGAAAAAATTGTGATAGGTTATGAAAAGATAAATCTGCTCTCGTCACTGCGTGAGAGAAGTTCCACTATTTGTGAGTGGTGAAAAGGAAACTGTGAATACGGAAAGCAAGTTTAGGCTTTTGCCTCAGTAATTTATAAGAGGGCAAACAGTCCATTAGGGAGTGTTTCTTCTTGTCAGTCCTACAGTTCCTGAAATGGCTTAAGCTTCTTTGTGAGTGGGTTCAGCCTCAGTAATGCAACAGCTCAGGGAGTGTTAGTGCAGGCTTCCCCAGAAGCACCAGAAGTATCCTGGACCTCTACGCAGGAACCAAATTTAAGCAAAATTCTTCAGTTCAGCTTTCCCCCTTTTGGCTTGTCACCAGCGTCTGAACATGTTCAGCAAGAAACCAAAACCAACCTAACAAAAACGCCTCACCAGCCCCCAAGTCCCCCAACTTAGCCTCAGGCTTACTACTACAATCATGAAAGGTCTTCTAGCAATTGTTTCCATTGATTAGTATAATAGATACTATATATGAAAGACATATCATACAGACAAGATATCCTAATCCAGAAAAAATAAAATTTCTAACAAGAACTTAATAGAAAATACAAAACCAAGTTCTAAACATTTGGAAAACATTACACTTTCTCCACATGACAACAGATGGTAGTAGAGAACTGTCAATCTACAAACTCCAGTTTTGAAAGCTGGACCTGATTCCCGTTAAGACCATGAAACACGGTTAATAAATTTCAATGATCCTTATTCTGATTATGTCCTCTAAAGTCTGAACTACCAGAAATAATAACAATTTATTCTTTTGAGGGAGGACAGACAGGATATTTAAGAATTAACCTCAAGTCTGAGAAGTAATAGACAGCAGAACAGAATCAAGGAACTATATAAAGGCATTTGCTTCCTACAGATTTCTGTTTCTTCCACTAGTAGAAGGGCTATTGGAGTCCTTACAAAGTCTTGGCTGGTTCCCCCAGCTGTGAGGTATTTTCCTGAAAATCACAAACCTGAAAACTTGGTTTTTTTAAAAAGAATGTGGTCAAGGCACTTTAGAGACTTAAGCAGAATGAGTCTGTTAGTTTATGGCAGCAAGATCCACTTTTAGGAAAGGGTAAAGAGCCTGTACTCAGGAAGCACAGAGGCAAGATCACAGAATCCACCTTGTAACCTGCTCATGTGACACTAAACCCAAGAATGCACAGGCCCTATGCTGTACAACAGGATCCAAGTAGAACAGCCTGAGGAGAATCAAGTTAGGAGAAATTTAGGAGATTGCTTACATTTATATATTAACTTACTATTAAGTCTTGGTAGAAAATAGAAGGGTAAAAGAAAATTCATAGAATTGAAGTGACACTGTATCTGAGAATCTACATTGTTTATTTCATCGAGAAGTGCCCCCAAACCTAAAGTACAACATTTTTAGATCTACAACACAAAAATAGAAAATATTCAAAATGCACAGAAACACAAGTCACCTTTAATGTGATTAAAACGTCACATGAGATTTTTTGCAGTTAAGTGGCAATTAAGGATGTGCTTTACAACACCGTATAGAAATCTGCCAGTTTCCTGTACAGGATCCTCATGCTTGCGCAAGTCGTTCTAGGACTCTTCGGTAATCTGAAACCAGCTGTTGGAAGCTCTCTTCTAACTGCTCACGCTGCATGTTTAGGTCTATTTGGTTCAATTGATTAGTCATCTCCTCTGGTCTTAGACACCTTCTCATCTTGGCAAGTTCTCTCTGTTTTTTCTAAGCAATCAAACAAACAGTAGTTTGAACACAACCAATAATTATCAAGAATATGGCATTTCATTAAAATTTATTCAATTTCAGTATCTAGTTCTTTAAGATGCCCTTAATCCAAAGAAAAGCATTAACAGTATTTGATTAGTACATCTGTTCTTTTCAAGAGTCATAGTTCCTGTATTACCAATGAACTAGTGAAGTGAAAAATGGTTTCAATTTTTTTTCCTTAACCAAACAGATTAGATCTAACAGTACACCAACTACTGAAGATGTATGGCATGAAAAAGTTGACTGTAGAAAAATAACCAGGCTATTTAGTTCTACACTGAAATTAATCAACTGGTGGGCCATTATGTGGCTGTTTAGCCAACTAATTTCCCCATAACTGACTATCAAAAATTAATGTTAAGACTTCTGTACACATAAAAAATTTCACAAATTCTTACAAATTATTCAAATAACAATTGACATGGACCAGAAGTAACAACATTGAAATGCAAGAAGATTTACAAGCATAAACATATTTTTACAGCAGAAGATGAATTCTTGCTGTGTCACATATGTGACATTTTTACCTGTTTCTTAAAAACACCTCAAATACCTTTTTATTTACTTTTCCCAGATATGCCTTTATACAGGTGATACCTATTTTTGAAGCACTCAGTTCTTTAGGCACTTTCCATTCTTCAGTCTTCTCTTGCTTTGTAAAAGCAGAATGTCATTCAACATTTCATTAAAAAAAAAAAAAAAGGCATTTTGTATGCCCAGCATCTTATCAAGAAATCTTTGTAATGCCTGTGGAATCAGAGTTTACTGAAACAACAAAGTTTCACAAAACTATTTCTACCATCAGTCTCAAAATCAAACTCCTTTGGTACTCTAACTTTACATTTATCCCTCAAAGGAATATTTGAATTCTTTCTGTGGTTGATGCTGAGGGCCAGGAGGGAGGATTAGAGACCACAGTAAACTGCAAATGAGTAAGATTAGAAAAACTTTTATAATCTCCTACAGATTTCATAGATAATCAAAGTGCATTTCAGAAAAGGAGGTTCTGGACTTAAGACCTGATGAGGCCTCCAGGAATATTTCTGGCCAATAATCAAGAAACCTTTCCTTGTAGAAAGGATGTCAAAAGCAGCTCAGATGTTCAAATTTTAGATTCGCATTAGCTCTATCTAGTCAAAATGAGTAAGATACTCAAAACATGTGATGAGTTGCCCAAATCAAAACAGAGATGAGTACCTTCTGACCAAGCTTCTGTCTGAAGAAAAACTAAAACTTTCCTATTGTAGAATTAATTCAAAGTCTGCTTAATTAACAGAAATATCTGTTTAGATTCTAAGCATTAGCTCTGAAAAAGGTGTCAGCTTTTAAATGCCCATTACATCTGATACTGTCGCATTAGGCTATCTCTAAGTTCCAGATTCCCAGTATAAAAAGCAAGCTCCCTTTGCATGTTTCAGATAACCAGGTGTTTCAATATCCATTTCTCTCCATATATATTACCAGTATATCCCGGTACACAAGATTCTGAAAACTGCCATCAGTAACCTTTTACCTGGGCAGTTTCAAGAGGATTCTTTGGGAGCAAGTTATTGGGCTGGGCAGAAAAGTATATTCTGCTGAAGTAGCAAACCCAAAGAAAGTATCAGCACAGCAGTGGTATTTACTTCCAACAGGGATGATATGAAGAAAAAAGACATGATCAAAGAGACAGTCCACTAATAAGCATCAAAAGCAGAGTTCTTGAAAAATGGAGGAGCCACAGTGAAACTGAAATTTCACAAGCTGCTCACCCTCTAACTACCTTAGAGTAATGCCCTGTTTCCTAATATAGTAAATCTTAATTTCCTGTATTAATACTACTTATACAGAGAGCAACATAACCTTCTGTATCAGTCATTACAATCTACTGGTACCGTATACATAAAAGTCTCAGTGTTTTAAGCAATCTTGTTAATGTAAAGACTTCAATGGGAACATATGTATTACATGTTTTTTCCCTGATGTTTGTACATATAGTTTTATCACTTCTGCTGTTAGCCAGGAAATAGCTGTAAGATGCAACACTAAAATAAGGTAGTGACAGTTTAGAATCATTCTACATCTGTACAGCACTGCTCATAGGAATATATGCTTCATATAATAAAATGATAGCAGTATTAGAGTATGCAGTAACATTCCTGATTGTTTGTTAAAGTTTGCTTCCCCTCCTCCAAATTACCCTCTATATATTACAAGTTAATTTAATTTTATTTCTGAAAAGTTTTTGAAAACAGCACTGTGACTAAAATTTATCAGAAATTGTTTAAAATGGTTGTATGAGTAAGCTGTCTACTAGGTAGAACTATCATAAACAAAATTACTATTTCAGAATATGGAACTTAAAATCAGGGAAAGAGGTGTTGCCTGCTTTAAGGATTCCCTTGAATTCTCATTGAAATAACAGAAAAATAAAAATGCAATATTCTAAAGTAGCAATACTGCATAACTAACAATATAAAATCCATTCATTACCCATGCATTTATTGCATGCAAAGACTGAAGTGGAAACACCTGCTAGAAGCACTAGAATTGAAGTTGCTTACTGACTTTTGGATTTCCCCCACAGGACTTCAGTGCTGAGTGAATGAATTGAAACCATGTAGCAGTACTGTTTGCTGAAAAATCACATGATTTGTAGTGGACAGTGAGGGAAATTTAGCAAATGAGACAAGACACTCATGAAGGCCAAAGTGTATTGATTAAAGTCCTTCCACTCAGCATGACATGGTGTTATCTCCAGATCAGACAAGTATTTAATTCAGTGCTGGGCTCTCATTTCTGCAAAGCCCAACATGACTACAATCAAAGTTTTGCTATTTTGGTATAACAGGGTAAGTGCTGCTTTAGAAAAGACTTGCAAGCTAATCGAGGTACTCTTCATACTCTGTTTTCAACAGGATTTTGGTTTGCTTAGCAACTACTTAATTGATCAGAGTAGCTAATGCGCTAGCTACAGCAATAAACCTAGATTTACTTGTGGTCTTTCTGTATCAAGACTCAAAGACTGAAGGCATTAGCAACTATAATTTTTTTAGTATGTATCTCAAAAGGTCACTTTATGCAACATGGACCAACTATACCGAAGATCCTGGAATGCACAATTAATAGAAGCTAAGAAAATTACTTTGTAAAAGTTTAGTACTTCCTTGAATTTTACTACTGAAATTATTTTTTTTCCATCTGCATGGAGTTGGTTCTATGCTGATCACTTCTACCAAGCTGTTTATTTAAGACCTACCCAGAAAGGAAACAGGAATCTAAACTATAGCCAGTCTGCAGTGTAAACTTATTACAGCATTCACCTCTCTTAAAATTTTTGGCTTGTCTATTAAAGAGGTATTTTTAACCTTTTTGAGAAATTGTCAATTTTTCCCTCTTAAACCTACCTGGGCATAATGCCACTTGTAGCTACATAGCATAAGCTTAATAGTAACCTCCTGCTGGAATTGGGCAGGAAACAGTCAGGAGCTAAATGCAGGATCTTCAGCACTGTAATGTATGAATGTTCTCCTCATCTGTACACGTGCCAGTTGAACACTGCATAACTAATAGTAGTTGATTGGCAACATAATTGGCATCAACTACATTTATGGAAATTAAAGTAAAATCAAGTATAATTAGCCTTGAAGAAAGTATTAAATGATACTTAAGTCATATACACCTTATAGGGGCCAATCAGTCTTCTTTTAACGTCCAACCGGTAGCTCCTGGACTGTTCTGCATCACCCATATTTGTTGCACGCAATCGGAGAATTTCATAGACTCGTCTTGTGTGTTGCTAAAGAACAGAATGGAGAACAAAAACCATGTCTGAATAAAGAAGTCACTCAACAGAACTCAAAGTGGAGAAATGTTGAAGTTGATATCAAGAGTAATTCCTCAACTTATCAGAAGACAGTCAGAGGCATGGACAAAGCATCTGTCAAATCTATCCTCTTATCTGCTGGGTTAAAGGAACAAACATTCTCCTTTTTACTTCAAAACAATTTTCTTCCATGCAGCCAGTGTCTGGTCTCTCAAAGCACTGCACTAGCTGTAGAGGTGCTTCAAGGACCTGCTGTTAATAAATAGCAGAAAGTCCAGGAGCCAGAGCCCAGAAACACTTCAAAGAAATGAAGGACTGGAACTAGAGTGACATTAAACAATATCAAATATCTACTTTGCTAATTTTAATAATCCTCATATACCTACTGCCCTTCAGAAGGCCCCCTGGAAGTTCCAAATATGAAAATGAAACAAAAATATTTAGTTATCTGTTTACTAGGGAAGAAAATTTATTAGTAAACGAAAAACTGAAGTGCTTTTGCTACCAGGATCAGAAAGTGTGACATCTGGGGAGAAAAAAACCCACATGTTGTCTCTATATTAGTATTAACTGTTGCATCTATATGAAAACAGAATTTAAGACCAAGTATAGATAAGGTCTGTTTGCTACACTAGCATATGTTTTTATACTGTTAAAAAAACCCAGACCAAACATTTATCCTTTCAATTTTAACATATAGGAGGCTGCTGATGTAGTTTCTGTATACAAGTTATACCACTTTCATGAACACATTTGAATATGGCTTCACACTCCCCCTTCCTCCAGCCTCAGTTTTCACTAAACCACGTTCAAGTACATTTTTTACTAAGTAACTCTGCCATTTCACCACCATACTCACAAATGAGTTCATTAACTTACTGAGATTGCCAGCAAATTTAATTTTCAATTTAACTGTTTAGTTCTCCAAGTGTTTAGAGTTGCCTCAGTAGCAGCTGTTTACCACTTCAGCGGTCTGCATTCCCAAAGCAACACTTACTGTTTACATAAATACACTTGAAAGAAACCAAAACCATGTCAAATTCTATTACAACAACAGAATTTTTAAGCAAAAAAAGGCATTTACCTAAAACCACTAGCTAGGTATCTCCAGACACATCCTAAAAAACTGTCAAAGTAAGCCAGAGTGTGCCCTCTCTAAGTTTAAATTATTGTTCTATTAATTTGATAAGAATATATCCAACTACAACTGTTCTGATTTAATACCTTATTTATTTTCAATTTTTGTTGAGCTTCCGTCACCATTTCTTGACTGAAACCTTGCATTAACTTTACTGGGGAAAAGCAAAGCAAATCTTGACAGAGCTTTACAAGAACAAAGTCTCTTAGCTTCACATAGTTCTCAGATGGATCTTCAGCTAGAAAGAATAAAAAAAGCCTATCAGCATTATTTGTTTTCTCATCTCTGGGATGTAATTACAAAGAACTATGGAAAACAAAAGCAGATGCAGTTTTCATCAGTGTAACACCAAGGCTGTGGGTCTGATTCCTCTATGGGCCATTCACGTAAGAGTTGGACTCTCTGATCCTTGTGGGCCCCTTCCAACTCAGAAAATTAATATAAACAACAGTGCTTCATTAATTTTAAGTACTGCTATCAAAGCTTTAGGTGTTTGACAGCAGACATCAAGCAGGTCACAGAAAGAGAAACTTGTAATATCTTGTGTGTACAGTACTGTACAGTATTATGTAAGATTTCATAAGAAACTGACAACATACGTGTTTGATCCCATTTAACTCCTTCAAAAAAGACTACTCTGTGTATCAATCTTTTTTCTTATGTCTTCCATCTATTCTATATTTGACAGAGTGGCAGAACTACTAGCACAAACAAATTATATGGAAAAAGACTGGTGAAAATATTCTACTGTATACAAGTAAACTAGCTGAAGATATGTGTCGACCACGAGTTACAGGCTTTGTTAGCAAGGAAGACAGGAAAAGGTAGAAGGACCCAAAGGACAAGATTATCCAGAATCAAAAGGCTAGAAGGACTTAAGCAAAAGCTGATCACAATTTCAAGTTACTTCCATTTTGCTTAAAATGATAGCAGAGCTATCAAAACTGTTCCTTTAGGAAGAAAACCAGCAAAGTTGAGAACTAGCCTCAGCTAACGTCGACATGGTCCTATATACATTGTTCCTATTTATGAACAACACTGTGAATAGATTTCTTTCTTCCTTGATTGTTTAGACAGGCTCACCACAAATAACTAGCAGGGCCATGTTTCCCCCCAACACTCATTTTTCCATGACCTAGCATTGTTGAGTTTATTGCTAACAAGCTTATATCCCACCTGTGTATTTCTTTAGTTTTGAGGAACACTTGCAAATAGTTGAAATTTGCAGTTTTGAGATGATCAAAAGCAAAAGTTGACGAAGACAATGATAGAGGTTTTTGCTATGTATATACAGCACTGCACAACTAACCATTTTTTTGGGTTGGACGACACTTATAATGGTTGTATCAGTTAAAATGTTCTGTGCATGAAGGGCCTAACCTTACAGAGCAAGCCTTCTAGCACTCACTCTACAAAACAGATTGGAGAACCGGCACTAAAGTTAATCAACTCCATTCCTTTGAGCTCAGATTACTTAAAAGAAACATGAGGCAGTTTCTGTACCATAAGCACTATTAGCATACATTTTGCTTGTGTCACAATGACAAGCAGAACAAAATATTTGTTGTAAATGTGTAACACCAAACTAATTTTTTTTAAATAAATCATTGGTCCTTTCAAAGAGGTTTACTAGGTCTTCATTTCCTCTTTTCAGAAAGGTTAAAGGCTTTACTTCATGGTTTTAGATGATACATAATTAAATATCCTGACAATATCAAGATTGTTCATCTGGATTCCTCTCTCAAAAAGGACAGGAAATAATTCCCTAAGAACCTTAAATTCCATAACTTGAGTGCCATATAGAATATTGTAAGCCTTCTCTTGCTTCATTCCATAAAAAAATTAAACCTTGTTTTAATGCACATTTACTGGTTGTTACAACCCTTTGTTTAAGGCACTGAGCCATGAACATGTCAAAAGATTTATGCAGTACCATGTTAAGACTTTATTCATTCTCAGTTAAAGCTTTGCCCTATTAAAAGGAAAAAGTAAATGCATGACTCACATGTTTTACATGGTTTTCTGTTGCATTAAACAGTTATACCTTCTTAGGTTTCCATGGACTGGATTAAAACTATGAGGTGGATTATTTTTAGTTAGGAGTATCCTGCAACAATGCATTATGAAAGGAAGCAATCCATTGTGTTTTAATTAGAACGGAGAGTTATTTCTCACAAAGATGAGACTGCACATAGAATTGAATGGTCAACTTGTGTTTGAACTACATTGCTTCTGATACTAGACTGGAAACCACAGTACAGATGTCACACTTGTGCCAGTTTTTCATGTTATTTTTGTTATGCACATGGACCCTTTATCCCCTCTGCTATTTTCTCAAGAATCTTTTATTTTTAGGTATTTGTGTATACACCTAATGTGGCCTTTGGCCACCAATACATGCTTCTGGAGAGTTCTACTGTCTGTAAAATTTCACCTTGAACACTAATACGCTATTTTAGTTAGATGTGTTGTGGCCCCCCTCAAGTTTGAGTTTTGGCAAACAGGAATAAGTTGAACAAGGAATTTGACAAAGCTTGATCTCTTGGCAAACTCAGCTGTGTATCTCACAGTAAAATGGCTAATTAGCTGGTAATCTGTTCGTGCTAGGGATGGAAATTTCCTGGTGTGCTGTTCTCTAAGTAAAGTATTTAAGGAGCTACATTATATACCCTTCTTCTGCAAACCAGGGTACTATTACTGCTGAACTGAGTGGAAGTTGGATCTTCAAAAGGCTGTTTAATTCTGACAAATGAACATAAAGGTTAACGTGTGGGCTAACAACCTGTGAATGCTACAAGTTGCTTATTAAAAATTTAACACAAACCTGTTATATCAAGTACTGTAGGAGAAGACATATAGTATCTATGAACTGTTTCAAGCAGCTGAGCACCATGGCCTTCTCCTTGGAATGGTGGCAAGATCAGCATCTGGCTACGAACAAAATAATGCATTTTCAGTTTAAGTTACGCATTTGCAAATATAATGTAAAGTCTTAAAAACAAAATGATATTTCATTGTAGACCAAAGTACATGTAGCAACCTTAATGTTAAAATGTAATTTTTAATGGAGTTTTAAAATTGTTAAATATTCAAAACTTGTTTGAGATTCCCTCTACTTCAAGAAGGAAACAATGAAATAAATCAGTGCATAGACAGCTAATAATGGGGATTTTTTTAAACAAATCAACACCATTATAAACAAGTATTGGGAACTTCAGCAGTTCCCTCTTCTGAAATAAAAGGCAAGGCACGAGTTACACCGCCAATTACCTTACACGTGGCCGGGTTTTGTCTGGATACACATAGTAATTATAGACTGTCATGTAGCCTACGGTCGCAAAGAGCGTAGCTCCATCCTTATTATACTTCTCAAATCTGCAGATAAAACAGAAAGCCAAGCAGGTCAATTACAGTCGCGCTCCCATGCAGTGTCCATTTTCTTTTCCATTCTCCAACTGAATTTTCAGTGTCAGCAAGCTACTCTGTGAGGGCCCAATGGGTACACCTGCTATGTTCTGAATGTACAATTCACTTAATTGGTGTGCAGCAACTTGGATAAATCAGACCTCTTTACAGCACTTCAGTGCACTTGCCTATTATAAAGATGAATAGGTGGCAAGTAAAAGAAAACACAGGCAAAGCTCATTTTACTGTTTAAGCCTACATTCAGGGCTCTAACGGACAACAGCATTTAATTCAGCTCTATTCTCAAGCTTTCCCAAAGCATAATGGAGGAAAACTCAAGCTTCATAAACAATGGTTTTTCTTTCCTGGGAAAAATATCATTATACTGCTCCAATAATTGGCCAGCCACAATTAAAATGCAGGCTTTGTGGAGGTAATAAGGTCCACTGTTGCTTTAGAACTGTACTTACACTAGAAAGTAGTTCCATCTTTCATCATCTACATCAATAAAGCTAGCAGTTTCAATAAACCACATCAAGAACGTCTGAAGCCTTTCATGATATTCTCGAAAGCCTGGACATGTCATGTCAGCCTAGGGAAAAAGCCAGGAGAAGTCAGGTGAAACCTATCGCAGATGTAAGAGGAAAAAAAATATGCAAAACCTAATTAAATTCTCAGATACAAAAAAGCATGTTTACAACGATTAATAAATGGATAAAATGATAGCATTTATTTACTATAGCTGAATCATTATGGAAAGTGCCCTCCTGCAAAACAAAATTGCATTTGTTTGCTCAAAAGCAGTTTATTTTTCATACCTTGTATATCTGATATGTTATATCTTCACCAGCTTCCTCATTATGGATAGAATAGGTGTGTAGCAGCATTCCAAAGGGCTTGAAGTTAACCTCCTTCTCCAGCAGAGACACAAAGTCATCTGTGTTTGTGCAAAAACCAGGCGGAATGATTTCTCTAATTTTACTTTCAACATCATCTGCCTGAATATTACAAAAAGGGGCAGGATCAGTGGAAGATGAGAAAAAGACAGCATTGATTTCATTATTGTGCTATAAGAAATGAATATATGAGAGATTATATGGCCTTGCAGTAATCAAAGAAAAAAAAAAGAAAAAAAAAAAGAGAATTCCTGTTGTTCAGTAGTTCAGTAGTGACCTTCCAGAAAGTAAAGGAGCTGGTGAGACTGGAAAGGTCAAAATGCAGACACTGTAAGCATCAAAAAGCTCTTGATTACAGCATAAGTTCATGAATACTATTATGTTTAGAGACTGCTACATCTGTCCAAGTTTGTCTAAGAGTGTTGATAGCTATTCTGTAAGTGCAGCATGCTCAGATGCTAAGACTTTCCAGACAACAATTCTCCATGCTATGTTATACAGCCTTTTAGAACTCAGGCTCCCAAACAAGCAGCTTGCAAGAGGTATTAGGAGATGCAGATCTAAGTGGAGAAGGGACAAAGATCAAAAATGGTAGCTCCCAAACAGGAAAGTGACAGCTAGCACACTCTCACATTCTCATGTCCTCCTGCTTGAAATGCTTATCTATGGGATCAGCTGCAAAACACATTACAAACTTAGACAAACACATCCCATATTCTAATAAAAGACAGTTTTGAAAACAAGTTTGACCTAAAATACTACAATTTAAAAATATTGGCAGCAAATCTGACCTGTAGCCTAACATACTTTGGAAAATAAAATATTCTGACACCAAAATTTAATTCAGAGATTACTCTTTTCAGATAACCAAAGTGAAAGTTAGAGACCATCAGCTGAGCAGACTTCATAATCCTTTTCAGACCCCCAGAAGACCACTTGATTGAATACATTTACTACTTCTTTTTAACCATGAATATTTGATGAAGTTTCACAATAACGTATTACTGCTTCTCACCAGGCAATAAAACTTAATGAATTGGTCTCAACTTAACAAAACCATACTCCTCAATACAACCCCTAAAAGCCTGACATTACATTCAACAAAATGAGCTTACATTCAATTCAAACTTTCCTCTAGACAATGAATCCAGGTTTTTACTTAATGGAGTTTGCCGTGAGTTCAGCTGTAATGTTTGTATTGTATCTGTTTCCACAAGGACAGACACAAGAACACTTTGTGTTAACTTACTAAGCAGCTCTTTCACACCGTTTACATGCATGATGGGTATTAGTTCAAAACCAAGACCCTTGCTACTTAGCATTCAAAACAGGGAAATTAAGACGCTTAGAACAAAATACACTACAAAAGGCTAATACAACATGCTACTAATTCCTGTCCTTTCAACCATAGGCCCTTAAGTAGAAGCAATGCACCTGCAAATGAATAGCACTTTATCATTCAGTTACATTTTTATTGTAGAGAAAGATGGATTTAGTTCAGTACAAACAAGTTTTATTCTTAATGGTTTGGTACTACCAACATTTATATTTATATTTGGAGAGAGAGCTATTAAGCAGTTAAAATACAGCTCTACAATACTTGCTCTAAGAACCAAGTTAAAACGTGTATGGTCTTAACACCCATCTCATTCTGAAAACAAAGATAATTTATTGGAGCCTTTGCTATTCTTCATAGACCAGTATTAACTAAACCGTATTTTCTTTACACTTACTGATGTAAGTGCATGACACAAAATCAGCCATTTTTTCAGAATCAATGAATTACATTAATAAAGGTGTTTATATGGGATACATTTTAAAAATGCCTTTTTTTTTTAACTGTGCAAATGCATTGTTTACAGAGATCTTAAGTCTGCACTGCTTACAGAGCTGTAGGAAACCACAACTAAGAATCCATAGTGACTAATTTTATATAGCTGAAATAGGCATGTAAAAAATAATCTAGAATTAAAACAATACTTCCAAGCATCAGTTCAGCATCTCAAACTATGTGAAGACTATCTAAAAGAGGTGAATATACAGTATGAAGTACTATACAAATAACTTTTAAGTAATTTTTCTCCCCCTCACATTTTTAAGTTCCTTTGTTAGTGGTAAGAAGGAAGCCAAACTTTCACCTGCTGAAAGCCTGTAAGATAACGCATCCATCACTGGCGGCCACCAGAGAAAAATCTTATTTTCAGCAAAATAGAAAGAATTAAAAGATGACAGAGGCTTAGCAGATAAAGCACTAGATAATACTTCTCGGTTCTATATGACTACAATATGTTTCAGTTATTGACTCCTAAAAATTCTCTCCCCTTGAAACAGGATCTGACATAATTTAAGGAAAGAAAATACAGTCTTTAGTTACTTTTAGGGTTAACAGGATTTCTCTCTCTTAGAGAGAAAATACCAGAATCTTCAGTTTGCGTGCTGGCAGAAGTTTAAGTGATCCAATTTTCAGTTAGTAAGTCCTGGAATACTGGAATCTTGACATATCAACAACATAACAAATAATTTATTAATACCTGCAATTTTTAACAGAAACATTCATTACTTAGAAGGCCCTTTCCAAACTCTTCTGAGATGCTCATAATCTAAGGAGCTACCAAAATCTGTTTACTACCTTCCCTTGTGTATTTCTTTGATATTGTTAAGAGGTTGATTTCTTTTATCAGAGCAAGGTGCTCATATCTTAACAACAGGAATGGATGAACACGGTAACACACAGGCTTCTCTTCAGAACAACAATCCTGCTGACTACTACAGCAATGTTCAACATAGGCAAAGCCACTCAAAACAAAGCATGCAAAACCCTGAATTAAACCAGCCAAGAACTGTTGAGCTTCTGGTTCATGGAAGCACTGCCTGTAGTGTATTACCTGCACTATCGGAATTATGTGAGGTGATGACAGGGAATTTGGAATGGGCTTGTAAATACACTCGATTTACAGTAGGACTGCTTAAGTGGGTAATGTCTCTACATTGTATTTGACTCTAGATAATTTTAGTATAGAGATTTTTCTTGTACTAACAGGCAGCTATGACATTTGTATATTATGTAGATGCTGTTTCAAAGTGACTTTATTTAAAATAATTATAGAAGCATATTTAACAGCTGAATTTCTCTAATAATGATATGCACGGAGTGATCAGCAGTATTACATAAAAAAAAGAAGCCAAATATTGAAATAACACTTTTTCATTAACTTTTGTATAAAACAAATGTACAGACTAGCTGCAAATATAGAGTTCAGTGAAATACTTTCCCCCCACCCCATCATAAAATGCAGATGAAAAGGAAAATACTGGAACAGCTGCAAATCTCATAGCAGCAATTCAGAGGTCAATGCTATTAATATTTACACTAGAAAAAAGCAGCTTCTCTTCAGATATTTGAAAGAAACAACTCCATTGAAGTGAAAATTCTGCCTATTTTCATTAAATGAAGTGCCAGTTTCTGTTCAAAACATGATCATACTTTGCTGAGCCTTCCTCAATATCATCTCCTTAAAGATGGACCTAAACCACACTAAGATGCAAAAACGTGTCTGGAGCTCTGGCTCTTGGCATTTCAGGATTGTATTTTCATCATGTTCAAAAATATCTTGGATTAAAAAAAATATTGGTATTGGGATAAGTATTTTTGCCAATCCCTAGAAGGGATAGCAGCAGCTGCTTTAGCAAACCAAACTTAGTATCACAGAATAAAACCACCTGCTGTTGAATGGGCTTGTATGGGCATTTAGATACAAAATATTAAGCTGTAACTGTGTGGAGCATTAAAACCAACCTCATACTTGCAACCAGTTATGTTAAAGGGAGAAACTGCTGTCCTTTCCTAAACACTATCTATTCACAGCACAAAAGATTACCTGTCACACATGGTGGATAGTCTGCATCTTAGTATAATTATCCTCAAAGAGCAGAGATCAGCAAACAAACAGTTAACTTAGCAAAATAAATGTTAATATGCATTCAAATTAACATCCTGCTTTAATGACATCTTATGTTTTAATCTCTGCAAATGCATTCATATCTTAAGGTAGTTAAACTGATGGCAAATACAAATGCAGAACAAGACTGATTACAGCTATGTCTTTTTCAACATAGGTTTGGATATAGCAATATGAGCAGCCTATTTTAGTGTATAGAAGCCTCACTCAAAAAGATCCTCTTTATTGTCCTCATCTCAATCCCTTACGCAATTGGAGGCATAATTCAGTATAAGAAACAGGGTTTGAAAAAAACAACCATTCTCAGCAATCAAAAAAAAGTTGCAGTGTGTTTAAAGCAAGACAGACCTCATTTACCTTGTTTGTACCTCCAGAAAAGTAAAGCGGGTTTGCCAATTGTACAAAAAATAGGCTGTGAGTAAAAAGGTGCTATGGGTGTGGATCCCTGGTGTGACAAAATTTTGAAATTATACTGGTGAAAGGTTGGACCGTTTGATTTTAAGATATTTATTACACTGCCAACAGATTTCTTTTTCCCTTTATTTCCAAAAATCTTCTCATGAAGAACACGACCTTTCACTCCTAAGATATGTTGTGCTAGCCTTGAATGTATTTCAGACATGTCCAGGCAGTTATCCTGTTGAACTAAGTATATTCTAACACATCTTCAAAACAAGGAAGGACAAATCTTTAAAATTCATTTAACAAAGTCATTCCAATGTAGCTCTCCCTTTACAATAGGCCTCTTTTTGCAATTATTTAAATAAACACCAATGAATTTCAAATTAGTCACTCAAATACAGCTTGAAGTCATATTCTGAGAGCATATAGACAGTAGGAGAGAAAAAAATCTTTTCTATAAATGTTCTATAAGCTCAGAAAAACAGAAAAAAAACCCAAAAAAATCCTGCAGATAGTTGTATCTTACATTCCTCTAAGATATAAAGCACACATGATAGCTGTCTACAAGTTTATAATCTCTTCTCTGCCTTGTTTTCCACCTGTAAAGAAACACAGTCAAGTATACTATCTCTTGAAGTATTTACAGAAACGTCCTTTTCCTTCTTACTGAATTTTCTCCAACATAAAAACCAGTGCTAGTCATCCTCCTGGGCTCAGTTAACATGAAAACGCAGATTTGCCAAGCTAAGGTTTTTTTATGGAACAGGCTTTGGTATTAGTACCTCATGTATGACTGTATTGTTTGACACAACTGTGATGGCACTGGAGTCAAAGAACAGGAAAACCTACAGGTGAAGCTCAAAGCTTTTTTCTAGCTTAGTAACAAGAGAAGCCTTTTTTGTTTACTTTTAAGATAGATCATGTTTAAGTGGGATATTACTAAATCTAGAATTCCTTTCCATACCCAAGTATATCTTCTAAAGATTATGTTAAAGACAAAAGCAGACCTGCACTTACCTCCACGCAGTCAAACTTTTCATTGACTTTAGATGTGTATTCAATGCGAAAGAACGTTGACAGGTTACCAGCAATATAGTACAAAAGGATCTTCAGCCCCTTGTAGCCAAAAGCAACTTCACTGAGAAAGGAGAAAAGAACAATTAGGAACTCTATACAAAGCAAAATATTCACATCACAGTGCTTTCATCTCATTTGAAGTTCACACCCTCTTTCCCAGTAAGGTATAGTAAGCTTCCCAGTAGGAAAAGGGAATCAAACTGCACATGCACTATCCAGACAGAGATCATGCCTTACACTATTTCTACTATTTTGCTCCTCTAGTGGAGAAACAGAACATATTTCTGAATTCAGTAAGGCAGTGTCTGCGCCCTTACTGTAACAGCTCAGGAGAGAGCACCTGAAATAACTAATACTGTGTTTAAGTTTTTTCAATAGCTTAAATTCATTAACATTTATATTAATTGATCAATAACATTTATTAAAAATTACTTTGCAGTGTAGCATAATATTTTGGAATAAACCACTGCAATTTATACTGTATAAAACACAGATAATCAGACATGTCAATATGTGGACAATTTTTGGGTGACAGTTTCTATTTAGTTATCCAATGTCACCAGAACCAAGCAAATGCAAAAAAAAACCCCCCAAAACAAAGGTGCATAATACAAAAGCCTTTTCTACACTTTGAAAGTATGTGTTGCCTGAACAGGCAATTTTTATGAAGTATAGAGAACTCCTTTTCTGACAAAAATCTGCAGGAAGTAGTAACGTTCACAAAATAACAGGACAATTTTTTTGTTATTTTAAAGCATAGCTAAATTTTTTTTTATTGGACTTTTTCTTTTATGATAGCACATTCATAACTTAAAACTTGAAATATAAGTGCCAGAACAAGAATGTGTTTGTTAGTTATTTTAACAGATTGGAGAGTTCTCCCGTTACTAGAATTACAATTATTGTCAATAATAGTTGCAGTAAATGTGTAATACCATAACTAATTTATTATAATTAATATATGTAGTTCATACTAATTAGAGTACTTAGAATGTTTTTAAAAGGAAATGGAAATTAGGGAACATAACTACTCCAAGAAGTCCACAGAAATGTGCACCTGGACTTTCCTTAGTAAGTGGGTTTTTTTGCTGTTGTTTTTGAACTGTAGCCAGACTGTTAACTATCACTCTACTGAAAATATTAAATGACACTTCAGCACTAGGGACAGAGTGGCTAACTTCCCTACAATACTAATTAAGTCAGCATACTTGAAATAAAAGAAACAATACTTTTCTACCTTGACTTTAATAAAGACTCTGACACTATTTCTGAAGCTTTCTCTTGGAGAAAGCTGCTTGAGGTTTGGACAGGTGCACTGTTCACTGGGTAAAAAACTGGCTGGATGGCCAAGCCCAAAGAGTGGTGAGGAATGCAGTTAAACCCAGCTGGCAGCCAGTCATGAGTGGTGTTCCTCTGGGCTGTGTTGGGGCCAGTCCTGTTTAATATCCTTATCAGTGACCTGAATTCAGGGATCAAGTGCTCCCTCCATTGGTTTGCAGAAAACACCAAGGTGGGAGGGAAATTCATCTGCTGCACTTGGGTCACCACAACCCCATACAGCGTGAGAGACTTGGGGGAGAGCAGCTGGAAAGCTGCCCAGCAGAAAAGGACCTGGGGGTGTTGGTCACCAGCTGGCTGACCATGAGCCAGCACTGCATCCAGGTGGCCAAGAAGGCCAAAAGTATCCTGGCCTGTATCAGGAATAGAGTGGCTGGCAGAACCAGGGCAGTGACTCCCCGCCTGTACTTCATATAGAAGAATTTCTTGTTTTCTTACAATTTGAAAGCAACTTTTCCCTTCTGGACTTATTAATTTGACACTGGAAACTTTAACTTACTCATCTCCAAACACTTGATGGCTATACTCTGGATTAAATGTTGTGTTGTCATCCTCCAAATCCTCAGGAAAGCGAACTGAAGGGGGGAAAAAAAAAGAAAAAAATTAAAAATGAGCATGACCAAGTCATCAGCTTTGGTTTGTTTATCCAGATACCCTGGGAGCTGTTCATGCATTCTTCTAATACAGACAACTCCAGTTAAGAAACTATCCATGTTAGGCTGGCATACAAACAAAATAAAGACATCCTGTATAATTTAGGTAAATGTTATTTGATCTGAGGATATCAAATCACTAATCAGAATAAAACTGAGAAATTGACACAGATGCATACATGTATATGTTTCATACATACATCTACTGAATATTTCTGCCTTTAACTTCATCTTGAACACTGAGGACACTGCCTAGCTGGCTTTTCCCACAATAAGCACATCGATCATGTGCCCAACGTTGCCTTCTCCTTCTGTCATTCTTTTCCTAAATGCATCTGAGAACACTTCACTGCAGAGGATTTTCATGGACTGAAGACTGTAAAGAAATGTTTATGTGCATTTATATTTATACCAAAATTTTGGAGAATCAGCATGGATAGATACAAAACAGCCTCAACAATATTATACTGGTACTTGTACCAATATTACCAAAACACTTAGTGATTTTTTTCTTCCTGATTCTTTACTTTTCTTTAAACTCTAATATTAAAAAAGGCTTTTTCTGATAATGTAAAAATATTCACTATAATGGCATCTATTCAAACTCAGTAACTTACTGAACAAGCCTTTTATTCATGCTTATGGAATGACAGCAGTTGCTCCACAGCAATTATGAAGTTCCTCCATTATTAAATATGTGACTTGTTATTAGTGAATGAAATAGAGATTAAAGGAGGATTTTCCAGGAAAACAATTTAAAATACTGAGAAACTTGATCCTAAACATTTTCTGTGTATTTACAGTTAAAACAACATCCTAGAATCAGAAGGGCTGTAGCTCTTAACTTTGGCATTAAAGATATAGTTCAGCCACACTAACAAGGTACAGGTAGCTCAAAACAACTGTTACTCGTTTTTTATGTTGAATGAGTTGACATTACATTAGCATGAGTATGCAATGCTGTAAGAAGTAATATCAAAGCCCCTTTTTTAAAGCCCGTGAAATACTGAACTATAGCTTCATTGCTGCTTTACTCTAGTAAAAGTAGAGATGAATTTTTTTTTCTGATAATATTAGAAAGGAATTATTTGAAGAGAAAAATGCAAATGAAGAGTGTCCAAGTGAGAAGATAAAAGTTTGACCCTCTCAAAAGCAACAGAGATGGTTGCTTGTCTTCTCAGGTTTAATTCAGAGATCAACAGATTTGAGGCAAAGTCAACAACTGTTAAAAAAGCGAACAAAGAAGAAACAAAACAAAAAGCAAAGGACAACCCTCATCAGAAGTTAGGACCCTGAAAATGATAACGTGTGGCTGCTTTTATATCCCATGAAAAATACATGTTACGTTTGGTCTTTTTTTCAAATCGTACTACTTTGTAGCATCTCATCTTTTCCTCTTATAATTTGTATGTGGAACATCTAAACTCCCTGAAAGAATAAAAAAAAGGAAAAAGTTTTAGCTGAAACGGGCAATGGGCACCTTAATTAAAAAGCTGATATAGTAGCTCCTTGGATTTCTAGACAAAATTCACTCATGCCATTATCTCTCTTTCTTGATTTTGGTTTTAGAAAGGTGGAAGAGAAAAACAAAACATTCAATCTAGTACTATTATTTGAAGTCAAGTTTCAGAGGAAGAGAAATATTTACGATTGCAGTGGCTGAAAAACTTCAGTATTTTGCTTATAATGACATTTTGGCTCACAAGCCGAAGGTGATTGGGTATTAAAATGCTACTAAGCTATACAGAACAGATTACTAACAGTAGTTCTGAAAAGTGTTTAATAGGTTTTTTAACTTTCTTAATAAATTATAGTACATGTACTGCTCAAGGGAACAAACTGCTGAGGGGCTGGAAAGATTAAAGATTAGACAGATAGGCCTTATTCTTCCAGTTATTGCAGCTGCCTGTAAGTTTAAGATATCAGCAAGTCCACCAAGAGTTCTGCAATTCCAACTGCATTGTAAGTATCCTAGTAAGCAAATTAGCTAGAGAGAGCAATAAACAGTTCTCGAAGGACCGGTATTTGTCCTATTCAAATTTTAAACAAATGTCACTAAAAATGTCTTGTGTAATCCAGATGTTGGGAGGGAAGGGTAACGAAAAACCCAAACTAACAACGTTTTTCAGTTTTTTTCTGGCATTTTTTTTACCCATCAAAGAAAGAGGAAAGATGTTAAAGATATGTAATTGGATATTTGTAACCCTATAGAAGTGAGTTCTGTTGCTATAGTCAACAAATATTTAGGACTATACCATGTCATAAGAATTAGAGAAGGGAAACTGAAGAATGTAACAAATACTTCAAGAAAATAAAATTATGTAATTTCAATGCAGTCTGGTAACATGCTAATAAGCTGCTGATGACATTATTATGCAGAGACAGGAGTGAATTTCTGTAGCTGTACTTTAGTAGTTTCAGCAAAACTAAACCATGGATTTAAGTATAAGGAAGTTTCCTAGGATGGTATTAAAATACTCCAGTTATTGATTGCACAGTATTTAGAAAGTGACATTACCTAGCTTCAGCTGAATTGCTTCATTTGTATTACACTTGTATTCAGCCAGCTTCTTCTCCATAGCAGTAAGTCCTGAAGAAAAAGTCAGGTTTTTTAAGATTCAAGAGGTGTTCAATCTATGTGTCACTAATACTCAAAGACTGTATTAGAAAAAGGGTTGTAAAAACAGAAAACATACACAAAGCCACTAAAAAAGGTAGATAAAAAAAAGTTATAATATGCTACAGTAAGTTAAGATGGAGAATATATTTATCTCAAACACTTTCCTGCAGCTAGAAAAAACTAGAAAACAGACAAGCAACTTTCTTCTTTGTTGCTGAGAATGAAGGGCATTATCATAAAATTATTAAGTGTTATAAGTTATTACCAATTAGACCTATATTTTAAAACGTAAGCAAGAATGTAGGAATTCAATCTAACACGTTATTTGAAAGACATATGCTAAGTAACACGTGTCAGCACACTTCAGGTATTTGCCGTAAGTCATTTTCATGAACAGGTGCTCATGAACTACAGTGGCATGTACACCACCAGCAATTATTTAGCTACCACGGCTCTTCCAGAGCGGATGGGGATGAAAAAAGCAAATAAACTGTATTTAGTCTTTTTTCTCAAAGCCAGCACAGGAGACATGTTTCACTTATGGTATTTTCCAAGTGCTTTACAAATATAGTGCCTTTCCATCCCGGCAAATACACCAGAAAGGTCGTATACATGTAACTTCAGTCAGCAAACTTGGAGTAAAAACAATGTCGAGTCCTTAATTCCCTCCCCACTCCCAGCAAGCTCATGGACACGGGGACACGTTCTGGCTTAGCACTACCGAGCCAGGGGGCAGCCAGCCCGAGGATACCGCGCGGCAGCAGCACGACCACGGCAACCGGGGGGACAGAAACACAGAGAGACAGAGACAGGGCAACTGGGGGGGGCACAGACTCAGAGACACGGTAGCTGAGGGGGCAGAGTTCTCCTCCCTCACTCCCCATGGCCGCCCGCGCTCACCGCGGCCCACCGCGGCCCACCCCCGCCCCGGTGCCGGTCCCCGTGCCCCGGGCCCGCCCCGGCCTCACCCGCCATGTCGGAGCCGCCCGCGCGGACCGAGCCGAGCCAACGACACAACCTGCCCGCCGGCCCGCCGGAACTGAGCGCGCGCGCGCACCGGCGCTTCCGCTTCCGCCCGCCGGGACCCTGCGAGCAGCCAATGGCTGCGCCGTGCGCCGCGCGCAGCCCGCGCGCATGCCCAGCACCGCCTCGAGCCCCGCGCTCTGTCGCTCGCGCGCCCGGCCCCGCCCCGCCCCGCCCCGCCCCCCCGGTTGGCGCGCATGCGCAGTGCTGGCGGCGCGGCGCGCACGTGTCCTGGGCCGGGGTGCGACAGCGGCAGCGGCGCACACGGACACACAGGGACACACAGGGACACAGAGACACACACAGATCACAGCCGAGCAAACAACCCGAGCTGTAGCATCAGTAAAAACAAAAACCCGTATTCTGAGACGCTCGTGGCAGGCACTGTGTAAAGGGTGTTTCTGCCATTCTCTTTCAAGAGGCTGGGGTTTTGAGGCGCATTGTTACTGGTTGTGCTGGTTTGGGCTGGGGTGGGATTAATTCCCAATGGCTGGCATGAGGCTGTGCTTTTGGACTTGTGCTGAAGACAGGGTTGATAATGTGGAGATGTTTTTGTTATTGCTGGACAGGGCTTACACAGAGCCAAGGCCTTTTCTGCTGTCGTACTGCCACACGGGCAAGGAAGGTGCGTGGGAATTTGGGAGGAGACACAGCAGGAAAGGTGACCCCAGTTGACCAAAGGGATATTCCAGACCGTATGACATCATGCTCAGTATAAAGGGGGGGAAAAAGGAGAAAGGGGGAATGTTTGGAGTGATGGTGTTTGTCATCCCATGTACCTGTTACATGGGATGGGCCCTGCTGTCCTGGCGATGGCCGAGCACCTGCCTGCCATGGGAAGCAGTGAATTAATTCCTTATTTTGCTTTGCTTTTGTGTACAGCTTTTGCTTTTGCTATAAAACTGCCTGTATCTCAACCCCTGTTTTCCAGCCTTTACCCTTCCAATTCTCAATTCGGCTGGTGGGGCAGTGAGCAAGTGGCCGCGTGGGGCTTGGCTTATCAAATAGGCAGATTTCTGTCAAAACTGTTCTTCCTGTCAGGTGGGACACATGCACGTACATAGTGTGTGAACTCTAAGTTATAGTCAGAAATTTTTTGTTGACTTGTAGGCAAGAAAAGTTCTGCTTTCTAGAGGAAAATAGTTGTTTTAAACTTAAGAAACATGACTCATTTTTTTGTTACCACTGCTAATGACTATATGGTGGTTTTATATCTCCCTGTCTTACTTGAGGTGTACCAGAATCTGTCCTTTTTGTTTTCCAGTGGCAGGTGATAAAATACACCTTGTTGGGGCCTCGAAATCATACAGCAAGACAAAACATGCAGTGTTATTTAAGTCAGGTTTTACAGGCATTTATTGTGATTGAGCTGTCCAACCAAAATATGAACTTGTCCTTTCTTAAGGCCATGGCCTGCATGCTTTTCATTCTGAGATATAAAGCAAGTGAGTATGCTCTACTGCTAAAGGATTGCAAGACCTGGTCAGAAATCACTGAATTCCAGCCAGAAGTGATTACTTTGTGCCTCTGGTTCCTTTGCAATACGGGGCTCGTACCAATTTGCAGCCCAGCTGCCAGAACATCAGCCAGTGAAGAGTCTCAGCACTCGGGACCAACAGGTACAGCTTAGCTGACCCTCGAGGGAGCAGCTGCGTTTGTCACGCCAGAAAGGAGCTTCGGCAGCACTGGCGGTGTCGCGCTATGGAGCTGCAGCCAGCGGCCCCCCGGCGGGGACCGGGGCCCGCACCCGCGACCCCGCACCGCGCTGACGGGCCGGGCAGGACAGCGCTGGGCTGGGCAAGGAAGGGAAGGAACAGGACAGGGCTGGGCAGGAAGGGAAGGGAAAGGGCAGGGAAGGGCCGGGAAGGGCAGGGCCGGGACGGGAAGGGACGGGCAGGGACGGGACGGGACGGGAAGGGACGGGAAGG
>JAWWEE010000162.1:20096762-20126741 GCA_035221455.1 Xenops minutus | reverse complement strand
GCTGGGGCTGGGGCTGTGGGGCTGAGGCTGGGGCTGTGGGGCCGTGGCCGGTCTGTGGGGCCGTGGCCGGGCTGTGGGGCCGGGGCTGTTCTGTGGGGCCGGGGCCGGGACCGGGGCTCTGGGGCTGGGGCTGGGGCTGTGGGGCTGAGGCTGGGGCTGTGGGGCCGTGGCCGGTCTGAGGGGCCGGGGCTGTTCTGTGGGGCCGGGGCCGGGGCCGGGACCGGGGCTGTGGGGCCGGGTCTGTTCTGAGGGCCCGCGGCTGTCAGGCAGGGTGTCAGGCTGTGGGGCCGGGGCCGAGCCTGGGGCGGGCAGGGCTCCCCCGTGGCCGCCCCGACAGCGCTCGGTCGGGGGCACGGCTCGAAGCAGTAACTCACTTGCCTTTACAGGTGCATTCGGCCAAAAGAGCGGATCCCGCCGAGCTACGGAATATTTTTTTGCAGGTAAAAAGATCTGTCTAGTGTTGTTTGAGTGACAGTCTTCTGGTTTTGGCCCTCCCAGCGGTTTGCCATGGCATCAAACACATGTCGTGCTGCTGGGACACTTAAAGTTCACTTTACAGGCACAGTGTTGAAGGGACTGTCAGTCAGTGAGGAGATACTGCTGGTGACACAAATCCTCATTAACCACTTTGAAATTATAGTATTAAATAATTTTCTGTAGTATTTACGAGTTTTGTATAAAGCAAATAAAGTACTGTTATTTTTTAAATGCACCTTTTGAAAATTAAGAAAAAATTCTTCTTTCTGTATGTTTTGTCAGTGGGATATACGTGTCTTCCTCTTACAAATGCATGGACTGCTGGCAGTGTTTGTAGAACTTGAAATTGATTTCTAGAGATTTATATATTCTGTAATATTATCCCTTGCAAGGCCTTATAATTAAGATATATAAATAAGAACATGAAGCCTTCTCCACTTCCTTAGTTATAGTAAAGCACAGTCAGAAAGGAAAATCCAGCCAATCCTATGACTTTGATAATAAGGTTTGAATCAGGCATATGAAATAACAACAGCTACTATGTTTTTGGTCCATAGTTGGGCTACTGATATTTCAAGATCACTAAAATACCTTCTTTTCTCTTTATGTTGAGTGCTAACAAAGCATATTCAAGAAGCTTCTATCAAAAAGTTAAGAATATAAATTTAATATTAGAGTTAATACTATAAATAATAAAATCTATTATTTAATTTTTAACATGTATCTTCTGGTTCTACTGTATTACTAAAAGTTCCACATAATACAAGTAGTCAGAGAGACTTTTTTGCCCAAGAGATAGAAGTTATATCCCCACCTTAATTTTGGCAGATTTTTGCTTTTGCATGCTGCATTACACCAGTGACATTGCTGGAGAGTAAAAATTTAAGCGTGCTAACATGAAACTGTGAAAGCCCAGCATTTAGTTTCCAGTAAAAAAACCTTCCAACACAGGTTAATTTCATGGCATTCAGCTTTTAGAGATAAGGAATACGGTACGGTCTGTTAATAAAATTAGCGATATGAAACTACTATTTTCAAAAATATATATTAATAAAACACGAAAATGTGATTATAGAACATAATTTGCATGTTTGATTGGAAAAAGAGTGAAATAAGGTGTCAAAGTACTCTATTGAATTTGTAAGTGTGGACTTCTTATGATTCTTGACTTCCAGTAAGTAGAAGTTCTTCTTTCTGGAAAAAAGGAATTGAAGTCCTTGATATTGGCCATACAGAGAAAAGTGGAGACAAAGAACATTATACAACTGGACCTTGAAATTTTCATTCTGACAGTACATGTTTATTGATCTAGAATTGAGGCAGTCTGGTTTTAAAACAGCTTTTTGGTTTTCTCCATATCCTGTCTTAGTGTCTTCTAAGAAACATGGAAATTAATCTGTGGATTAATTCTTGCTCTGAGAAATGAAAAATGCTTAAGGAGAGCTTTTGTGTCTGAGGTTTGCAGTAAGAAAAAGAGCATAGAAAGAGTTTATTTTGCATTGTATTTGATGAAAATTGAGTTTGAAATTGTGTTTGATGGGTAGCAAACTAGTCGCAGGCTTCAAAAAAAATCAAAAGAGATTAATTCTTTCGAAGACTTAAGTTGTAGAGTCTTGTTATGAAATACTGGTAATGTTGAACACACCAAGGGTCAGATATGTTGTGCTCTTTGCTGAGAGTGCTGGCCTGTTCAGTGAGCTTCAGCTAAAGGTCGTGCTAAATTTGGCTTCCCTTGGAAATGGTTAGAAGGGAAGATGTGAACTCAAGGCCTCGTCACCATCCACCTTAATCATAGAGAGTGTGCTTAAATTTCCTTCTGTTATGCATGTCTTCTAATGTGATATGTGCCCTCTGTCCATCCATTTGCATTGTATCGTGGTGGGTATTTGATATATACCTTTCTCTCAGAATTCCTTCTGAAGTGTGCTCTGTGTTCCTTTTTACTATTTTAAACTGTTAAAAATCCAAAATTTGACTTACAATAAAAAGATGTGCTATTATTTCTCTGTAGTCCTGTAACTATGAAATGCAGGCATTGAAATTTCATGTCTGTGCACCATCAAATAAGTTAGGTGTTTGCTAAACACAGACTCCAGTAACGACCATAAAAGAACAAATTTGATAACAAATTATCACTGAACAATAAAAGCGTTAGAACAAGTTACCAGATTTCTTGGTGAACCTTCATTCTTTTTTCTTAGGGAAGACACAGTCAGCCTTTGAGAAATATAGTTGAATTATTCCCTGCCTGCTGAATTCAAGTGTAACCTGTTCCAGCAAGGAGGAGAAAGAAAAAAAAAAAAACAAATTTCCGTTTTTAATACAGGAAACTTTCTCTACCACCACTTAAAAGTTACCTGAATCTCTTGCTCATGGCTTAGCTTAATTTTAAAGAAGTAATGCTAATAGTGCCCATACGTCTTTTCTATTTTGAAACTTCTTTCTTTTCTCCCCAAATGAAGTCATTGGGATAGAACACCCCTTTAAATTGAAAACTAACCAATTTTAAAAAGAAAGCATTATTTCTGAAAGTGTGGTGATACCTAGCACTAGATTGTACAACTGGAGTAGGAGGTTTGTGGGTTGATTTTGTGTGATGGTGTTTAAAAAAAAGTCTCATGCAAATTCATCAAGTGCTTACCCAAGACAGTCTATAAATGTATAGTAAGAATTTTGTGTTACAAAGTAAGAGTTCAGGACTGAGGAAAATACAGATTTAATTCATGTGTTGTGTTTTGTATCCAAATTAAGTTATATTTACAGTTACCTATTTTGTGTTAAAAGGTTCTTGACTTAAGTTGTATGGTGAAAAGATAACTTGAGGACAACTGTATTTACATGCCTGGCTACTTTGTTAGGCCTTAATTTCTTGGCTTGCTGCCAAGCTCTTCCAAAATGCCATGACCTTCTCATATGGAGCTCAAGGTATCTGTCAGTTAATTATTTTTGTAACAAAACTTTCCAGTAGCATTTTTTATTGTAGAAGAAATAAATATTTGTAATAAACTCAGATAAACTGGTGTCTGGAGAAAAAAAGATGGTGATGTTTAGATTTTGACTGTCTTTGATATGCACTCTACTGTCATACAGTTAAATTCCATTATTATTGAAGATATGCTCGATACTCTGCATGTTTGATGGTCTTTCATACATAACATTTTTTTGGGGTTTCATGTCTTGCAGCAGAACTGTGCTTCGTAATGCATTTTTCAGTCACTTGTGTATACAACTGAGAAGAGAACCTTTCTGAGTTGATTCAAGGAAGCCACAGTTCCATTGTGCTGTAATGTTGGCATCAGTGCTGAATTAAAGGATTCCTGTCCACTGCTTTGTCTTCCCATTTTTGTGGAAATAATCTGTTCTAATTCTGCATAAATGCAGTAATCTGGTTTACAGTGCAGTCTTGCAAACAGCTGTCATCACAGCTATAGGGTGGAAGAGAGAAAGGTGATGAGGGTATGTGAGGGGCTGGTATTGTGGAAAAGATACAGGAGTTGCTGGTGCAAGCTCCTTTATGAAAGTGTGTCCTGACAACTGGTTGTGAAACAATTATGGGAGACATGAGAATGATTTCCTTTATCCTAATGGAGTGTTACACCGTAACAGGTATTGTGTGTACATCTGATTTTTAATATTCTAATTCCTGTGGGTCCCTTGCAGAGTAAGGGCCTGTTTTGTTGCTCTTTCATGTAAAAGTGTGTCAACTATCAAGATACTGCAGCATATAGTGGAAAAGTTACAGATAAGGCCATTAGTTTAAGTTTGAGTTCTCTAGTAGAGATATTGCACTACAGATATCTGGAGGCATTGCCATTTCTTTTTCTGCAGGGAATGCTTGTTTGCTAGGACTTAGAAAAGCAAAACACATTTTTACAAATAAATTAAGAATCACTACTTTTAATGAAAATTTGAAATCTGCCTGTGATTTTTATTTGAAATTCAGTTCTAGTAAAGTTAAAACTGAAATAACATTTCAGTCTACTCAAATCCTGTTTGTGTGTATGGGAATTTTTACTTAAAAGTGTTAGTTTCAGGGTAAAAATTAATCTGAAAATTTATTCCTCACAAAAAGGGAAAAGAAATAATGTGTGTTTTCCAAAGTAATTATGGTAACAATCAAGAACAGTTATTCAGAAAATATCTGCTACTAGAAGCTGTAGGAAAACATATGTGCTGTTTTCAGCAAATGGAAAGCTGCAGCATGGTTGTAATACCTGACAGTTTCTGAAAATATGTAATTGTCTTTTAGTTAGAAGATATTGGTCATTATGTGAACATATCTTTTCTACAGGGACATCTGATTGGTGGTGGTGTAAAACTGGTACAGTAACACTGTTAGTTAAATCGAGCCCTTTAATTTCAGAGCAGTTGCGCGCAGACAGTTGTGCACCATTCTCAGTTATGTTCAGTAAAGGTACTAGTTTGGTAATCACTGGTAATTAATATCTAAAAGGATTAATCTTTGTTTGTGTGATCTTGTTTTTTTTTATTTTTACTCTAGTATGCAAGTGTTGAGAAAGATGGTGAGCATTACATGACCCCAGAAGATTTTGTGCAGAAATACCTAGGACTTCATACAGATCCACATCACAATCCTAAAACAGTGCAGCTGTTGGCTGGAGTGGCAGATCAGACTAAGGATGGGTGAGAGTTTTGCTTTCTATTTGAAACATGTAATGCATTAGTAAATGTGTGAGTGCATGAACCTGATAACTTCATCTTCTGAAAAACATTGATTATATTACACTTTAAGCTTATTTAGACAATAAGTTTTTTTCACAAGTAAAGGTGACTATTATAGATTTGTCTGTAGAGAGAACTGGGAAAAAGTATGGTGTTTAACATGGATTTTTTTAAGTTAAGATTTGTTTTAGTGACGTTTTAATGAATACTACAAATGCCGAGGAAGTCGAAACACAGATACGTTCAGTGTAGGATGATTGCCCTGAAGAAATTCTTTTCTGCATGTCTGCATCCATGATTAGATACTGTATAGAATCTTCAGTACCTGTTATTAACATGGAAATATGAAAGAGCTTATGTAGTGTGCATTTCAAATCAAACCATTGAGGTATTTTTTAAAGTGCTGACTAATAGAAATGAGAGACATGAATGACTCTAGGAAGGAAGATGATGTTTGTCTAATGAAGATAAGGTCACAGTACATAAAGCTTTTCCAGTGCTACTTACAGATGATCCTACTTACTTTTAGACAATTCCCTGAAACCAGTTTAGAAAATGTCTGGTCTGCTGAGGCAGTACCCTCCAGCTCATTTGTTTTCCAAGGAACCTTTTCTTTTGCCCTATGTGGGCATCTAGATTTGGCCTTGGATTTAGTAAGGGCTTGGACATTGTTAAAGCAAATTGGCAAGGTTAAAATGGATCAGAGAAGAGGTCAAGAATGCAGAAGTCAGTGGGTATTTTGTGTAGAAGAATGTGCTGTTAAAATAGTACACATTTGTAAATATATAGATGTAACTTACTATAAATTGGAGACTTCTTAACTTCCTTGGTCACTTAAATATTTTTGTTTTCCTGTGCTCTGCTTTAAAATGTTTTATTAATTTGCTTGTTATACTGAGCAGCTTGCACAGTATCTGTGGTATAGAGGTGGAATTATATATGCTTTATACACTAAATGACAACAGTAGGATGTCCTGTTTGATGTAATGTTGCACGATTTTTCTTTTTATAAAGCTGCAGCACTTTGCTAATACATTTGACTATGCATACATTCAGTAAATCTAAATGACCTGTCTCTGTTTCCAGTACATGGCTGCAGTTTGTTGCTTTGTGATGGATTGAAAAGGGTATTTTGTATGTATCTGTTGAAATATTAGTCTATTTGATGGCTAGTAAACTAACAAGCTTAGTGTCTTATTTCTCTGAAAGCTGTTGGTTATCTTTTATGGTGTGCATTTCTTCAGAAAATACCTTATAAAACGATCTTGCAGTGAGAAATCAATAATTTGGTTTATTGCTAGAACAGGATTTTGAGACATCACTTTTTGTTGCTTTCCCTGTGAATTGAATACAAAGACATTTTTTTGTGTGGTGTGTTTTTTTTGTTTGTTTGGTTTTTGTTTTTTTTTTTGTCTGTTTTTTTATCTGGGAAATATTTGAGGTGAGTTAATCACATATGGGTAAATATGCTTTATCAGCTTCTGTATGGGAAGAGTGGAATTTTTATTTTGCACTACCATATAGTCCGCAGTGCAAAATGTTTGTCTGAATACTCGTTTGAATCTTATTTTTCCAAATGTTTTAATCTATATTTATCTGTAATCTGTATTTCATGTGAAGAATTTGTTATACCCCCATCATCATCACTTTATTTGTTACTTTGGATTTGCATTCTTTCATTTGTAGTGAGTTGTAATGTATCAAAATCCAGGCTCTAATAAACTATATCATCTGCAGAGATTAATCTGTAGCATGAATAATTGTAGTCTTCAACTGAATTCCAGAATGCATTGCATCTTTCCAAGAACTTAGTTACTTTATGAAGTCCAGTGAAGCCCTGTTCCATACATACATTTATTAATTAACTGACAACCCAATGTCATGCAGCAAGTCATTGAGAAGCTTTGGGTTCTCTTACAAAATTTTATTCCTGTATCTGCTGTCATAATCTCTTAGCCTTGCTTGCTCTTCAAATAAATACAGTGTTATTGGTTGCTTCATTGTTAATATTTTTTTATTTCTTTTAGGTTTAAGTTTGACACTTTACAGAAAAAGCACATTTTGGAACTGGCTCTCTGTAGGCATGTGTTTAAAAAAAAAGGGTTTTTACTTTTTTTTCTGATAGTAACTTGATCCCTACTTAACTGTTCCAGAGTACTATTCTCTCATTACTGCAGTACAAGACTGGTTTGCTTTAGTGGAACTCAGTAAAGCAGTTCTTAAAATAGATGACTGTTCACTTCCAGAATGTTTACTCCTAATTGTTACAAATGCATGTTCTGAGAAATTAATGCAATGATCTCTAAATAGAATTTCACCTAAACTTCCTTGTCTGCTGTCTGTTTAATACAACAGGATTTCATTGATGCTGTAAGCATTGCCGTGTCTTCAGACTGCTGGCATTCGTTTTGAAATTAGGATAAATCCCTCTCTGAATAATGTACTTACATGTGCCAAAACCAGCTTCCCAATTATATGTCAATTAACATTAGTAGGTATTGAAGTTTTAAAATAAAAGATGTTTTTCTCCCTTCAAACCTTCAAAATTTCACAGTAATTCAAAATTCTTCATTTTAATTGCTTGTTTCTGCGTACTCTTTTTATCAGCATATTGTTCTTAAATCTGGAAATATATTCTTGAGCCATGTCCTGAAGAAAGAGTTGATATTTCATGTAAGGGAGAGTTACAACAGAGCTATACATAACATCCAAAAAGCTGTATTGTGTGGGGGAAAATGAGCGAGGAGTTGTAGTAGGAAAAAAGGAAAGATAAGAGAAGAACTGTAAACACATGAGTTACTTTGTGTGCTTTTGAAGGGTAACAGCATGGAAGAAATAAGAGGAAAAGAAATTTTCTTAAAATATTACAAATAAAATGAAAGGTGAGTGATTTGATATTGTTCTGGGGTTGGTAATGCAGTGGGTTCACTGGATCATACTTGAGTAGCAATTGGGTGGGAAGCTCCATCATTCCATTTAATCCAGCTCCTGTTATCTCTGCACTAATGGCTGATGGAGAATCACAGAGAGTAGCCCTGCTCTTAGACATTGCATGTTGAATATATGGAAAGGAAATTGAATGTGTCTATCTCCTTTTGCTGTAGGCACTGTTAGAATGAGACCTCTGAAGACATCTTCTTTCATGGTCAGGTTTCTATGAATGCATTCTACAGAGATTGCCACTTGATTTTGTCAGTTATAAAACTTCCTGGTTAGGAATTAATTTGTATATCAGCTTTACACTGTGAGGTATATTTTGAAATGATAGTATTTACAATCATTTTAAAGGATCATCTGTTTGTTTGATACTAACCCATTATTTATCAAGGTCATCCTACGTATGAAATTGACTTTGCATCTGAAGAACCAGTCTCATATCTCTGATTTTTTTGGATAAAATGTGACAAATCAATAATAATTCTGTATTTTCCATATCTTTATTTTCAAAATAACAAATCCTTTTTTCTGTATTTCCTACATAATGTGTATATGCAAAAATGTTCTTTTTCTTATGTACTTTGACAGAGAAAGACTAGATAAAGTAATGAGTTGTGTAGCTTAGTTTTCTTTTTTTCTTTCTTTGCTCTGTGGGGAACAGAATTTATACTTGGCTCTTCAACAGTAAGCAATATTGTGTGAAGTGATCACTATAAGCCAAGGATCTCCTAAGTTCAGTTCAATTATGTACATTTTCTAGGAAAATGCACCATCTACAGTGATACTCCATGTTTTAATAGGATTTACTGAAGTAGTATTTTTTTGTTTAAAAAATGTAATTGAAATGCTTGTTCCCATTGATAATTTATTTGATGCTAAAATATGTATAACATCATTTATCCCACCATTTTCTTGTGCCAGCATTATCCTTTATCTTTCCTTAGCTTACAGCTTATCTTTCTGCAACTGTTTATACATAAAACATTAGGATCCCTTCGAGATTTTTTTTTTCTTGTTAGTCAGAATAAGCTGAGTTCCTCTAGAGAAGTTACTTATTATTATCCTAACAAGTTATGTGCATGCATTCAAGTCTGAGTTTATATGTGGTGACCACAAAGACTTCTGTTTCTGTGCAGTGTTGCAGAGACAATGTGGGAACCTTGTCTGGGGCTATCGCTGCTTCCTTATCTTTCCTAATGCATCCTGAGTTGCAGTTTTCTGTCTAGTGACTGTCCTGCATACACAACTCCAAATCTTGTGATCTGCTGTTGCACTCAAATCCTTTGCTGCCTTGTCATATCTTTGTGCCCAAATGTTCCTACGTTCTTTATTGTCCCCAAGTACATGACTTGGCGGTTCATGTTGTATTGGAAGTGTAATATTCTTTCTATATGCATAGTAAAATATAGCTTTTTCTGAACCTGTTTGTTTTTTATAAATGTTACACATTGTTTTAAGAAAATTTATGTTTTGTAGTGTGTTCCTGTACTTGAACAAAAGTATCTTAATAGAAATATATATATATAGTAATACAATGACAGACCTGTAAATTCAATGGTGATAGAATTTCTGTGGGTTTAAGTGCTGTCTGCTTACATTTATAATTACAAGGTAATAAATGATGGGTGGTCAGTGAGAATGGATTATGTTTTGGTTTTGATGGATATGGAAAATTCAGGAAGAAAATTGCATGAAGGTTAAGTAACTCCTTAAATGCAACAAATATTTTCAGTTTCTAGAGTCTTAGTTAAGTTATACTTTTATTTTAATACCTGGATTATACAGTTTTCTAAAGTACAAATGATCATTGGCATTGTGAATAATTTTTTTTAATTTTTGTAACTTCTGTGTTTCCCTTTGTAGGTTAATTTCCTTTCAAGAATTTTTGGCATTTGAATCTGTTTTGTGTACTCCAGATGCAATATTCATTGTTGCTTTTCAGTTATTTGACAAGAATGGCAATGGAGAAGTAACATTTGGTAAGAATACCTAAAGAAAAAACAGTTTAAGAAAGTGATTATAATAGTATTCAGTCGTAATAATGATTCCTGACCATAGGTGCATAGAAATGCATATTGTGCAGTCCTGTACTGTTTTCCTAAGAGTTTGCACAAGTAGAACTTTTTTTGTCTTTCAAGTAATACAAGTTTAAGAAGTACACAGAGACAAAATATGTTTTATGCTGTCTTCTTGAATCAAGATTTTTCATTTTCCAGTAGTAGTTAATACAGTGATGTTTTGCTCAGTGTCATCCTAAGTAAAACTTTCTGTCATGGACTTCATGCTTCAGCAATGGGGGAGTTATAAAATATATTCTGGATCTCCACATATCTTTGAAGAATTGTCATTAGATACAGTAAGAGCACAATGTAGAAATTGAGGAGGTTTAATCTTTTAATTTCCTATGTTAGTGTTCCTTTTCTTGAGGACCAAATCTTTTATGAGTGCAACTTACAACTAGTTCATATATTTGAAAAATTAGGAAGAAAATAATGGCCTTTAGTTCTGTTACCTTTTTTTTTCCCTAATCACATAAATTAGTAATCAGACAAAATTCTTCAGGCTAACTATACTGCTTTATGATATTGCTAAATAACTGTTATTAACATTGCAGTTCAAGGAGGACTAGGCTTTATTTTAAAAACTTTGTGTTTATGAAAATAAGATAAATCAATGGTAAGAATTTTAATAAAATGGAATGAGAATTAAATGTTATTTCTATCCAAAAGAATAAAGCTCTTAATAAAGAAAATACAAACTATGCTTGGATTTGTAACCATTTGCTGTTTGTACTATGTCATTCTTATGAAAATTGTTGCAACTTGTTGGAAAAAATGCAAGGGCCATTTTATGGAAACAAACTGCTTGACTTACGATGTCTGTTAAACTACATCGTTAACTGAAGAGTCAAATACTCAGCAATTTGGATACACAACATCTTGAAAAGAAAATCTTTTAGAATTTACGTAAAGGTGAAGTCAGTAAATGCAGTCATTAGGAATTGGACAAACTACTGCAGTCAATGTGACCATGTTAATGATGGTGTATTTATTCTCACAAAATGGGGATTTGAACTTTATAGCTCTCGTGAACACTCCTGAAATAGCTGGTTCCATAAATGAACAAAATTGTGTACATTTCAGATTGTATACAGATTGCTCAGTCAGGCTGAGGATGGTTATTTTTATGAGCATATAATTTAATTAAAGTCTAAAAGAACAACACAAATGAGAGATTGTATAACAGAAAATTGCATGGGTTTTGTATATCATTCTTGCTGAATTTTTTTTATAGGCCTGGTAAGTCTTGAATTGGAAATTCTTTAGGGGATTTAAAATTTACTGTTGGTTTCTTTTTTTTTTTTTTCCAAATTAATTATATTGCAATTATTATTGTATGTTGTAAGATAACATGGTACATCTTTTTTGTACTGCAGTTCCCACATTTTCAGCTGCTCTTTTGCTTTTTTTTCAATTGTTTGTAACATGGGCTGCTGATTTTTTACTTCATATGCATATCATACAAATTAATACATGCATGAAAAATATGAATGATGATGCATGACATGTTCAGAATTTGGTAACCCTGCAGTCAATTCCCAAGTCAGTCTTGTGGCCTTTAGAGGCTGTTTTATAAATGAGTCCTGCACTCTTTCATTTTCATATCACATAAACAGGCACAGAGTGTAGTTTCATGTAAAAACAGGACAATATAGAAAAATAGGTCTTAAAATTAAAAGTTTTAGTAAATTATTAGAAATATACTGAAGTGAAATAAGTTTAGCCAGTTGGTGTGAGAACCACTATCAGACAAGTCAGGTCTGTTACAGGTCTGTATGCAGTCTGCAGGTAAACCATGTTGGTTATGGGAGCAAACATCCGTCAGGACTTTCTAGCGCGGGTGAAACGCTCTTTGGATGTGATTGCATTGATGCCAATGCTAACTCAAACCAGTAAGTCTTGCCAGAAGCAACATGGATTTACTGAGGTTTTTCTACACTGTGCATCTGGAGCAAGGGACAGAATCAACTTGGGTCTGTTAGACCAGTAGCTTGAACCCAACACCGGCCTTGTGTGAGATAATGAATTTTTAAAAATATTCTCATCTACTCAAATTTTCAGTTACCTGGATAAAGTTAAGTATGCTTGTTAAATTTTAGAAATGGCTTTGTATTTGAAAGAAAGTTGCTCTCGTTGGGTTCACATCTGCTGTTTAGGCTTTATTTACTGACATGATTTCTGACCATACTCATGCATTTTAGCTCATGCTCTTGAGCCTCGGTCTGCCACTTGTCTTTTAAAATGTTTGGCTTCCTACTCTCCAATGATGAAACTATTAATTAAATTGTATTACAGAAAAACTGTCTTAGAAGAGGAGCAAGAGTTTATAATTCTTTAGAAAATATTTTGTAGAAATACTTGTCAGATATGCTATGCTAATCAAAGGCTTTGTGCAATATAATATATTAGTTGGAATTGTTGAAACGTGAAACCTTCTGTCACTTTAATGTTCTGTGCTTTCTTAATGCTTTGGGACCCTTTTCCTGGAGTTCTGGACATCCAGAAACCCTCTATGGATGACTGCAGTAAATATGCAGTTAGTATTCTGCAGCACTTGTATAGTAGGTCCATTGCAAGAACATGAAATTGGACCTGCTTTGTATGAGCAAACTGCACAGCATGCTCAGTACACTGGACTTGCTGTCAGCTTGGTGAATAAAAAGCAGTAAAATGACTTGTAATGACTCAGTGATACAAGTGACAGCGTAAATTTTTAATCATGGAGTAATAGAGAAAAAGCATGTATTTTCCTGATCAACTGCTTCTACATCTTCATAAATACTTACTAGGTGAATATTTTACGCAAAATGTGTTGCAAAATGAGCCCTTACAGTACTGCACTAACCATAAAATATTTAATAGGTAACAGCTAAAGCTGATGACAAAAAGTGATTTTTTCCTCACTTGCTTTTTCTTGTTCCTAGTTACTGTTTGCAGCCAGAGAACACTGACAAGTGCTTTGCTCTTTTGATCATGGGATGTAACTGACTAAACTGCTTAACACTAGTGAAATATTTGAAAACACTCCATAAAATGAATACTGTTGTACTTAGGAATATTGTTTTTATTTGTATTCTGTGCAAGTCTTTTGACCTGAATTCAGGTTAAAGCATGCCTGAATCTGCTCAGTCTATTTGGGTTTTTTCCGATGTTGAAGCAGATAATCTACTGTGGTTAAAAGGTGAAGTTTGTGACTGTCACTGAAACTTCTCTGAAAAATAGGTTGTCTAACTGGAAATAAAAGGATTCTTTGTAATTTATCTCTTTGGCATACAATACAGTGATCTGGACTGCATCACTTTTAACTGGAATGTACAATTTCAAGGCTTTTCCCAGCTGTTCCGTGTAGGCTTGCCACAAAGAAAGCCGTTCTCTGATAAACTGGAGAATTTCAGAGATACTTTTTTATTTAAATACACATGCTAGTATGGATAGAAAGAGCTAAAATTCTTTTTGATTCTTCTGCATTCAGAATTATTTTGGAGATAATTGGAAAATATTTATGGAACTGAACATAAGACTTTTAAAAACATCCTGCAGCTCAAAATCTAATTGCAAATACTTTGCAGAGTATAATAGCATCTTTTTTAAAAGCACTGGGGAGAAGAAGGCAATAAGATGCCTAGTAATGCAGCTGCTGTGAAAATTATATGATATTGGTGAACTGAAATAATAAACATCAATTTAATAGCTTCAGAAGTTGGGTATACAGGGATACTGAAGCCTTGTCCATCTCTTTTCTTAAATTCGAATCTTGGAGAGAAAGTTCATGTTTGCCTTAATCAGAACTTAGAGTTTGAGAACACTGGAAGAAGGTGAGTGAGAGGAACAAGAGAAAGGAGTTGAATGTATATTGTTACTACTGCTTTGCTTTTCAGAATCAGGATACACGGATTCCTCCTAGTACTCCTCCACCATTTCTAAAAGGGCAATTGTATTGAAAATGCTGGGATTTGGATTTAATCTTAAAAGTTCTGCTTTCTAAAATATTATTTGCAACCATAAAGGTTGGAAACCTTTTAAAAAGTACAAAAGTACTAAAAATCATGTCTATGGGGCTGAGGATGTAAGAAAAACACCATGTTTTTATCAAGTGTGCTGTAAACCAGAACTGCTATTTTTTTTTGGCCTCCTGGTAACTATGTTGATTTCCTCTTTTCAAGGTGTCATTTGCTTAACATATTCAGATAACGTAGGAAACATCACTGTATGTTAGGACTTTCTTTTGTGCTTTTATTTTGGTGTGATTTTTTCAGGCTTAAACCACAGTTGAAAATACTTGCAAGCAATGCAGGATGGGAGCCCCTCCTTTTTTAATAATAATAATAACTTCAAAACCATAGTTCAACAAAAGGGAACAGAAAATGAATTTTTTGTAATGGCTGTCATTAGTCTTAACTTTAAATGGAATCACTAATCCTTTTAAAATAGAAGTAGAAATACCATGTAACTATTTCTAGTTTTGCTTCTTCACTTTCTCACATCAAAGTCATTATTGTATTACATTTGGATGATTCAATATACTTTTGTGGCATGAAGTGCTACAAAAAAGTCTTTCTGCCTTTAACTGTGCGTCTTTATTTTAGGCTTCAAAGTGAAAATATGTTATTAGCAGAAGTAGTGAAGAACAGCAACATATAATGTTACAATGCATTATGTTCATTAGGCCTCAAATATCTACAAATGGGACAGTAGATTACTGAGTAGACAGATTTTTGAAAAAGCCAAAGGGACCCTGTTAAACAACAAACCTTTAGTATACTTACGCTGCTACTTAAAATTTGTCACTTCAAATTTTTGTGTTCGTAACAGGCATGGTTGATGTTTCATCACTGGGGAGAGGGAATTGCAAATTGTTAACAAGGTTGATGGCACTGGAATTGTGTGAGCTTTCCACTCTGCTTCTTGGGGAGTTGATAAGTCAAAATAAATAATAGGTACTACCTCAAGATTTACTTGGAGTACTGAGCTCATCCTCTCAGTGGGCTACCAACAAGACGTCATAGTGTTTGTAATTTATTTTTCCTCTGTATATGAAATTGAGTATTGCCTGGAAACTTTGTTTTACCTGTATCATTTGTCTGAGCCTGGTAGGTAACAATGTTTGGTGGAGGTTGGGCCAGCTACATGTATGCTACCTGCAGATAGCTGTCCCAGGCATGTGTAATTTGTTTAAAATGATTGGGTGGGGGAATTCTGCAGCAATCTTGCGAGAATATGTGTTGCCTTGGAGGTAATGTACTAGTGCACTAGAGTAGTAGGTTTATTGTTCCTGGGGCTGATGGTAAGTTGAGTGTGTCATCAGGCTGCTGACTTCTTTGCCTATCTGAGAAGAAAAGCACTGCTATAAGCCTGGAAAGAAAGTTATCAACTCAGTAGGAAAGGAAATTCCACTATGGAAAGGTGAGCAAAGAGTAGAAGACATTAGTGAATGAGCAACACATATTGACAGGAACGATGAATGCAGTCTGTAAAATATCATACTAGAGTGAAAGGCTTTAAAAATAATTTGCTGTTTGCCCCCTGCAGAATAGCCTTGTTGGAAATTTGAAACATTTGTAGTTTATATTAATTTAGAATCATTACTGGGTTTTGACTGAGAGATACAAAAAACCCCAGCAAACCCAGTATCTGTGCCTTAATGTTACCTGTTTTATTTGTTGTCAGTGCTTTGCTTCTACTGTGAGTAAAAAAAGTAATTAAAAATTATACATTGGATTGTAATTCAGAGTGACAAAAGCATAGGCAATGATCACATATATAATTTCTGACATGTGATTGGCTGTTTGCTGCTTCTCATCACACAAGTTGTTAGCTGTGGGAGTAGCTATTTTCTTTAATAGAATAGCCGACAAAACTGCATTAAAAAGGTACTTGATATATTGTGAAGAAAACATCTCTGGTCTTGGGTAGACGTAGTAAATTTTAGCACCTATTGAGAGGTGTTTTAGAATCTCAGATGGCTTTGGAAAATAGTTTAGTATTTCTGTGGTTTTAACTGTGTCGGTTACTTTACTGTGAAGGTGGTGAGGCACTGGCACAGGTTGCCTGGAGAAGTTGTGGCTGTCCCATGCCTGGAGGTGTTCAAGACCGGATTGGACGGGGCTTTGAGCAATCTGGTCTAGTGAAAGGTGTCCCTTTCCATAGCAGGGGGTTGGAATTAGATGATCTTTAAGGTCCCTTCCAACCCAAACCATTCCATGATTCTGTGATTGTTCAGAAGTACACTATTTTGCCTCTGTACCCCAAGTGTTCCATAAACAAAGCCAACATGGAATTAATTAAGCATTAGATATAAGAGCATATCTTTAAACTCAAGACTAAATACATGCAGTATACATTACTGAGTGTGAATGATTGCCTGGGGAAGAGAAATGGATAGGGCACCTGTGTTTTCAGAGAAGCAACAGGCTAGTTTGGGTCCCGTTTATTAAAGCTAGGTAGTTACTTCTGGACTTCTTCAAGTACCAGTACACTCAACCACCATTGAATATAAATTTTTTAATTATAATTTTATGTGCTGAAGCATCTTGACTTGTGATATGTTGATGACTAGTTGTAAATGTTCTTGTGAAGATAATAGTTTAAGAAACTGATTCTTGGTGGTTTAAGTAGTATACAATTAAATGCTTGAATAAGAGTTATGAAAACACCAGGGGCTTAAGTCTCATTAAAAGTAAGTGAAAAATCTGTCTCTATGAACATGGATGGATAAGGAAAAAAAACTTTAAGAAAAAAGACTGGGATTTTTTACCTTTCTTTGAGGTTAAAGGAAGCAATTATTGGAAACAAGTGAAAATACAATTCAGATTCTCTGACTGCTTGAGCACATTCTTTCATAAGTTTTCATTAGGGGAACTCAGTGTGTATTAGAAGTCAGTTTTACAGACACGTAAGTAGTTGCTAGCTGGCACCCTGTTTGTGCATCAGTAGCCAAGCCAACAGACCCAGTGAAGCCTGTCTTCTGCACTGCCCACCCTTCAGTGCCCTTTTGCAGGCTGCAGAGTGAGCTGCACTGGCCTCTTCATGTCTGGTACGTGAAGACTCCAGGTAGCCTGGTCAGAAGCTGCAGTGAATCAGTGGTCGGCTGGGGAGTTTAAATTTACCGATCTTGATTCCTTGATCTTCAGCAATGATGAATAAATGTGCTGCAGACAAAACTTTAAGGGGACATACAGCAAATACAATAGTTTAGCATTATGTCTTTGGTGCTTTATAATTTTTTTAACCCTCACCTTGCATATTGATACTGGTGAGTAGGTATGAATGGACAGAGTCAGAATAGTGGTTTAGGTTTCTTGTTTACTGTAGCAACTCCTTTAGCCTACCTGGCAGTGGAAACTGTGGTTTAAATTGCAGGTTTTTCACTATACTTTGTGTTTGACCTTTAAGTAAGGGTTAAATTACAGTTAAATCACTAGCCACAATCTGCCCTTTGAATATATAATCTCAGTCTAACTGTGAAGCAGGTGATCTAGCCAAGGAATCCTACTTTGTATGTCCCCATTCTGAGACATATATTTGGACATTTCCCTTCCTTTTCTCACTGAAAAGATAAAGCCATAAAGTGGTTTGCCTGCATTTGATCTAGAACTAACAGAAAGGCTATAGAATTGAAACAATGAATAAATCAGGTAGTCTTTTAGCATAAAGAAAGTATTATTTAATATTTGCTCCAAATAGCTCTTGATGGAGTTATCAAATGATAATTAAGATTATTCTCATTGCATTTTGTCTTTTAGCAGAACTGTTTAAACTTAGCAAAGGTGTTTTATCAGCTAAAATATTTTGTACTTTGCTTTACATTGAAGCTGTATGCTACATTTTATTTTGGTACTAGCAGGCTCTAGGTTGATAAAAACAAGCCATTTCAGGTACTTCGAGGTAAATTTAGAAGTGTTCACGTGGTATGGATAGATGTCCAGTTATATAGTTTGTGTAGCTGGATAATCTGCACAAAAACCTTGTTTTGCAACATGGCAATCCTGTGTATGATTAATGCACACTTTTTCAGATGAGGTTTTGGACCAAATTCAGATAATATTTTTGGCATTGAGATTTCAGTTGTACAGTGCACATGTGAAGAATTCTATAATCTGAAATGGCAGGTTTTTTCTTTACTTGGTTTAAAAGAGGACATATCTTCACTTATCTTAAAACATTTTAATAACTGAGACTACCAATTATGTTTTATAGGATTTGGTTTTTGTGCTAAGGCCTTATCAAAAGCATCTAATAATGTGCTTTCTGCTGAGTTAATGATACGTTTTAGATGTCATTTCTTATACCTATCTTCAATAGCCATATTCAGACAGTGTGATTGTAATAATCAAGTTTCAATCAAACCATACTTAGTATGACAAATATTGCCTGAGATTGTAATGCAGGTATTGGTGCTCTTGATAAAGGGCTTAATTTGACTTCTGGCAGAGACAGAGAACCACTATTGATTTTTATATCAGAATGTAAAATAGCTCTTATTTGTCATGTATGAGGGAAATTGCTTCTTAATTAAAACTAAATAAAACACTCACTCCAAGGTTTTGTGCAGTAATACAAAAAGTATCATGTTGTGTTTCAAATATATTCTTATACAGGTCTGTAATGGTTCAGTTAGCAATTATTCTTAACAAGCTAAAGCACTTCTTAAACAGCTGCTGAAATCATCATTTGTTTGTATCCTTCCTGGAATGTTTGTAGATTTACTGTACCCCAAGGCTCACGTTTTGTTTTTCCCTTCCCCAAAGCAAATGTCAAAGAAATATTTGAACAAACTGTTATTCATCTTCAAATCCCCTTCAACTGGGACTGTGAATTCATTCGACTGCATTTTGGACATAACAGGAAGAAGCACCTTAACTATTCAGAGTTCACTCAGTTTCTTCAGGTCAGTTATTAACCTTCTTCCAAAGTAGAACTGAAGTTCATTTCACTTCTAATAATACACTAATGCCATTTTAAATTTTGAGCTTATTCTGGTAGTGGTAATCCTTATCTGATACTAATCCTGACAGTTATGATGAACTATTATTTCTCCATACCAGTTTTGTAAGCAGTGTGTAGTCATGGTGCTTTAACTTGCCACCCTTCAGAAGAATGAGACTAAACACACTGTTTATGAAATTAACAATTTTACTGATTGTTGTTAAACTTCATCGAGGGTCTACTTTTTCTGTCATAGGAATTTAATAGCAAAACTAACCTCTGCCAGAGAAAGCTATCATCCTTAATATAGCCAGTTATTACTGACCATATAACCTCCCATCTAGAGGTTTTAACATCTGTAACATTTCTTTTAGTTTTTTTAAACGGTATCCTAATACTTGCCTTTTTTTTCCTCTCACTGGCATGTATGCTACCACACATACATTGGCAGTTCAGTCTTAAATGCAGACAACGTTGTAGGAGGTAAATCTGATTTCTTGAGATACTGCTGAAGGATCCTCTAGGGATCAGGCTTTAAACTGTTGAACTGCACTTTATACTAAGCCAAAAAGTTGCAGATAAAACCTATTATGAATTGAATGTTATACTAGAAGAAAGTAAAGGAAGATGTCAGTTATAAAGGATGGAGAAAGAGGAAAGTAGGAGAAATTTACATTATAATTCATGGAAAAGGAGTTCACAGAATTGTAGGTAATTGCACTGAATTCCATAAATTAACATACAATGTTCACCTCATGGTGTAATGTTCTGTCTAGCAAACATCATGAAAGATAAATTATGTGCCTCCAGAGCTGACCTTTGGTACAAAAAAAGCTTGGACTTAGTGTCTTAAAAGTAAGGAGTTATAGATGTGCTTTGTCATCTGTAATTATTGCCCAGGTTAAAAATAAGTCATGGTATCACAGAATAGTTTGAGTTGGAAGGGGCCTTTGAAGGTCATCTAGGCCAACATCCCCTGCAACGTGCAGGGACATCTTCAACTAGGTCAGGTTGCTCAGAGCTCAGTTCAACCTGACCTTGAGTGTTTCTAGGAATGGAGCATCTACCACCTCTCTGGGCAACCTGTTCCAGTGTTTTACCACCCTCATTGTAGAAAACGTCATCTTTCTATCTAGTCTGAATCTACCCTTTTTTAGTTTAAAATCACAATTGGCCCTGCTAAAAGTCTGCCCCATCTTTCTAATAAGCCTTCTTTGAGAGGCCACAGTAAGGTCTTCCAGGAGCCTTCTGTTTTCTTCTCTTCAGGCTGAACAACCCCAACTCTCTCAAGCCTTTTATCATTGGGGAGGTGCTCCAGCCCTCTGTCATTTTTGTGTCCTTCCCCTGGATCTGCTCCAACAAGTCCATGTCTTTCATGTACTGAGCTGTGTCTTGATCTAGAGCAATTTCTAGAAAAACATACCTAACTATAGGAACTGAAGTTTGTATTGAAATACTGGAGTTCAGCACAGTCTTTGAAGGCTGCAGTATAATTTGATGTTACTTTCAAGGAATAAACTGTGTCCCATGATTGACACTACATATTTAAGTGATCCCAGGCACAAACCTGGAACATGAGTGCAGAAAGCAACCCCCAGATTATTAGTGAAAAGAACCTTTTTGTTGGCAACTCAGAGCAAAGTGTTAAATATCTGTTCTGGTTTTATGGTTATTGTTCCGAGATACTGCCATGTAGGATAAAATAACCTCTTGCTGTCATCATATAATAAAAACCCTTAGTAGGGAAGGCTAGTATGAGTTGCGGTAATTTCAATATGTACACAAATTGGATATCGTTATTCCTTCTTTTAGATAAGGTTGTTTTTCTCATTTGGTTTAACAGCATCTTTTGGGGTTTGGGACTTGGATCAGAGCACATTTGTTGCACCCGGATCTGGAAAACATTGATCATGAGGTTATGAGGGCTGAGAAATTACTGCAATGGTGATATAAGCTAGATGATTTGCCCTCTTCTTACTGTCTGTCAGAATATGGTTATTTTAGCAGCTTCTAGAGGTCTGAATGACAGCTGAATGTGCTTTTATTGTTTGGTTGAATAGAAGGAAACAACTTTTTCTAGACGTAGAATTTACAACCATCATTATTATCTTGAGGTTAGGTTACCACAGTGCTTTATGTGAAGGTTTTTGCAGTTTGTATAGGAGTTTTAAATTGCCTGAAATGAATGACCATTTCTGACATTATGGGAGATAGCTGTTTGGGACCATCTAAATCTGTATTATATAATTTTCACTGTCCTCCTGTTTATTTTCAAGTACTTTTCAATGAGTTAGTTTATAACAGCCCAGTCGTATCTCATCTTGGAAAGAGATCAGCTCACTTTGAGTCTTTAAGATCAATACCAGAAGTTTTTCTAGCAGTTAAGTATTTAATAAAGGAATAGATAGCAGACAGGGCAAGGGTATGTGAAGTTTCTTTCTCAAATCATTTAGTGAAAGTGCATATTTCCTTACAGTTGAATTGAGGCTTTCCTTTGACAGGATGAAACTGTGCATAGAATCAGTATGCAGACTTCTGTTTTAGTTGAGCTGGCCTTGAAGTTTAAACTGTAGTTGTGCTGTGGTCTACATGCACAGACATATTGGAGTATAAGAATATGAAATGAGTGAAAATTTTTTGAACAATGAGTTACAGAATTTGTTTCTAATCTGCTATCTCTGAATATTCATTCTAGGAGCTGCAGTCAGAACATGCAAGACAAGCCTTTGCAATGAAGGACAAAAACAAAACTGGTCTGATAACTGGGCTGGATTTCAATGAGATCATGGTTACCATTCGCTCGCATATGCTAACTCCGTTTGTGGAAGAAAATTTAGTTTCAGTAAGTGTGAAAAAAAAGGGTGCCTTGAGTTCAGTGTTTAATAGCTGTAATGTTTTAAGATGGTACTGCTTCTCTCCCACTTCGTATTCTACCTGTTTATTACTACCTTGGTGCTAGAGATTATAAGCTTCATAATAGAGTGGTCAAAGTGAAGCATGGCAGCATTCCTTGGCTGCAGTCATGGAAAGGCTGGCAGTCTGGTTTACATTTTTGAAGTGCTATTGGAAGCAGCTTGAGTTAGTCCACTATATTTTCCACTAGAGCATGTCAAAATGTACTTGGCAAAGAAAGAATCATAGAATTGTAGAACCATTTAGGTTGGAAAAGATCCTTAAAATCAAGTCCAGTGGAAGTCATTTAGGACAAAATCATCCAATTTTTGTATTTGAATATGTGCCAGATCTCAAGAATTGGAGACTACTTACAGTTTTGTTGTTTTATATACTCTTGCATTCTTTTCTTTTTCAGATCAGAATTTGGAAAATCAGTATGTAGATTCTAGAGGTAGAATGGTTACGGCTGTGATAGTTTGGCAAGATCTGTAGGTAAAGTAATGACATACAAGTTATAAATTAAAAGTAAATAGTATGTTAATTACATAAGAATGAAATTTATATGAAAGAGAAAGTAGTAACTTTTATCTTACTATCTTACCTATAAATCTTGCCTTGCCTCAATAATAAGGCATACTGTCTTCCATAAAATGTAGAGTATCTACTAATTTTAGACTTTGAAGTAAATGGTCATTGATGTATGTGATACAAGAAGTCAGTACCTTTATCTAAAGTAGCATCTGCATGCATTTTTCTTTTAGAAAATTGCTCAGTGACACATTTAGTGTGTCTTCAGATAAATGGAACAATAATCTACTTACATGATTATTTCCTAATCGTTTCCTAATGTTCAATTTTTGCTACAAAAATAGCATCCTGTCTAATAATTCTCTCCTCATGTTTCTATTAAAAATATCTTAAAATTACAGGAATAGAAAGCTATCTTTAATTCTTTCCTAATTTGCTCAAATGAATGTTTCTCTAATTTGTAATAAGTTGTTGTAAAGGGGCTTAATGCACTTAACTGCATTCATTTACTTTTTCAAGGTAGCTGGTGGAACTGTTTCACATCAGGTCAGCTTCTCCTTTTTCAATGCATTTAATGCCCTTTTGAATAACATGGATCTTGTTAGGAAGATATACAGTAATATAGCAGGTACAAGAAGAGATGTTGAAGTCACAAAAGGTAAAGTATATTTCCTACTGTTGATTAATGTTTTAATGCTGTCCATTTTGCAATCTGGTGATGGTTAAGGCAAGTCAGAATAGTATGCAAGGTTAGGGCTACTGTGCGAGTGTTTTTTTAACTGTGGGTGATTTTCATCCTTATAGGTTAGTAAGTATTTTCATTTAGCTCATTAAAAAGAAGATTCCGGCAGGAGTCATGTTGCCCTTATTGGTTTGAATGGGTAACTGCAAGTCAGTATATTATGGAGGATTTTACAACTCCTTGAAAGAGATGCACTGTTGCTTAGAGATAGAAAGTTCTAGGGAATGTGGTCAAATGGTTTAAGTTTGAAAATCCATCATGAGTAATCTCTCTGTTTTAGCTCTAGTTACTTTATTCATTATGAAATCTTTTTTAGAAAAATTGTATGAATTTATAAGCTCTTAGTGCTTACTTGCCTGAGTGGTTTTTTATACACGGCAAATCCCTGTGCATGTTAAAGGTTACCATATTTCAGTCTTGCCACATGCTTGTGCTGATTGCTTTTGTAATCATTTTATGACAGACTTTATCACCAGTTCTATTGCCTATATGGATGGTACCAGTCAAACCACTGTGTGGTAAAAAGCCACTGCTGAGTTGTTGAGGGGTTTTTTTCCTTCTTTGTTTGGCTTATATTCCTATGCTCTGCATAGGAGAGAATAAAATTTCTGGTTTTGACTCTCCACATGGTGTAACAAATTGCCTTGCAATGTTTTTTGGTACAGATGCATAAATACATCTTGCCTGGATATGTGTTGAGAAAAAGGCTGCTGTGTTTTCAGTGCTCAGGCTCATTAACTGTAACTTGCCAATTACGTCATGGTCACATCATGCAACTTGGCTGGATGAATACCTAAGCTTGGGGTCATTCAGAACTTGAACAGGAGGAAGTCTGGACATGATGGCAGTAGATGAATCAATTGCCCTTAACACTGTGAATAATGGAGCATTATTCTGTTCTGTTCTGTTTTGCAGAACTTCAGAAGCAAGAATCACAAATTGTGGGTGTCATTTTATTAAGCTTGCTCGTATGAGGAGTTTTGTTGTCTTTGATGAATTCTTACCACAAATCAGAGTTGCGGAGTCAGACGTGCTCTGTGTTGCAAAGGCCTGTTTCAGGATAGATCCTCTCCTAAAGATATCTTTCCCCTGTAGCATTATGGATTTTGCTTCTTGGTGATAGACTTCATTTTTATGATATTAGTTTGACAAATAATACTCTTGTTTTATTTCTCTTTCCGTTTTATAAATCCAGAGGAATTTACCCACTCTGCAATCCACTTTGGACAAGTTACACCACTGGAAATAGATATTCTCTACCAACTTACAGATTTATACAGTGTTACTGGGTAACATAATGATTATTTTATCATTTTGCAATAATTATTCTTCTGTTTTTGGTGTGAAAAATACTTATTTTTGTCTTAATTTTAAAAAGTTTTATGTTCCATTATGTTTTGTTATAATTTATGCAATGTTAACTGATTTTGGTGTGTGCATGCGTTTTGTAAGTGAATTGTGTATGTCAAGCACAATTATTGATCTGTTATAGGTATAGATATGAAATAGCAAAAAAGTATAAAATACAGTACTCACAAAAGGCTGCAATGCACTGGCCGATGTTTTGCATGGATCTTTAATGCATGTAAGATCTTAGGTAGAAATAGCTAGAGATAGTTTCATTTGTGTATTATATTCCTTATTACTAGTAATCAAGAACTTGGTTCTGAATAACCCAAGCTCCCTTCATCTCCAAGCGTTCTTTATAGCAGTGTAGCAGACTTCTTAGGTGTGCATCCAAATATGACAGGTCTTTTTTTAAACATGGATGTACTCTGTGTGGCCAGGCATACTGTATTGAATATGTTTGATGTTCTATCTGACTGTAATTTGCTTTTCTCTGCCTTATGTAAAGGCGCTTAACTTTGGCAGATATTGAGAGAATAGCACCACTGGCTGAAGGTGCATTACCTTACAACCTGGCCGAACTCCAGAGGCAGGTGGGTGGAGGAGTAAAATTGTTGAAATTACGTGGATGTTTCCATGTCCTTGCAAATGAAAAATAAGAGTACTATACATTAAACAAGTGAAATGTGCTGCGTGTATTGCTGTAACACTGGAAGCGGGGCAGACTATCAGACACTGTATGTGTCTAAACCAGGTATTGGATGTCATATTGAAGTCTGGCCTGATTAGATACAAGCATGTATAGATGCTTGGATTCCTTACTATGAATACATTTGTTCACTTCTGAAAACGCCTGTCACAGGACACATCCCTCCCATGAACCTCTCCAATGTGATTCCTCCCACAGGCTGCGGTTCTTCGCAACCTGCTGCAGTGGGGGTCCTTTCCACAGGGTGCCATCCTTCAGTAATAGCTCCAGCATGGGTCCCCTGTTGGGGTCACAGCTTCCTTTGGGCACATCCACCTGTTCCTGTGTGGGGTCCTTCAGGGACTGCAGGGGGATCTCTGCTCCACTGTGATCCTCCATGGACTGCAGGCGGACAGCCTGCCTCACCATGGTCTTCATCATGGACTGCAGGGGAATCTTTGCTCTGGTGCCTGGAGCATCACCCTCCCCCTGCTCCTTCACTGACCCTGGTGCCTGCAGAATTGTTTCTCTCACATGTTCTCACTCTTCTCTCCAGCTGCCATTGTGCAGGGGTTTTTTTCTTAAAAATGCTATCCCAGAAGCACTACCACTGTTGCTGATGGACTTGGCCTTGGCCAGCAGTGGGTCCATCCTGAAGCTGGCTGCCCTTGGCTCTGTCCAACATGGGGGAAACTTCTGTCAGCTTCTCACAGAAGCCACTCCTGTACCTCCAACCCCAGCATTGCCACACAAACTCAATACAGGTAGTAAAAATTATGAGTATTAAATACAAAGCTCATGAATGCGTTCTTTCTTAAAAAATGGAATGGCTTAACCATTCCTCTAAAACAATAATTGAATTTTACTTGTTGGCAATCTGATCAGGACAGTAGAAGCAAAATTCAGATGTATTGGGACTGATGAAAAGGGTAGAATTAGAAGATGAAAAAGATCATAGTAGAATGGTAACCCTTTATTTCACCAGACCTTTACATTCATGTTTGCTAGCTTTGCATTTATCATAGTTATATCCCCTACGAAATCGAGGATATGTATCAGTGACAGGAAAGTCTTGAATTAGTTCAACTGATAGAGTTGAAAAATAGTCCTGTGCAGAATATAGCAAGTCTTTCGTATGAGTGTATTATAGTTACTGTTACTAGAGCTGACTTGGATAATAGGGTTCTCTTTCAAACAAGCTGGTCTGAAACAGTGTCTAGTTTGTTCTTAACGCTGCTGCTCTGTTGTCCTCTGTTGTCCTTTGGCAATTAGACACATCTGAGCCAGTAAGTGTCCAAAACCTACTTAGTGGTAACCCAACTGCCTGTGGATTCCTAAAGAACAAGAATGATGGACTGGATTGACCCAGAAATGTGTATACAAACATTTATTAAGGCTAATATTTTGTTGAAGTTTTGTAACAAGGTTCCTAATTGCCAACTTTGGGTTTAGCAGTGTCCTTGTACTCACCTTTCTGAGTAGAAAAAATACTGACTTATTTTGCACTTCAGAACTACCTGTTATAAGATGAACTCACTGATAAAAGTGTCACTCATCACTAGAACATAATATACTCTTCTCACACTCTTGAAGTAATACATTATATTTTCATCTTATTCTACATTCTGTGTTAAGACCAGACAGCAGAAAGTAAAGTAATTCCATTTTGTTTGATTTATAAGGAAAGTCTCGTATTAGACTTCAGCCTAAGTGAACCCTATACTGACTTAACTGTATTGACAAAATGAAAAATGTCCCTTCAGCCATGAAGAGCAAATATCATCCCAGTGAGGTCCAGCTGTCCTTGGAAAATTAAACCAATTCTGTAATCACTTTGACATGATTTAAAAATTCCTTTGTAAAGAAAAATCTAAATTTTTACATAAAATAACTCTATATAGATTTGATAGAAATGAAAATTAGCCTGCTTTCAACCATATTTACTTCATTGTCAATTTTTTTTATTGTGTAAGATTTTTTTTAAAGCCTAGCAGCTGAATATCCTATGGGGGTGACAGCTACAGTAATTTTCTGTTTATAAATATTCATGATTTGAAAGCTATAGCATTAATTACATTCATTTACATATCCATCTGAACGCACAAGTAAACTGAAAACTTTGTGAACACTTATTTAATAATATAAAAGTGACATTTCCTTCAGAAAGAATTTGATTTTTAACATTCAGTGATGTATTCATTAAGATTAATGTCTAAATGCAATGATTGGGTTTTGATGAGAGCTGTGTGGAGCTTAGAAAAAAAGAATAATCTTAAAACAGCTGAAAGGCAGCAGGTGTGCTAAACTAGGAAAAAATTTTTGTGGAAGAACTAGTTCTGCATCTAAGGCTTTTTGGGATATATTATTGAATGTGTCTTTCATTTACATGAATCACAGAATTGTATTTTATAATTTGTTTTTGTGGTTATTTTGTTTTTTTTGTTGTTTTTCTTTGATTTTTTTAATAAGAAATTACAGTGGTTTTGAAATATTAAGGGTATTCTTCAGATTTATTGCTTCTATTTGCTTGTTAAGGCAGTATATTAGATTATTCCTTTTTTATACTGGTTCTCACGAGCAGTGTGTAATTTTGGTGGTACCTAGAATTTCACTATTCCTCTCTGTTAAGCTATATTGTGAGGGAGGAAAGTGTCATGTGGAGGGAAGTGGTTTTAGCTTTTTATTCTGTGGAAAAATTGTATCTTGATCTCATAGGCTTTTGTCCTACATTGTATGTGTACCTACACTGTGTAACCTTATGCAGTAAAGGCAGGTTTCTGCACCTCTGCTGTAACTCCAGTCCCAGCAGAGTAACTTGCACTGAGGTACATGTTGTCTTTCTGTGGGTATTTCACTTTTAAGAGCTTCAGAAAGCTGACCATACCTTAGTTCAGTAGCCTTGGTGAGTTAGCTGGGAAGTGTGCATGGGATAATCTTCTTGAAGAATTCCTAATGTGCATCAGAGCAAAGCCTCCTGTGTCACTCTGGGGTCTGCTGACATTCCAGCTGTGCTGTCAGGAGCACATCTGCTAACAATATAGGGTACTTTGAAGAAAAACAGGTTTGTGTTTGGGACTTCAGTGTCTGTTTTAATATGGAATTCCACAGTTAGTATCTTGGCGTCTTATATAGGCCAGACAAGTTATACTGCATAATACAAATAATCATCTTGTTTATGTTTGGAAGAAAATTTGGCCCATCTTGCATATTTTATAGTACAAGTTTGTGAACACCTATATCTTGTTTTATGAGTGACGTTGTCTCTAATAGCCATATAATATTATGATTATGAGTCTCTGCAGATATTTTCTGTGCAGACTTGTATTTACCTAGAACACTAATACATTTGTAGTAGTACATGTCATTGAAATGAGTGAGATCAGTATTTTATCTGTAAATTAACAACTGCCTGAAAAAATCTTGTGGAGGATTCTTTGGGGAATAATTGACCTTTTGCTTGTTTTGAAAACTTTAAATGTCTTGTTTATGCTATGCATTAATGTAATCTTAAAATATGCCCTGCACTGGTAGGTCCTATCTGTGAGATACTGAATTCCTTGTGAGGTATTTTGAGTCAAAGGGGGTTCCATGCCTTACAAATTCAAAGGCAACAGAACGGGAAAAACAAAGTTGTTTTGAGTTTGTCTTGTTTTCTTGACCATAGTTGTTTCAGTTATACTACTGTGCTGGTTTTGCCACAACCAGGAATAAGAAGGGATGAATATTTCCTAAAAGGAGCATTTGAAAAATGTGCTTCATTAGGTGTAATAGAGATTATATAGTAATTATTTTTTATTCTTCCTCCATAACATAAATCTACCATTTTTTATCAGTTTCTTTCTGTAACATTACAAAAGCCAGTTCACAGGTATCTTTGTTTTCTTGTACAGATTTTCAGGCTTTTTTTTTTCCTCCCCTTACACAGCAATCTTTTGGAGAATTAAGCAGACCTGTTTGGCTCCAGGTAGCTGAGTCAGCTTACAGGTTTACTTTGGGCTCAGTTGCTGGAGGTAAGTAATATTTCTGCTTTCTGTTTTCAAGCTTGGATTAGTTTAACACTTTTACCAGATTATTTGATCTCATCTGAGGTGCATTTCTTGGTTATACATGTGAAGAACTGGATGATGGAACAGTTTTGGTTGTGCTGTTCCCTTTTTTTCCTTATCACTTGGGTTCTCAAACCCCTTCACTGTCCTTCAAAACTCTATTCCAGTAAAAAAAATCAGATTGGTTTGCTTCATTCTGTACACCAATTTTTATTTAATAGTGTAATGCATTCTCCTTGAGACTTCTTTCTTAGACCTTCGATATTGTTCTTTCTTACTTCCAGCATATCTTACCAGCTTTTGTATGCTTTGTGTTTAAATAAATGCTGTAGAAAATCATCACAATGATTACAATGATAGTACACCAACAATGGTGTTGCAGAAATAATACTCCAAATGCTTTCTTACAGCTGTTGGTGCTACTGCAGTATATCCCATAGACCTGGTGAAAACTCGTATGCAGAATCAGCGTTCCACGGGTTCCGTCGTAGGAGAGTTGATGTATAAAAACAGCTTTGACTGCTTTAAAAAGGTTTTGCGTTTTGAAGGCTTTTTTGGTCTTTACAGAGGTAAGTGAATTTAAAAAAATATATATGTATATATATATATATAAAGTCAGTAATTTTCTGTCACCCTTTTTTTATTTTAATG
>JAWWEE010000162.1:20047411-20087386 GCA_035221455.1 Xenops minutus | reverse complement strand
GAGGTTGTTAGCTGCTCTATATGTGAAAAACTACCTAGAAGTATAAAAATCTACAAATTCATGAAAACCCTACGGCAGCAATATAATTAACGAGCTTTTCAATTGGTTTTTTACTGGTAATATAAGCATAGGGCTTTCCTTATAGTTTATTTTGCTCAATAACCTGATCATCAAATCCTGTTTTAATATTGTTGGAATACATAATTCTCTATCAATTATATAGAATTTGTAACATATATATAATTGGTGTTGCTGCTAAATTATTAAAATGTGTTAAGGGTCTTCTCTTTTCCTTTCTGTACCAGAAGAAGGCTGTTACTGCTTTTAACAGAAAGGTAGGCAGTTGTGCACCTAAGAGAGGAAGAAGTTAATTGCAGGAAGATTGAATTCGGGGTAGAAAATAGAAATGTTTACAAATTGGCCTATTTGTGTTTCTGTGGTGGGTATTGGGCGAATAGGAAGAGTTATTTTGGCTGCTCTGCAGGATATGCTAATTTTTAACATTAAAAATAAAAAATGGAATTTCACATATATATGTAAACAAATAATGCATATTTAATAGGCAGGTAGCTGGTAATTGCCTGGAAGAAGTGAATTTCTAGTCTAGTGTTGCAATTTAAAGTTATTTGAATTTTTTTGTATGGTCCATTGTATTACATAATCAACATGCTGCTTAACATTTTATCTACCAAAATTATTTTTAAAAATGATGTTGGGAAGTGCTAAACATTTGAAATTGGTTTCCTGCTTAATGCAATACAAACAAAAAATTAGGTTGTTTAACAGAATTTGCCAGCCACAAACTTTATAAATTGTATTTAGATCGGAACTTTGCCTAGCAAGAAGCCATTTCATCTTGCATGCGTAGGTGTGTGTGAACTGGGAAGGGAAAGTTGGGATGAGAAGTCAAGGGAGTCTGAAGAATGTCTTTGGACATAAGTGGTGTCAGATAACTGAGTAAACACCATGCAGTAAGGCCAAGGAACAGAGAAGATGGGAATCACTTTGGATGGTCTGGGAGTTCTAGTGATCTACCTAATGGTTGCAATACATGTCCACAAAAACATGGTCTTTAGTTTTCTTTCTGAGAAGTGAAGAGAGGGAGTAAAAGTAACATTAACAATACAGACTGGTAATTTGAGTGGAAAGTATTAAAGACTGTCACTATTACAGTGGAGATGATTAATCAAAAGCAGGGGTTGATCTCCCTCTGTTTGGGTCAAGGTGCTTCAGTAAAGCTGCAACAGTGATGATTTGAAATGCCAGTATTGAGGGATGTGACCAGTGGGGCTTGCAGTAACAGGCTGGCAGTGTGCTCAGCAAAGGCCGAGAGGTACCTGGCGCTTGGACAGTGAAGGTGTTGGTGCTTCCTGCCCCCATCCTGTAGACACAACCGAAGTGCTTGGGCATTCTCAGCAGGACCTGATGAGGTTTGCAGTGCTCTTTTGCCTCTAGTCTAGAATAACTCAGGTTACCAACAAATAAACTGTGCTTCTGGGCTAATCTCCAGTTTATTCTGCCTGCTGTTGGAGAGAGGAGGATTGTGCTAAGGCAGAAAGGATTAGTGTTCATTAGTTCTGGATCAGTTAGTAGAGAACACCGTGCCTGCTGTCCTGCAGGTGCTGTATCATGCTTGATTTTACTTCACCCCACCCCTGCACGTGTGTGCACACACCCAGCGCCACAAAAGGGTTTATTTCCTGGGCAGTTTGGAAGTGGTGAAACGTTTCAATTGCAGAGGTTCTGCATCTATTTAGTTCACTAAAATTTGATGGATTGGAGGAACAGATCAGAGTGAAGATGAGCTTGTATATTGTGGAAGAAAGGCTTTTTAAAATTGGCTGTATTCAAGTGGTTATATGCTGTAAATTTTAAGGAAGTGGTTTTAACCTTTAAGTGAAAAGGCTTAGGAAAAAGTGTGGGGGGGAAAGCTTAGCAAAATTTATCTGCTTTGTGATGAACCACGCCCTTCTTCCACAGTGAATGGTAGTACCTGCAGCAAACCAGGGAGAAATCTAAACATGTAATTTTAAATAAGTTTACATGTCTCTGAAACGGAACTGTCAGATTGACTCTCTCTCAAACCTGAAAAGCAGTTCTTTGAAAGTCTCTGGTTAAAGTGCGGAGTCAGAAGCAGCTTTACAACACTCTTGCTAAGAAGTTTGCAAGGTAGTCCTTCAACACTGCTAACAGAATATTTCCTGCTGGTAAAATCTGTCATGCTCTGCTCAGTGATAACGGCTCCTGTTTCTGTCTAGTATCCTATTTTGAAATGTTATTCTCCCTATTTAAATTTTATATTTTGTTTCCACTTAGGACAATTAAAGACTGCTAAACAAAACTCCAAACACCTTTTCTAATAATTTAAAATTACACTATTACATGCAAATTTACCTTTTAAACAGTATCACTTCTAAATGCAAATAGTACATCTACACATTGGTGATGAATTATTATTGAATAAACATAAGGTCTTCTTTATGTGTATTTGATGCTTTAGTGGCACAAGTCTAATGATTATTTTAGTTTAGTATTTCCTGTGATATCTGATAGACTTTTAAACACAGCCACAACTTCTATAAAATGGTGTCATGGAGAAAAGCAGAGACAAACTGAACTAATGCACCTCTGTGGACTATAAACATACAAATGTAAAAATTTATTTTATACAAACCCATAATTTCTAACCTGGGGCTTTTAACTTCCAGACAGGTGCTTCATCAAATATCTCTCATACGCTTTTACATGAGAGCATCAGCCAATGCAGTGAGCAGTGAAGGTGCTCAGCACCTTGCAGAAGTCAGTATGTCACCACATGCTCTCGTAACGCAATTTCCTTTCTTTTTCTTTGGATTCGCAGGCAGGAGCTTCCCAGGTCATCTTCACTAATCCACTGGAGATTGTAAAGATTCGGTTGCAGGTAGCAGGAGAAATTACTACAGGACCCAGAGTCAGTGCTCTCTCTGTTATAAAAGATCTAGGCTTTCTTGGTCTTTATAAGGTATGTACTTTTGCTTGGAGTGGCTTTATCTTTTTATGCTAAACTTTTATATTCTTGAAACAAAAACTGTTAAAAACTAAGACATCTTTTGAATTTGAAACCAATCTCTTCCTGCAGGGCAGCCCTACAGTGGAAAACTGAAGAAAACTCACTTCTATATTAATGGCAGTGGGATACAAAAAAATACTCCCCCATTCTATCCTTTGGGCTTTTATGCCAAGCTACAGGGAGTCTTGTATTGCAGCCCTGCTGGCTTCTGGCACTGATCATTTCATTTGGTGGGGTTTTTTGAAAAGTTTCTTTAGCTTTCCCTGTGCATTTTTCTTGTATTTATTTTGAATCTCTGTTATTTCTATTGTTATCTTTGCAGCAGGATATTCTCTTTGTCTTAATAATTTGATGGCAGTGAAACAGTAGTGGAGTATAGTAGGGTTCAGATTTTTAAGAAGTTAAGTGGTGGGATTTGTCAAAAAATTCCACTGAAAAAAGCCCATACTGTATGGTACTTCAGCAGAATGCCAGTCAAGATTTCTTCCCTGCAGGTATACTTACTGCCATCATTACAGATCAGATGTAATGGAGCAGAAACTATTAGTTTTCTTAAACAAGGAAGAGTGTTTCTTCCTGTATCTTCTGCCAGTGCAAGGGGTAATACGTAAATTCAGCAGTTATATTAGCTGTGCACTTACAAAACGTTGCTTTATGTGATTTGTCCATAGACCTGCAATAATACTATAAAAATGTGCACATTTACTTTCAGAGCTGAAGGTTTTGTTTTGAATTCAGTAGATGAGATTCATGACCATTGTGTTTCCCTGGGCCCATTTCACAGTGATTTTTCTCTTTTTTTAACCTTCCAGTGCAGCTTCTTTGGTCAACCAGATGATCAGTGTGAGGTCTTAACAGTCCTTACTGGTGTTTTAGTAGCTTTTGTGTCTGGTGGAAAAAATGGCATGCAGGGACTTGTCTTGCTGTCCCTAGTTGTGGGTTGTTGTCAGCAAGACGTAAGGGACTGATCTTTCACTTCATTGCCTTTGGACACATAATGTGTAAAACGTATTTATCCTAGGTACTGACGTCACATATGGCTTACCAGAATTAGACATGAACCTTCAATCTCCCTCATTGCAGACACTTACTTGAGATGTGCTTTATTCTTATTTTGAAGTTCCCTGTATCTTCTGTTTACTGAGACATTTTATTTTCTGTGTTACGTGGTAGATCAAAAGAATTTGTACTTTCCAGGCTCAGGCTGCTTGTTGGATATAAGTTTCAGCCTTATGTACAGAATTTATTTGCATTATGTTTCCTTTCTCTCTTGTCAGGGTGCCAAAGCATGTTTCCTCAGAGACATTCCCTTTTCTGCAATCTACTTTCCGGTTTATGCTCATAGTAAACTGATGTTTGCTGATGAAAATGGCCATGTGGGAGGGTTTAATCTCCTTGCAGCTGGAGCCATTGCAGGTAATTTTGCAGAATGTTTACTAGAAGTAATTTTTTTATGCCTTTAGTGAGTAATATTTAATATTCATTCAGTAGCCCCATATAAAGGAAGGGTACTGTACCATTGTATCTGATTTAATCTAAATTTGATCACTGTTATCCTTAGTGGGAGGCGATGTAATTTTGATGAGAGCTAATTACATTTGCATAATGTGGATAAACAGCATAATGCAGCTCAGCAACTTGTAGTCAAATTTGATCTGTCTGTCTCAATGGGGTTTTACTTGTTACTGAGCTCTCGGAGTTGAAGGCTAATTTGAATCTTTGATGAACATAAAATGACAGATCACAAGAGCTCGGAAGAAAATGACTCACCTGCTTTTGGATTCTAGAATAACTGAAAAGAAACTTTGTTCAAATGTAATTGCTGAAAATAGGGTATTAGTTTGTAAAGAAACTGAAGTTATAGTATCATACTCTGAAATTTAAAATATTTTAAGGCTTCTCACACAGGTTTAGCATAAAGACAATATGCAACTGTGAGAAAAGGTTGTTTTTACTAAATGGCAGGGGGTATAAAAATACTAGATGTAAGACCTGTAGTGGTGGATACTTAAACATGCAAATAGAGATTTTGCCAGGTTCTGCCTGCCAAGCGCTCTCACTGGATGAAAACCCAGGTATCTGCACACAACCTCTCAGTCAAGAACAACTCAGTGCTGGAGTCTCTGGAGTCTGCTGTTTAGAAACTGAGCAGGACCCAGTCGTGAGGAATTCACTGTATACATCTCAGTCACCTGTGTGTGAAGAGCAGTTTCCCATACTGGACTAGATACAGAGCAGGGCTGTGCCTGTTCTGCACCACTTGGTGTGTTTGTCCTGCCAGAGGGCAGGCACACCAGCTAGGAAACAAGTAACAGATACGTAGCCGTCTATTCCTCAGTACAGAGCTGCCAGCTGTATTGTACTCATACAATACCTGTATTTTTTAATATATTATTAACTTGTATCTCATATAAGACTTTTTAGACTGCAACCTTTACAGCTTCTTTTCATTTGATTGGTGTTCCTATGTTGCTCATGCTAAGTGTAATTAAAAATGTGTAGGCCTAGTTTTGTAGCACGTACAGGAGTCTGCCTGTCTGAATTGCAGATTTCCAGTTCCCAGTTACTCTCTCTATTCCTGTTATGTGTGTGCAGTGGGCAGGAATGCAGTCTGAGAGGATCTGCCCATACAGGATGATCTGCATGTGGCTGCTCTTAGTGTGGGCTTGTAGGCTGAACTAGTGCTTCTGTTTCCCTTTAAAACCTCCTGACTTGGTCAGTGACACTTCAGAGTTTAGCATCACCTATGCAAGTCAGTGAATAGTTAAAATTTTTAATTCAGTATTAACCAATTGTGGAAGTTCAACAGAAGTCAAAATTAATCTCAGAATTCTAAGTCAGAAGATGGTTCCTCTTTTTCACAGTATTCACAAGTATTCAGAAATCTCTCAGATAACACAGTTATATACTGTGGAGCACACTTCTGAAAACTTTCTCCTTTCCTTTGACTAGAAAGCCGAGAGTGGTGCCTTGGAAGTGGAGATTTGTTCTTCCATCACTGTTGGCTAATATCACGCTGTTGGTTCTAAGCAGACTTGTATAACAACTTCATTGTCCTCAGTCTTTTTATGGCTTGCCTACTGAAGTAAGCAGCATCTATTCTCCTACAGAACAGTCTGATCATCACTGCAGACATATTTCTGTACAGCAGGTGTTTGAAGTAGTAGTTTCTCATTAGCACCTTTAAAAAATGGATGCATAGCATTCAATTCCCAAATCAATCATCTAGGTAACTTGCAAAATGTGTTGTAGAATATTAATAAGTACAGTAAGGTTGCATAACTAATTTTTCTCTATTACATATATAGCCTCTTTTATCCTGTTTTAAACTGCTGTTAATCCAGATGTTGAGAGATTTGTTGTTGATAGTTTATTTCCTTCACTATCAGTTAGAGCTGTTAAATTTAGAAGAAACTCAGAACGACTATACCAAACAGAACAGTTTATATGAGCATCAAGCATAAGAACCTGCATTTTTGGTAATGTCTAACCCTTGTAAAAACCTGAAAGTTTGCAGTTGTATTTTTCAGTTAGAAGTGTTTCATCTTTTACAAGATCCTTTGTGCAAATTAAATGTGGTTTTCTTCTAAAAGGTGTGCCTGCTGCTTCTTTGGTAACCCCTGCTGATGTCATCAAGACAAGACTGCAAGTGGCAGCTCGCGCCGGTCAGACAACATACAGTGGAGTTGTCGACTGCTTTCGGAAGATTCTGAGGGAAGAAGGTCCTTCAGCTTTGTGGAAGGGAGCTGGAGGTGAGAAATGCACTGTCAATATCAAGGCTGACCCCACACCTGCAAATTAGCACTTGCTTTGTTAAGGACTCAAATTAGAGCTGTATTTGTAAGGTCTGATTGTGATAAACATAACACCTTTTTAAAAATGTTTAGCTTTAGCTTCTATCCCAAGAAATTCTTTCATTTGTTTAACACTATGATTTGTAATATTTAACAGCTCGTGTGTTCAGATCTTCACCCCAGTTTGGTGTTACTTTGGTCACTTATGAACTTCTGCAGAGATGGTTTTATGTTGATTTTGGAGGCCTGTAAGTCAAGTATTTACTATTTAACTTGCACAAAACAACTGCTAAGTTTAAAAAAACCCAAAACTTTTTTCATGCATGGGACCCATTAAAACTTGCTGACTTTGAGCACCTGAATTAAGAATTGCAGCATGTAAAAAATTCTCCTCCATCCTTATATATAATTGAGGAACCCCCTGCATGCTACTTCTAAACAGATGAGGAAATAGCCATTTCATATTTATTTCAAAACACTAAATTGTATTTCAACTGTAGCAAGACAGTCTCATCCATTTTCCTCATGTCACTGGAATTTAAAAGAATTTACAAAACTATCAGTAAAAATGTAACTTCACTTTGGGTTTGATTTAAAATGAAGTAGTGGTCTGACTTCAGCTTCATCATAGGAGTGAATTAACTAAGGTCAGCTTTAACAGTTTTCCATACTCAGACAAAAAAGAAGTATTTAAGCCTGAATAACTTCACTTACAGTCCTTTCTTAGTCTAGATTTTATAACAAAAAGACTTTTCTTTCTCTTTTTTTTTCTTTCTCTTTGTTCAAACAGCAAACCTGCTGGATCAGAAGCTGCCCCAAAAACTCGAATTTCAGATCTTCCTCCTGTTAACCCTGCACATATAGGTGGATATAGACTTGCTACAGCTACGTTTGCTGGTATAGAAAATAAATTTGGTTTATATCTTCCAAAGTTTCGAGCTCCTGGCATCACCTCAGTTCAAGCAAAAAGTAGCAGCTGAATCCTGAAAGGATGTTTCTACCTAACGAAGTGATGCAGTGGAAAGAGCTCACAAGAGTACTACTGTATTTTTTCCAGTCAGCTGCATGTGTTCTAGCTGAACTGAGCTTGCAAATCTAATTGCTCCTTTCTAATATTCATACATACCTGCATTTATTTATTTACACACAAGGAACTGATTGAAGCTGTGGTTCTATGCCTTGTTTTAACCAGTGGCATGAAGCTGTAGCCTAGACTTTGCCTTGCACAGCTTGCATTTAATGTTACTGTACATATTGTACATCTTTGTACAGAGACATCAGGGCATCTATACACGTACATTTATATAATGGGTATTGCAGTTCAAAATAGTTTGAAATGTACAGATGTTTTGAAGGCGTTTTGTTAACAATCGTGACAATAAAATGTTTAAAAACATTGATGTGAGTTCACTTGAGTTTGGAGAATGTTGTCCAGTATGACTTTTTTCCTTCCAGAGATTAAAGGTCAGATGCAGCCATTTAATGAACATACAGAACAGGACACAGCCTCTGCAGGGAAGTACTTCATTGCTGGTTACAGCAGAGGAATTAAGATGCAATGTGTAGGCTTCTAAGTGCAAGAGGATACAGTAAATTAGATGAGCACATACAGTATTTTATTCTGCAGCACTACTTTGTGACAAGGAGTTCTCTGGAAATATATGGTAATATTACATGGGTAATAGATCTTACCTCTATGGTAGCATATTTAAAACACAATGAGAGATTTGCCAGTCATTAGCAGACTCGAGACAGGGTTTATTACTCAGAGTGCTTTTTCCCAGAATAGAAAACTTGTTATAAAAAATTGAAGGCACTCTCTTTGTTTTAGACTGTTTTACTATTGAAAGATTAAGTTATTCTGTGGGGTAAAAAAAAAGTTACATTTTAAATTATTTTTATATGCAAAACTGATTGTTTACACTTACAGTTGAGTGGAAGTGAAAGGAGAGAAAGCAAAAGCTTGAACTACTTCAGTGTCTGACAAAAGTTTCTCTGGTATATTATTTAAATGCAAAAATATCAGAGGAAATAGGGGACTCTAGATTTCTACAGTCCTAAAGGAAAAGTAGTTATACTGCCCATGCAGCTAGAGAAGAGATGGGTGGGTTCCCAGCCTTGCTCACTGAAGGGACCTCGAGTATTGAGAGTTTTACATGTTTCTTCTCAGGTTAAGGATCCCGCAGTGCAGCCTATCCCAGCAGCATAAACTGATGGAAGGTTCTCTTATTTACTTACTCAGCTGATAGCAGACCAGAAATTTAATCAGTTTTTGAAGAACTGGCTTCTTAAAAACTGAACGCTATGTACACAAGCCCTCCTGCAGCTCCAGCCTCTAGGCATGATACAAAATATTCTGGTTCTGAATGATACGTAGTGAGCCAGAGGTTACAATAAATTGAAAGGAGGAGTTAGATCAGTATTCTGCATCATGCATATATATAACCCATTTAGAAGGCTCCCTGGTTTTATTCATTTTATTCTGTTTAAGGAATTTCTGGTTCTGTACAGTTTTCTGGATAGAGACAGGCTGCCCAGGAACTCTCCATCTATAATATATTTTGTCACGCACTTTTCTAGATACAAAAGTGGTGGGTACCCACTGGCATTTAATCTCAGTCACAGCTTGTTGACTGCCTTGATCAGGGCCTTAGGAAGCTTTACAATGCATAACAGCATTTGTATTTCTTACAGCTCTAAAACGGGACAGTTTGGCTCCCAGAGGGATCATTCAGAGTATCTAGCACTACTGTTGGTCTCCACATTGCAGGTATGGGTTTGACAACATTTTTAATCAGTACTCAGCTATTCTGGGAGGGAGGAACACAAACAGGAATGAATACAGAGTAGTACTAAATTTAATAAATGTAAATTACTAAAAGGTTCAAACTACACAAAACTATTGCCATATGACCTGCATGTATGCAACACTCATTGAAAGAAAGTCTTACCTATTGGATTTCTGAAAATAAAGGTCTGAGGGAAATAAATAAGAAGTAACAATCTCAGTACAAAACCCCCCAAGAATAACCAACCAAAGCCCAAGCACCCTGCCCCCCAAAAGCATCAAGACAGCAGGCACTCTGCTCATTAAGAATTCTTGTGCCCAAAGGATACAAACCATCACAGGATGTTCTTTAAGCCTGTTCTTTAGAGTTCACAGGCTTCTCAGCTGAACAGAGCTGCTGTTGTAAGGTGCAGGAAAACACAGATGGAGAATGACTGCAAACCCAGCAGCATGACTGCATGGGACAGGGAGGGACATGCACCCTCCAGCCATGCCAACACCAGTGGAAGCCTAAACACAATTCACTTACAGACCCACTGAAAAAAGTCAACCCGAAGACAGAACTGCTGGTACTGCTGCCTGTGTCTTTATAAGATGTCTCTTCATAACAGAACTGAGAGGAGGAGAAACAGATAAAAACCCAAACAAAACAGAAAAGTTAAAATACAAGCAATGAAGAAACAAGGAGAATACTTCTGGATATAAAGCTGATCGATAAATATCAGTCTATTTCCTATTTTTAAGGATATAAAACCAGCTCTTCCGGCAAAACAATAAGCTTGTAGCAGATTTAAGAAACAAACGTAGAGTCCTAAATCAAAGGCATTGATACTGGTTTAGTGTCTAATTATTACAAATCAATATTCATTAAAAAACCCCAAACAACAGCCCCCCACCCCCAATGCAAGCAGTCTTGATGGAAAACTTTGTAATGTGCTAAGAAAGAAAAAAAATTAACCTTTAACAAAAATTCCAACCACTCTGTTTCAAGGCATTACAAAGTTTTGTTTCAGTAAAAATGTTAAAAATCAATTAAAAAATCTTTAACTTATCACAGAAAATTAGTAGCGAGTTTGTAGTTTACAATGCAAATCACTGTGCTACAGAAATTAAGTCAAAATCTAGTTCATTATCCCTGACAAAAATAGCCTTTTTCTGATTGGCCAATTGCTGTGGTGGGAAGTGGAAGATGGAGGTAGAAAAGAACTGCGTGATGTGTGTAGTAAAACAAAAGAAGCAGCTCCCAGAAACTTTGCTGCAGGGACAGAGATTAGAGGTCAGGGCAGCTGACAAGTGCTCATACAAGTATTTATTTATGAATCAGTCTCACCTTTTAATGCACCAATTGGAACAAAAAGAACCTGGTATTAAATACGTATTTCATTAATTCAGGGCCGATAATCAAGTAAGTTTGTAACTACAGACAAATTTTTATTCACATATAGTACCCACTACCAGAGCCTGAGGCTTATCTATATATGAACAATGACATTTACTTGGAACATATGCATGCATATCCATGGGTAATTTGAAGAGTTCAAATTAAAGAATGCTTCAGACATTTACTACCTAATGAAGGTTAGTCTGTGTAATATAGGAAATTTAGGAACAGAACTTTTACTTTCCAGAAAGATACTGTTTCAGACTGGAATTTTCAGACGCCAAGTAGCAAATTTACACTAAGTTAGTGTTTCAGCAGGGTAAGTTCCTTGCAAAGTCAAAGTTAACTATATTAAAAGTTACACAAATCCAAGAATGTGCTTGTAATTTATATATAAAAAGTGACAATGCAAGATCTGGTTTTCAGTGATCTTAATACATTTTCAAAGTCCATAGTTGAATCCGTACATTTCCTCCCCTAAGCTATGATTTGAACTGACATGCTTGCGCTTTTAGGATTTGCATCAAATCTCTCCCAAGACTCGCAGTGGTGCCTGTTCCCAAGGCACTATGCCGGGATGCGAGTTGCGGCTTCCTCTTCTGCGTCAGCTCTGTTGGCATTTATTTCTGCCAGCGTCCGACCAAAGCGAGTCCACTCGTCACCGCGAGGAACAGCAATTTGCTGCCGACAAAGAGAGCGTTATTTAGACCTACTGAAAAATGAATCTGAGCTCACTCTGAACAGCACAGCACATGAGTAATGTTCAGAAGAGGTTCTGAGAGAAAAGCTTACCCTCATTTAGTGTAACTTTTTAAATAGGCTAACCATCAAAAGCTCTAAGTAATAAGCAGAATTTGAGAATCCTGCATTTAAGTATATAATGAAATTATTACAATCTTGCACTATACATCTCTGAGAAACTGCCTGCAAAGAGGAATACTAATGTTATATCCTCATCCCATCAACCAGTTTTGTACTACTGCAGTACACATCCTTGCAATAGCAACAGCTTCCCTGCAGAACAAAATCAAGACTGCTTCACTGCAAAAATTTTTGTTCAGTACTTCTTAAACTATGGTCAGAATTCAAGTGTGCCACAGTTACAAAGAAGACAAAATGTCTATAAACATTGATTCTTTCATCCTACTTCACCAGCCTTACAATAACGTTTTTTCTTTTTGACTGGGTGACCAATAGATGGTAAAAAGTTAGGCTAGAACACTCTGAATAAAACACTAAAAAGAATCATTAATTTGAAAATAAAAATTAAACCTAAAAATTATTTCTCTAATGACAGGAGGAAAAAAAAGTGAAGAGGCTGTTGCTAAGCAAAAGTCAAAGAAACTCAAGTGTTTTGCAATATACTTCACACAATACATGGTATACATACCTCTCCCACATCATATATAACTATTTGTCCCTCTGAATCCCCCACAGCAATCTCTCTCCCAGAATGTGTCCATCTCACACGGTTCAGAGCAGGATTGCCCTCCACAGTGATGCTTGCAGTTGGTACCTGTACCGATTTGAAACACATTGCTAAAATGCATCAGGTTCTCATAAGCCACAGATTACACAGCACACCTACTCCCTCTGTGCTGTAGGAAAAGAAGTGCCCAACATTGAACGGATGCACAGTATGCAGATCAAAGACTCTGCACGCAACAGAAAGACTCTCAGTGACATGACCAAAACAACACATTTTCTGTCCCTTGGCCAAAGTTCAAATGTCCTCTATCAAAAAGCACATGTGCACTTGTTCGATGAGAGAGGAGGCAAAACTGTCTATTCAAGGCAATGACAAAGAGCTCTGGGATCTCAAGAAAGATTACAACAGAGGGCAGGGATGAAATCATCTGTTTTAGCAGGTCAAGTTCTGTCCAAAAGACTAAAACCACGTAATTCCAATTTGAAGCTACAGGCTGGCATATGGTCCTACAACCTTCTTCTACATGTAGTTTTAAGAAGGTGACACTTAAGTACTAAATATATGTAGGATTTTCCCTCTGACCTACCTCCAACAAGTCTTGAAAAAATTTATACTATAATGAAGTTCGTAACTCACGCAGAAAACCACTCAATTCTGTAAGTTTAGAAACAAGCGACACCTTCATTGCAGTATTCCTGTGGCAACAGGAACAAAAGTGGCGTGTGGCAACAGGTTTGCTCACACTGTTAAGCTATAGGCTGAAAAGGCCACAGAGTGGGAGATGTATAATCACTCTCACAACATGGATCAGTGTTACACCAACAGATGTTTTGCACTCTTGTTATAGGTTAAACAATTACTGCTGTTACTCATTATGACGAGTCATTTGAGTTGCAACCCTGTAATCAAAGAATGCTACTACAGAGAAGCTACTGGAACTACAGAATATCTTACGAGCAACAACAACAACAAAAATCAAGCCAAAACACTATAGTAAACTCTTGACTCTTTTTTAGTGTATGAACAATTTTCCAGCTGCATTTGACTGTTAACCTGACTTCCTCACCTCAGTATCATTGTTGAGATTCCACAGGTCAAGTCTGCCCATCCCATCCACACAGGCAAACAAGGCAGGGTGAGTTGGAGACCACATCACATCATAAACATAATCTGAGTTGTCTTCAAAGGAATAGAGAGGTTTGTTATTCTGAAAAAAAACCAAAGATGACAATGCAATACCCAGAACCTGCACTTGAAAATCAGAAAGCTAAAGGGCAAAGCAAAATACACAACTTCAACAGCATTGCCAGTAATAACTAAAAAGTGATTTCGCATTTTGACTTGCTTTAAAAAAATGCCTCTGCAGAAACCAGCCAAAAATTAGTGCTATTATTAAAGGTTTGCTTTCCAAAGCATGCAGCCATTTTGCTGGCTGCTATTATAGAACAAGTCAACATTTTAAGAGATTGTAAATTTAATGCATTAAGAATCTTGTAAATCAAGCCAGTGATAATTCAGACTGTTACTGGGATATTCTAACTCTGCTTCTTCTGCTTTGCGTTCCTCAGGGCAACAGACTAACAAAGACAGACCTTCTTTTGGCAATGGGAATGACATATTTCAATTGTGAGCCTCATGAATTTTAACTGACATCAATTTTGGTGCTGTCCCTTAGTCCTCCATAAAATTGTAGCAAAACATTTGTCTTATGAATATATGAAGTAACTGACTTCACAACATGATTTACATTTGTTACACAGTAATCACTGTTGATAACAAAGGGCAAAAGGGTGAAAAGAATGGATCAGAAGTATACAAATGATGTACAAGCTGAAAGCAAAGCTTTATGTTGTTAACTATAGTTTTGCTCATCAGCTGTCTCCTCTTTGCAGGACTGCAGCCACGAACCTCAGAGTTTCACACCATTTGACTTCAGTTAGTGAACTGGCTTAAGTAGCTTACATTATAGCACCACCTTGTGTCAAGGGCTACGAAGAAAACCACTGAACTATCTAAGTTACCTTAGTTGTCCAAAGCTTTACTGTCCAGTCAAAAGAAGAGGTGACAAAAAGATGTGAGAAGTCTACAGGTCCAACTGCTGCATGGCAGTTGATACCTGTGATTGGTCCCTGGTGTCCTTCAAACATCTCACTGATTCCAGCTTTGCTGTTTCAGAATATACAACCAAGGTTAATTTATTTGGAAACTGTACATGTGCAGACAGAGATAGCACTGAAATGCAATTTCAATAGCCACAAGGAAATTTTGCTGCTTTATATAGATGTTACCCCACTGCAAAAGGCTTCACCACAGCAGGATCACAGAAAACCCGTCTTGAAAACAGACTTTAAGTTCACTGCCTATTTTCTGCTAAACATCAGTGCCAGAATATATCCCAGGGAGAAGAGACTCATTCAGCAGGCACCAGTCCACACATTTAACTACATTGTCCTCGAAGCAATAGCTAAAACTTCCATTCACACAAAGAACAAAATCCAATACTCAGGAACGAGCATAAAACTCCCACTGACTTAGAGAAGTTGCATGTACTTTATGGACATGGGGTTCAGACATAAACCAGTGACAATATATCCCTAACAGCCTCCTATCAGGAGCAATGAAAAAGAAGGGGGGAACAGATGGGAAGGATGTTACACACAAGTGATACAATTTTGGGTATTTTGGAACCAAAGAGCTGTGCAGCGAGGGTGATGTGTATTTGAAATGAAACCTGGACACTCAATTGTATTTAAGAAAGCAATTGATAAGATACAGTGAGACAATTTCAAAATAGATTGAACAGCAGGAGAACAGCTAGCCAATTTAAGATTTGTGCGTGATGTTACTGTACAATTATCTACAAAACTGATACAAAGTTTGGAATGTTCTGCTACAATTCAAATGAATAAAACCACAGTGACCTATGCTGTCCTCATCAACACAACTCATAATACCAATTCAATATTCCAACTTCTGTTTTTAATGAAGCTGTCTCAGCAAAAAGCATGCACTAGAATTCACATACAGTTACTCTGAGTTCCTCCAACACAAAGGAGAAAATACATACTTTAAAAAAATCTATGAGTGTAAAGCATGCAGGGACTCATCCTTTCACTATTTCTATTTGCTTTGAATAATTAAAGTTTATATTCACCTGCCATGACGGCATGCAGTGTACACTGAGCCTTCTTCACTGCCAACAACAAAGTTGTTGACATCTCCAATAGGGAAAGACATGCAGGTAACAGCCACAGCCTTGGACTGTTTGTGAACCAGCTCCATGCTATCCTGTAGTGAAAATACCAGCAACTTAATTTACAAAAAGAAATATTAACACCTACAAAATCATTTAGATTTTGCAATAGGAAGGGTTTTTTTTATTTTACTTGTATAGATTGGGCAGGAAAAAGGAAGCCTTCATACTAAACTTGTTTTCACCACTAATTTAAGTGCACCAAAACCATACAAAAAGATCAATAGAAAATATTTGATTCCACAGGTGGGCAAATATCAAGCTACCTTAATTCTGTGTGTTAGGAAAATGTTGATTAATGTTTCTTGAGTTAGTTAATTTTTTTACAAAATATTAACCTGGAATAGATACTATATATATCCAAAGTTATCTTACCTGTGGCTGGGAAAGCATGTCCAGACTCCAAGAGCATATTTTTCCATCAGTTGAGATACTAATCAAATTATGAGCATTCTGGGTCCCAACAACATTCACACAGTACACTGGGTGCTAAGAAAGGTAAAATACAATCAGAAAGGAATTTACAGGTAATAACCAGTTCTGACATAGTTAACATACATTAAAATACACAACTTCACCATTTAACAAAGCATGAAAGATTGATCACAATCAAAAGTACAAATACTACTCCCCTATAAAATTGATACTTGTTTTCATGACACTTTGATTTTTATGAATAGTCTGGCTCCTCAGTGTCAAAATATGGGCATGAACATTTAAGCATTATCAATCAAATGCACTGGACAGATTCCTAGACATTAAACACATCCCAACAGAGCATGGTCCTTGAAGATATTTCACCTCCTACCGTGTGAGCAGCAGCTGAAAGTGGAGTTCTCTGCACTGGAGTTCTCTTATTGCTGCGATTATCCCACAGCACTATCTGACCTGAGTATGTGCCACCAACCACTAGATTGGGATGGAATTTTGCGAATGTAGCTGACATCACTGCTGACTGAAAGGAGAACAACAAACAACGAAATACACTTAAGCTATCGTTCAGTGACACTATGTCTAAAGAAAATGAGGCCAAATATCAGAACAAGTCCTTTGCCTAGATTTATTCAATACATTATTTCACTGTCCAATTATGTAGGGATTCACTTTGAATCCAAGTCTTCTTAAATTATAGTTATAAAATGAAGTTTTCCTCCTCTTTTCTTTCACATGCATACATCTGTATTGCTCTTAGCATAGTTTGTTAGCAAAGGAAGGCCCAGAAACACACAGAATTTTGATGTTTTGCTACATTCTGTAGTCATTTTCTTAGAGAACGTAGAAATACATTTTGATACAACAACGTTACTTTTGCAATTTGGGCTTCGGCAGTAATGTGACAACGTGACAACTTGAGGTTAAATTTCGATTCAACTATGTAATCTTCCAAAATGATGGGAAAAAATGGCTATCTCGGGCTTGGCATAATGGAAGAGATTTACATGTTTTTATCTTTCAGAAAACTACTAGAAAACTTCCAACTGCCTTTTTCTTGATGCATATTTTTAGTTTTCATCCTTGGTCTGTCTCTTCAGACTGGCTTCATTTGATTCAGTAAAATAAGCTGTAGTAGTATACAATCCCTCTCAATCCCCTTACATACAAACCTTTGTGGTTCAACCATTACACATGAAGGGTTTTTTTGTTTTTTAAATAAAAAAAGAAAATAAGTTCTCAAACACGACTGAATTCTGAATGATGTCAGGAATTCTGAAACAGAATAATGTTTCTCAGCTGCAATGTCTAGCTATCAATATCTGCTGGCAAATAAATGTGGCTAAAGTGAATGCAAACCCAATAAAATTCTTACATTGACAAACATCAGGAAGGTACTTGCCCAAATTCATCAAAGTAAAATCTTGAGCCTCCCAAGACAGAATCATACCTGGCAGTGAAAGACATACTCTGGAGTAGTTTTCTTGTACTTCATGTTCCATACAAGGGCCACCCCATCAGGCTCATGAGGCGCATCCTCGTTGTTGTTGTAAGAGGCCACAAGTAATTCTGGGTACTGCACAGTAAGTGAAAAAAACCCTCAAAGTAAGGAAGATGACTGGCTAATGGTCCAGATAATACTAGAATCTTTTTCTCTCACCAAAATAGGGTTAAAAAACCACCTTACCTTATAAATGAATGAAAAATTGACAGTTAAAACTGTAAATGTTACTAATTTAGCTCATAAGAACAGCATTCATGTACACATCAGTTTTGTTCTTTCATTATAACTTGCTTTTAACTGTAAAAACCAGTACTTTCAAGTGAGCTTCCTTTTTAGTGAAGCTCAGATACCTCTACAAAGCAGTTCATAAACCAAAAGCAAATACGCCAAAGAGTTTCTTCGCAATACAACCCTTTTGCTACTTTCCACAAAAGATTAACAGTCACACAAAAGTTCAGTCTACTTTTTGCAAACCATGGAGCATGTAAAGAACACATTTGGAAATACAGCCTGTATCAACTGTACTTTCTATTAGAGTCAAATACACAGAACAATTTACAAAGGTAACTGTTTAATCCAAGCATTATTTTTTACCTGAGATGACCAATCCAAACAACTGACAACACGATGCTTTGACCAACGTTCATCAAAAAACTGCCTGTTCAAGGACAGTTTTGCTCCTGCTTGAATCTCTCTATAAAGACAATTAGGAGATGCTAATCTTAGAACATTTTTTTAATTAAAAGTATTGGCCATTCACGGGAAAGTATTAAACATTCACGTTACCCTTCTTTGTCCTCCAAGTCTCTTCCACTGTAGTCAAAGAAAATGTTGATTTGCTCAGAAAGGGCTCTTTCAACAATCCTTGTGGAGTGGTCAAAGAAACTTAAAAATTCTTCAGAATGCAAAATTTGTTGTTTTTCCTCTTCTGTAAGTTCATGAGGGGCAGCTGAAAAAAATTTATACATACATTTTCTGAACTGCATGCTTTCATCAGTTCTTTTCAAGAAAGAAAAACAATATTTATCATGATTTTTAATAATTCTTACATTTTATATTTTGCCACATAATTGATACTTAACATCTTAATTTTAAATTAATGGAACAAAAAGCTAAAAATGCATTGACGCCTTTCTTTACAGCACATTCAAGATGTCTTGAGGTGAAATGTACCTTCTTCTTCCTCCTCTTTTTTCAATGTTTTCTCTTCCTCAGGTTCAACTAATGGTTTTGGCGCAACCACATCATCTTCCTCTTCCTCATCTAAGGAGAAACATTATGGTGAGACTTGTCAGTGTTGCTAAGGAGGAACAGTACCATTCCATATGAATCTCAAATAAGCTGATGTAAAATGGTATCATGCAGCTTAAAATGGTTGTATTTGTGAAATGTAGTCCCCAGGATAACATTATTGCAAACCAAAATATCACTGGAATACTGTCTACACCTGGGTTTTAGTTGCACTAAATTATGTAGTTACATAAACTGAAATAAGACACACAAGGAATTGTAAAGAATCCAAAGGCATTTATGATTCCACAAAAAACCCATGTGGTGGATGCATGTTCTGTGTAACATACTGACACATTAATGCTGCAGAATAAAGAAAAATCAAATGTCTAAAATAGTCTACAGAGCAGCTGCTTGTGCTCTGAAACCATCAGAGTCTAATGGGTCTGCACATGGCATGAAGATGGCTTACATTAGCTTTCAGGTTGCTATTCTGAGAGGCAAATTTTGCTAAGGATAATAGCAGAGAGATTACATTTTTTCTGTCATTCTAGATGCCAGTCTCATTATCTGTATCATGTTTGGCAATGAGAACTTTACAGGAAAATGTGTTTCCCTAATTGCAATGAATAACATAAAATGTTAATGTTTGGGAATACTGACAAGGCTTACAGCACTTTCTGCATTTCTACATTTTGTTCTTTAAATACTGTAAACCAGAAAATACCTTTAAATTATTTAGTGTTACAGAATATGTATTTCCTGTCTTTTCTTCATCTATTTTCTAGAATAAGCTTCTGAAAAGACTATTTTTATTGGTTAAACAGCTATGTCATCTGCTTATAAGGGAATGGCAGCAGGAGACCGCTGCATGCCTCATCACAAGTAATGAGACAGTATTCAATAGGGACTAGGCTTGTTTGTTGCAGCCATCTCCCTGACCCATGTTCAAAGTTATCTAACACAAAAAGTAAAGAAAAAAAAAATAATCACATGCATGCACACAAAAAGGGTAAAAAAAAAAAGGGGGGGTGGTCAAGGGATGGGAACCAGCTGCCAAGCCATGGTCCCAGCAGCCAGGCCAGCTGACTAGATAGCAACAACCAGATGGTACTGCTAGGATTGTCTCTCTGCTATGAGGTGGCAATGGGATGGCACAACATTTTTCTGCCTGACTGCTTCCAATCATGTCTTTCCCCAATGGCAAGCCTGTGCAATTACCAGCACTCCAGGAGGTCTACAGACAAGTCTTTACCCTGCAAACAAAATACAGCTTGTAGGCCATACCAGCTGCCAAACCACACACATAGTGATAGGTTTAAAGAGGTCTGAAAATCTTTCTAACTCCATAGTATAGGCAATAAAAATATAACTGTACCTGCAGGAAAGAAAGCTTTAAATGGCACTGTATAATGCACACAATAATACAAACTCCAACTTAATCAAAATGATAATGACGTATGCCAATCCTACATTACTTGAAATTGAGCGATTTTTATGTTCTGACAAGTTTACAGAACTAGGATAAATGGCATGAATGATTTCAATATATGCTCATACTTTTGAACCAAATGGTGAAGGTTAAAATCTTTCCTTTCAAGGGCCTCAATCAGCCACAAAGGAAAACAGTAATCACTGTCTTTTCAGCCAGCCCAACCGCATTTGTCAGCCCTTTCTCCGTCAATGCAGCCAGAGCAATCAACCTGCCAAACATTCAGAATGGAAAAACAATCTGAAAATACAGGGTATAATGCACCTGCCAGTGAAAATGGCCATTTCAAGAAAAGCTAGTGATCTCAGTGACCCTGCTGAGGAGGCGGTGGTGCAAAGGGGAAAGAACCCGTAAAAGAATTCTTAGTGATCTCCACTCTCTTGCACATTGACACTTCCTTACAAAGCATGCCAATTACAGCTTTTGTGCTACTTAAAAAAAATGAAAGCTTTTTTTGGCAAAATAATCACGCGGAGAAACAGAAAGACACTGCTCCTTTTTAGATGGATTCACGCGTACAGCAGACTAGTAACCTGAAAACTGCGTAACTTGTAGCCATTCTAAAGAATGGAATTCTTAATGTCAAATCACTATAGGTGTAAACAGTGATTAATTAAAAAATGTAATACGAGTTAACACACATGATTTTGAGAACAAATAATACGGGACCATATATTCACATTACAGTCACTTGGACAAAAACCTCCCTCTTGTTCGCCTTGCCAATCAATCTTGCAGAATTAAATGACGCCTTCAAATTTATAAATTTAGTTTTGGGTCACCCTAGATACATTATTCTAGCTTTGAAAGTCCCAAATTAGAAATTTCAGCCCAACCCCCCATTAGTCATACTACACTGATTCTAAGTACCATTTTCAGTGACAGGAGTCAAATTCTTGTCAAAGTAGATGGTCAACCCCTTAGAGCTAAGTGACCTTCTAATCTACATATTTTATTCAAAAGATCATATAGTTGATTGCTCCTGCCTTTTAATGTTTGAAACATAAATGGCATATATTATACAGCGCTCTAAATTCCTTCATAGTACTTTCACTACATACAGCCAGCTGATATTACTGCATTTAAATGCAGGATACAGCGCTTACTTTAATATTCTCAAAGTATCAGACTTGAAATTGAACATGTCATCTCACTGATTTATCTCTAACTATGTAAATCTAAAACCTTTTCTCTAAAGAAGAGTCATATACAAACTTCCTCATTAAGGGATCTGGAAGGAAAAAAACCTCCCAAAACAACCGCCCCCCCACACATACACACACATATCCAAGTTCTTGACCTCATTATCCAAAACTACTATGCTTTCTTAACCACACGCAGGATGCTTTCTCACAGAAGTTTACAATCAAAAGAGACAGCATTAAGTTGTTGGATTGCAAAAGAGATATTTGTTTTAATTACTTTTCCTGTCTTTCTTTTATCTTGAATTTATTTTACAACAGGCAAGATGCTGGAATTTGTACAGAATTGGCATAATAAGTATCACCCAAACACTGAAAGACTGGACATACTATTTCTGAGAAAGTTCCACATCTAGTAAGTCAAGAACCCACGATAAAGCTGTGTACTGCGTTTATTTCAAGTCAGCTATCTAAACTTGGAAACCCTAAGGGCACTCCCTAACTTCATCCTCCTTACTAATTATTGACTTCCCTGCTGGCATTTTATGCCACTTCAATTGTCAGTACACCAAGTAGAATTTCAGATTAAAAAAGGCTGCTAAGACTCGGAAAAGTCATAGGGCCATGAAGACAGGAAATGGGATTGTCACATCAACATATTAATGAATATTAATTACAATATGCTAAGGGACTAACACCATGTTGTTTCTGACAGACAAACGGGATCTAAGGTTACAAACTGAGCAGCACAGTAGCTGCCATTTTTATGCAACCCTTAATAGCAACAAATTTCTTTTCAATGAATGCTAAAAACAGATTTAATGAAACACTGAATTTTTACTTTAACATCAAAATTGTGATGTATTTTGGCAAGACAGAAAGAAAAGCAGTGCTATAAATTAGGCTGAACCTAGCAATAAACACTATAGAGTGGAGTTCCAGTTGTCTGAGTAATCTGTTGCTGCAGAGTAGGTTAATCAAAGTTAAATCATCTGTGAAATGGGTGGCTTTTGTTAAGCTGAATGTCTTCATATCAAGTTTTCCCATCTATATTTCACTGTACATTTAAGGCATGTACTAGATAATACAGAATCACAGAACGTTCTGAGTTGGAAGAGACCCACAAGGATCATACATGAATATACAAGGGCCTGTCATTTCTTTTAAAAATATTAAAATGCAAAAATGCTACATTTGTCATAACAGCATCCAAGAAGCAAATCCTATAGACCATATAGTTATTACTGCTTAATATTTTAATTCTGTCTTGGAGACATTAGCAGACAATTATTCCTCAAAGGGTGGAGCTAATATACTGATACTGTCTGCCTCAGTTGTGATAGATGACCAAAATCACATTCCCCTATAGGCCCATCTTTCTTTGGATTGACTACTTCAAGGACTCATAACATCTTTACTGGGCGTATTAGTGACTGATTTCTTTCCATGTGATTTTGAACCAAATGTTATCAAACCACAAAGGAAGAGATCAAACAGTACAGTTGACAGAAGTGTAAAAAGATGTACAGGTAAGAAAAAAAGAATTGACGACGACTACAATACTCTGTGGTGGTCAACATGAAGCCTGCAGAACATTAAGACATATACCAGAGTTCACAACTGAATTACATCTCTGTTGTTGAAACTATTTCTGCTGCCTGCTACAAAGAAATGAGTCTAGGAATGGAACATAATTTCAAATGTATTTTTAGATAATAGAACTGAAAAATCTGTTGCCAAATAGAGGTTAAATAACAGCCCTAAAAACCAGCTGACCACGCTAACTAAAAATCAGATCCACCAAAACTGAACAATGAGGGAAGCAGGAGAAGTGTTACACACAGCATCACAGGAAGTGAGAAACAGAGGTAGAGAGCAGAAAAGGGGATGTCAGAACAAGGATGCTGGGGAATGAAGCAGCCTAAACATCAAAGTTATTATAGCAATGGCACACAGAGATGCTCAGGCTTACTAGTTATCAAATAATGGAGAAGAGCATCAAGTATGGCACAACTTTTACCAAGCCAAAATAGATTTAATTGGTCTCTAAATAAAAAAGATGGTCATCATTACTGTATGTACAGAGCGAAAAACTCTCCAGAACAGGAACAGAACATGCCAAGAGAACAAGGAAAAAAAAGGGTTTATTTTTGCTGCTATATTCCTCAGAATAATGAACTATTTCATTATTTCATTTCATGTCTTTTACGTAACAAATACAGCTTCTACAGAAAAGTAGGGTTAGAATACTAAGGCTATTAAAAATTCAAGAGAAAAAACCAAACCAAATGTGTTGAAAAACACCCCAAGAAGTATTGCAAATTTACCTTCTAAGTGTACTCTGGATGTGGACACCTCCCTATAAGAATTGTGAAACATGTTTATTAACTTCAATTAATAGGGAAATTTGATATTCCATACTGTTCAGTATACAGTGAATGACTTTCTGTGGCAAAATACTTACCACTCTAAATATGATTCAACCTCTAATCTCAGTGAAACTGATTTCTAGAAGTGATCCCAATTTTATTGCTTCACAATAAAAAAGAATCAATCTTCCTAAGACAGGCAGTTTCTCAAATACTTCGAGGTCATAATAATTCAGCATATTAGTACTGCATTAAAATAATGGAAGTTGCGAGAACTGTTAGCACACTAACTGCCTCTTCCTAAGGAAGCTGTCATATTTCAAAATTAATTTAACTCTTACACTGAATCCAAACCTAGCATTTACAAATGCCAGCTTTTAGTTGAAGACATGAAGTCTCTCCTATTTAACTCACTTGGTATGTGTTGCCATGAATATTTCTGTAACAACTGGAAACTGTTTTAATTTAAAACTAGTTTGCTTCTACTTCCTATCTATCTGTCCCACCAGACAGGCTGGTTGTAGCTGGTTGTTTCCTAATTCAGCCTACAATATAGAAACATAAGACTGTGTCACACAGAATTGGAACAGAGAGAACTATTCATTTTGGTGTTTTGTCCTGGCTTTGCTGTTTTTATTTACACCTCACCCCCTCAAATCACTGTTAGCACAATGGAACCTAAGGCAAAAGTGGACCTATACCTGCAGAATGACTGCACGGCATATTTAATAAAACTGTTTCTATTTTTCTTTATTCAAAAGCTCCAATAGCACTTTAAAATCTCAAGACATATTAAGGGTCCAGTTCACTTCATTTTATAAGTGCAAACATAACATAACTCAAATGCAACTTATTGATGTACAAGGGAACTACTTCAGGTGTAAATTCAGTTGCAAGCTCCACTTTCAAGGGTACTTTGCAAGGTTATCTTTGTTCATAGTATATGCATTCAGATAAATAAAAAACACAATGACTCGGATTGTGAGAGTAAGAATCTATAAGATCCATTTTGCAGAATTTACATTTATCTAATCACACCCTGAAAATTCAGCATATTCCCTTTGTCAATTGTTTTAGAGTTCCACATTTTCTTTCCACAAGAAAAATCTCTTACCTAGTGGCTCCTTTTTTGGAGGCAGCATGACTTATTGTTTTTTTTAACATATGCCTAATTGAGATGTCATTGAAAACATGAACATAGTTATGAATGTATTCAGGTAGTCTTAAGACAGATTGTAAAATGACACTCAAATGATAGAAAGGCACCTGTCAGTGAGTTCTGTGAAGCACACATACATTAAAAACTTTATGTTGGCTCTCGAGAAATCAGTATTCTAAGGTGGAATCGATCAGGAGATAACCCACGGATTGAGAGAGCTTTCTGGTAAATGCAGAGATAAAGATGACCACCTTTCCAACTCCACTACAGTAAACCTCAACTACCACCTATCCACTGTGAAACTCAGATCATACAATCCCAAGCAATTCCACTGTCAGCAAGCAGCACAAGTAAAACTCTTCAAGTACATAAAGTATGAACTGAGTCTTCAGATTCCATGACCCTGAGAGAGGGGAGGAAAAAAGACCTGAGGGACTAGACAAAGGAAATGTTAAGGGCATGGGAGAAGTGAAAGCAGGAAAATACCAAACACTTATCTATGCAGGGATACAGATAAAATGAAGAACGGAAAAGAAACGCAGCAACAAAGCATATCCTCTGGCTCACTCAAGAACAAAGTTTGAAACATATATCCTTGCATAAACACCCAAAAGTTGACATACCAAAGAGCAGATAAATACAAAATTATGAATGCAGAATTAGGTCCTAAAATTGCTAGCAAAATACATACTCAAAGTCAGTCAGATTCAACAATCAAGAGATTTTGTTGTAGAACTACACACAAGTTAGGTCAAGACTAGTATTTTCATTTGCAGCTAAATTCAAGTGTTTTAACACTGGAGAGTAAATTTATTAGCCAACCATATTTTCTTCAGAAAAGCTTATTTTCTGAAAAGCAAACAAGTCATGACAGAAAGAAAGCCTATGTGCAATGGCTGCATAAGTTAATAAATAAATTAATTCCTTCTTTTAAAACTCAAAGTATAAGCTCTGTGTAGAAAACCTAAAATTTTTCAGAAGTAGGTGGGTTAATTGCTAAGTTTGTTGTAAGGATACATAGCCTTCCAGGTAAGTTCACAGATGGCTTAAGTTTCAAGTGACCTTAAAGATCATCTCTTTACAATGCCCCTGCTGTGGGCAGGGACATCTACTAGACCAGGTTGCTCAAAACCCCATCCAGGCTGGCCCTGAACACTTCCAGGGATGGAGCAGCCACAACTTCTCTGGGCAACCTGTGCTAGTGCCTCACTACCCTCAGAGCAAGGAATTGCTTCCTAGCATCTAATCTAAACTTAGTCCCCTTCAGTGTAAAGCCATTCTGCCTTGTCCTGTACCCCATCAGGTAACAGAAAGCTGCTGGAAGGTTTTCATGGAGCCTTCTCTTCTCCAGGTAGAACAATCCGAATTCTCTCAACCTTTCTTAATAGGTGTTCCATCCCTCTGATCATCTTGGACTGGCCCAACAGGTATGTGTCCCTCCTATGCAGGGGACCCAAGAGCTGGACGCAGTACTCCAGGTGGGGTCTCATGAGAGTGGAGTAGAGGGGCAGAATCACCTCCCACAATCTGCTGATCATGCTGCTTTTGATGTAGCCCAGGATATGACTGGCTTTCTGGGCTGCAAGTGCACATCACTGGCTCATGTCCAGCTTTTCATCCAGCAGCACTCCCAAGTCCTCGGCAGGGCTGCTCTTGATCTGTTCATCCCCAAGACTGTATTGATACTGTGGGTTGCCCCAACCCAGGTGCAGCACCTTGCACTTGGTCTTGTTAAACCTCATGAGATTCCCATGGCCCCACTTCCTGAGCTTGTCCAGGTCCCTCTGAATGGCATCCCTACCCTCAGATGTGTCAACTACCTCACTCAGCAAATTTGTTGAGGGTGCACTTGATCCCTTCATCTATGTCATTAGCAAAGATATGAAATAACACTGGTCCCCCATGGGCCCCCGAGGAACACCACTTGTCACTGATGTCCACTGGGACCCTGAGCCATTGACAGCTACCATACATATGCTAGATACAACTGCCAAACCTATTCTTTATCCACCTAACAGTTCACCCATTGAATCTATCCCTCTCCATTTTTGAGAAAAGGGTGTTGTGGGGGTCTGTGCCAAAGGCCTTACAGAAGTCCAAAGAGAAGACATGTGTAGCCCTTGCCTTGTCCACTGACATGGTCGCTCCATGGCAGAAGGCCACTACGTTGGTCAGTCAGAACTTGCCCTTGGTGAAGCCAGGCCACTTGTCTCAAATCACATCGCTGTCCTACATGTGCCAAGTTGTGTGTGGATTCTTCAATGTCATAAATGTAAAATATATCCCATTTATTAATCAGCTGTCAGCTAATTAAGCAACTCACTGTCTAATCTAACATCTACTAGGGGTGTGAAAGTATCACGTATTAGTAGCAAGAGTGATGTTAAACATAATGCAGAATGACACTAACAGTTAAGCAAGACCTGGATGAATTTAAAAACAGAATTTATATCAATTACCTTATATATCAACCTCCATTTACCTTATTAAGTTTCAAAATCACAAGTGCTGATTCTAATTCAGCCAGTCATCATTATTATAATCAAAGAAACCAAAAAATAACTTAGGTAGTAATAAGTTAACCATTCACCTTCCTTTGGCTGAGTCATAACAGGTGTTTGTGTCTCCTTTGTATACGTAACAATTTCTCGAGGAGGAAAGTCAACTTGTGTAATTTTGGCCATTCCAAGTTTAACAGGTCCACGTCTAAACAAAATTAATAGAAAAATCAGGAAAAAAAATTATTATTTCACATTTTGCCTACAATACCCAAGTAATCATGTCACAGCACTGCTTAGTCAAATCCAGTAAAACTTAATTCTGAAGAAGTCACAAAATTACTAGTATTTTATCATTATTATTTAAAATCGGCAGCCATTTATACATCTGTGACAAAAAGAAAGATGTGCATACATAAATATCTGGACTGCAGGATATAATTTTAAATTGTTGTTCTTTGTGTTTGACCAGAGTACTGCCACTTATATGATACATCCCTGTTTTCAGCGGAGCAGATCTGCTTACAAGTCATGTTTGTACAGCAACAGCTTTAGGATTTTAAAGCTTGAAAACCAACTTCGTTATTCTGAAGGAAAAAGCATTTCCTAGTCTTTTAACTTTGCTGTCCTATTTTGCTCACCTCTAAGACAGTATTTAGAATGCAGAACTGCAAGTCTAACCTGAAACTCACACTGACAAGTGATCTGTTCATAATACATTATTCCAGAGCGCAATACTGAAAACCTCTGAGCTTTCTGGCTTTAGTTTATAGAAGATACTATAAAGGCAGATATAGCTGGCATCAAACTACAATACATAATGTACTTCCAAAACAAGCACAAAATTAATTTCGTCACTGTAGCTAAATTTCCTATAAAAGCTAATTGCAGTATGTACTGTGGTAATACTGCAACGATCAAACAATTTACCTATATCAAATCTAGTTTCTTATTATCCACTCCTCTCCTAAGATAAAAACAGAAGAGTAACCCCTTTTGAAAGGTTTTGGTGAGCAGAATCGTAATTCTTTCAGCACAAGACAGGTTTTAGTAAGTGCTTATAATGAGCTACAGCTTTTATATGAAAATATGAGAATTGTTCTGTTTTTAAATAGAGTAATTCAAACATTCATTTTAAATAAATGACTTCTTAAAGTTTACACTTTGTCAAAGAAAGCCTCAAAGAAATACACAAGTTTTGTTATTAGAAATAAGCATCTAATGTATATTAAAGAATACAAAAACTTCCCATTACAAGCAAACTGTGCTGAGTCTAGAGATAGTGAATTTCTATTACCTACAGAACAGTTTCTTAACAACAACAACTTGAAGCCTTAAAGAAAAAATAAGCTCTTATACTTATCCATAAGCATATGAAAGAGGGAATATAAGAAATCTATGCAATACCCCAGATCGGAATCAGAGTGGAGCTGAAGAACTGATGGATCAGTATCCCAATGCAGCGTCCTGATACCCCAGGTTGAACAATCATGCAGCATTAGCAAAAAAGGCCAGAGATTAGTGAAGCAAATACACACTATGAAATTCTAGAGTTACAGCAAGCTTATAGTTATTTCATTATTCACAAGAAACAAAGCAATGCAACATCAGTTACGGGAAATTCAGCAAACACTCAGTGCAATAACACATGCAGTAAATATAAAAGTTAAGAAGCAAACACAGAATTCAGAGCTATTAGCAAAGAATTAAACTATTTTAAAGACTGAAACTTAAAGACCTGCAAAAAATGTAGCCTTTATGAAAGGCAAATAAAACATTTTAAATATTGACAAAAACCACTAAAAAGTTCACATTCCTTTTCTGTTCAGATTTGTTCATGTCTTATGAAGACAGATTTGTTGATGTAATGCAAACTTGCCCAGAGCAGTAAATATGTGAAGGAAACTGTCATATTGGTAAAGGAAATGAGTCAACACATAAGCCTTTTGGTAGCAGGGCAAGAAAGCATTTCCACTGGGATAGAGAACTGCTAGAATTTCCAAGATGTGACATTGCAGTAATTATGGGTTAAGCACTGCCTTGGGCTTGTAAGTGTCATCTGAGTTAGAGCCAACTCCATTTCAGATACTTAAAATCTCTTAGAAACAGTGAGCTTTATATTAATAACACGTTTCAAAGTCATGTGGAATAATGAACAGAATGATCTCTTTCAAGTTGCTTTTGTATCAGAAGAAATATGAAGGGGGAAATGAATATTCCCTCTCCCTTCATTTTTAGCCTTCATCCCTTCTTCACTAATCTTCACGTAGTCTACTGGCTGCTACCAGACTTAGGTAGAATTTTAAAAACACACTTATAAAAGAGATTAACAGATTAACATGCACAATTTTTTCTGACATTCTCAGATATTATATACATGTTTTTTAAAGCCACGTTTCTGAATAAAGAAAATAATATGTAATATTTTACTACGGTAAGTCAATAAAAGATAATTTTACATGATCATCCCATACATGGTAACTTTCCTATAAACCAGGTGCAGAATTCCTAAAAGCAGAGCTGATATGAAAAATGTACACACAATGCCACAAAAGCTCATAAATAGGAGTGTCATGCACGACCTTGTTCTTATAGAAAGTATGCATTAGAAGTAGTAATCTTAGTTTAATTAAGAATTATAAATCCACTGTCTTCATAGCTAGCAAATCAATTACATCCACAGCAGTAACTTCACACCTAAATCTCAAAAACCTTTTCATATCTTTTGCGCATCAGAAAAGATGTAATTTTAGCCTAAAGTCAATTACTTGGAGTATACTTTCTCGTTAGATCTCTGCTATCATTCTTGACCAAAGAGATTTAAGCCTGGAGTTTAACTTGGTGCCTGAGACTTCAAACTGTATATTGCATTTCATTTCACGTTGTTCAATCACAAACAAAACCAAACCACCACCCCAGCCTTCACGTCACAAAGGCTAACTTTGCTACAGATACAAATAGCGCATCACCATACTTGTCAAACATTTTCTCAACTTTTTCAATCCCATTTGAGAGGAACTTGGGGAAAGGGCTACAAATAAAAAGGCTCCAACTTTTGCACTGCTTAAGATCTAGCCCTTAATGCGATAACTTTACTGCCTTCAAAGCAATCTTTTCACTTTCAACAGTTACTTCAGTGGTGCCAGGGACGGTCTGTCTTTTAAAATAGTTTAAGTCAACAAGCAGTACAACGAGCAGCAGAGACAATTAAATGTTTCCCAGAAATACTCTTTTAAAATAAAGGTAACATTCTGAGATAACATTCAACTATTACATATGCACCAAAATGACGGAAAACACTGTTTCATTAGTTTTCCAATTGTTTGTTGTGCCTTAAATTAAATGAATTTATCTAAAAGCTTCAGTGAAGTGCCCATGCTTCCACATATGCCTGAACTCCTCTGTATCCAGGCACATTCCTAAGGCTTCCTATACATCTAAAAAGTCTTTTCTGCTTTTAAACTAACTCTGTGAAGCCTCCCCTTAGACTAAAAGTAAACCAACTGTATTAATTTCTAATCTTGAATTAATACTCTTAACTGAGGAAAATAGAAAAAGCAGGATCAAAGTAGGAAACAACTTTTTCCTGAGGAAAATAAAGCAAGATCAATGGAAGTAACAACAGGAACACAATCAAAGCACTGTTCTACCTAACTACTAAAAGAGTTACTGACAAGTTGCAGCGTCATAGAAGACGTTTTCTAACACATATTACTATGAGTCACCTGTGAAATACCAGATTACAAGCCAAGCAGTATCACAGAGTCCAACTTTGACGTTGAAATGTATGGGTACATTAGAAATGTATGAACTTGTACTAACAGTCTGGGATACAGACACATGTTTTCTGTGGGATGGGAAGAATGTGGCTGGAGAACAAGCAAGGGGACTTTAAGAGGGATTCTATAATGCCTCCAATTTAGCTGTACACTCATACCTCCACGCCTTAAAGACCACCATCTTGAGATAGATTTAGTTTTTATGTTTGAAAATGCATGAAACTACTGAGCCTTAGGATATGAGTTTTCTCAAGATTTCATAAGAAAATGCATGCATACAACATTGTGTTACTATGTTTGAGAACATACAAGCACAGGACACTGATGAGGTAGAAATAAATTCAACCACACAACATGCGATTCAATTACAGGTATGTGGCCTATACATACTGCTTCATACTGAATTTAAATTAGGTATGAATGAAGCTATTTTCTTTTAAAAAGCCCTCATCAAATACTTGTTTTTCTTCCAGACAGTGAATTTAAGTATAAAATGATAAAGAGTTAAATTCATTAAAATCTGCTTAATTAATCAGTTAAGGAACAATTACATTGGTTCTTAATTAACATGACGGACAAATAAGATCACACCTGGCCACTCTTAAAAAAAAAGTTTGGGTTCTTATCTGCTGCCTGATGCATTTTCTGTTTTAACTTCATGATTTCTACTTAAATAGGCACCATGAAACCACTGTCCAGGTCATTAATATATTGAATATTTTCAGATTAAAACTGTATAGTTATTCATGAATAATTCACATGCATATAAGATGTTACTGCAGTCTTTTAAAGATGTTTCAAAGCAGTCTAAGTATTTAGTCCTTCTCCAAAGCAATTACTCACACAAGATCAAAAGTAACTGATGATAACTGCTGCAGCTACTGTGCTTTAACTAAATTTCATCCACAATGCATATTCAATAAATTTTAAGTACATCAACTTAACTTACCGAGAAAAGACCTTATCAATATTAATAGGCAGCTACTGCTCTTACTCGCAGGCTGTGCATGGGAAACAGCAGAAATGCCCTTGGAAGCCGTGTTTCCTACCCTATCATCCATATATCACCACGTTGAATATTTAACAGGAATATTTATCTAACTCTCCTTTACAGCAGCATGTCTCAAACAATTATGCACAAAGAAATGGTCCAACAGATGTGGCAAGTACTGGCACTGAAAAAAGACCAAAACAACTGTGGCTGTACTGAGATGAGGTTATGTTTTGGCAAAATAAAAGGGATTACACAGATGGCTGCAAAGAGAAATAATGAGAAATACAGTTCTGAGTAAGGGAAAATAAAAATCAGAAGTAGTGCAAAGTTTGTAGACATTATCTTTTATTAGACAACCTAGGATTGAGGACTATCACCCACACACACCCTTCTTTAGAAAAAGCGGGAACAGTCCAGAATTTGGACTTTTCCAGTTTGTTGCTGTCCCAAGGCATTAATTTTACTTTAAACTTGCAAGTTGAAACAACTCCACATGAATGCAGTTGCATTTCAAATTTTGGAGTAAAGCACTTCTGCAAAGCAGTCACCTTTCCTGCACACTGTAACCTCATACTACTATAATCAAGTAATTAACCTTGACTCCTTCTAAAGCTTAATTACTCAGAATACAAGTAGTGAGCAAGGAACATGACAAGGAAAGTGACATACCTAGATCCCACGGCACCATCACCGGAGTCCTGGCTCCCAGCCTCACTTGGCGTACTCACAGATTTGGAAGACGGAGAGGTAGGAGGAGGGACTAAATAGTGAAACAGACAGGTATCCGCTGTTACTACTCGCAGAGGATGCACGGCTTAGAATGTTTTCAAATTAATTTAAAATGAAGTATTAAAAAAAAAGTGATGGCAAACAAAAAATACATGGATGAAAATGAACGGTAGAAAGAGAGGGGAAAAGACAATGTTAACAATTCATGCTGGACTTTCATGCAATTGTTTGGCATTTATGCATCTGGGGCATACAAAAAAAAACATGGAAGGAAAGACGTTTAAGAGAAAATGAATCAAAAAAATATTTTTAAACTGAACTTTTGACAAATGATGACACTGATTTTCAAAGGGTAATTTCCACTAGATCATGTTATTTAAACATAAAAAAAATAGTTGTTAATACAGCTTTGACGTTAGTCTTTCTTAAAAATCATACAATGAATATCTTAAACTGGCAATGTTTCAAAATATATGATCATCAAAATGTGGATAAAAACTCCTGGCTTTGTCATGCAGCATGCTGTTACTTTTGTTCTAGTTTGAATCAAACCACATACATGTTGTGTATTACAATGAAGGTTCTAGTGTTGGGTTTTGAGGATGATTTTATTTTACTTGACAGTAAACAGTCTAGTACCACTATATTGAAACTCAAGAGTCAATTCATTTTCAGCACATAGGTGAAGAACTGCATTTACCTTTTAAAAAGTAACATTTTTTGTAGCTGATACATAATAGTGAATGATATCATGCAATCTGATACAAATACAAAGCTATTTTGATATTTCTTTCAACTTCTTTTAGAAATAGTCAAATTTATTATTTAATGAAACCTGGGGTTTATACTTAAGAATCAGGGGGTGTGTTGAAGGTCCTCATATGCTTCATTTTTCATCAACATGTAAAACATTCACTGCTTAGCAACCCTTAAAAAACCCTTTAATAAACCGAACACAAATAATGTACAGAAATTGGTATCTATCAGACGTGAGGCACGGGAAAACTCTGAATTTAGATCTACAGGACTTCTAGAGAATTTCCTGAAACCACAAGTATATTGTGAATTCTGAAGAATTTTTCCACCCCATCCCAAAACAGAGACATGACTCTGGCTGACAAATACTGTCCCCTAATTTTACAAAGCCCACAGTGAATTCTTCAATTCTTTTAAGAAATTCATCCCTCCTACAGGAAAGACTTCTTTTATAGGTCTAGAGTTATATTTTGTAAATTCACACACAGACTTCATACTTGTATTTATATAAACAGGGGTGAATAAGAATATATACATTCTTCAACTCCCCATCGCCACGTACGATTAATTTACCCCAAAGGAAACGCTCTCAGGCCTTTCTATGGCAGTTTTTGTGCATTAGCAGGCGCGCTGACGCTCTGAGGTCGCAGCCCCAGCGCTCCCCAAGGAACCCAGTGCTGGTGCTGCACCGCCCTCTTGTGGGGAAAGGGATTTCCGGGAAAGCCTTCCCATAACCGAGCTGAACCCCACTGAAAGACCAACAGTCTTACGAAAAGACCAAATGAAATTTCACCTATCCCGACAGACGATTCAACCATAATACCTTTTTGAAAGTAATTCTGGTTTGCTAACTTAATGGCTTCATATATAATAAGTATGGTAGATACCAAAATCACACTACCATGGTTATGGTCCGTAAGAGAGCTCTCTCTCTGGCAGTTAACAGGACAGGAATTGCTTCAGGAATTTTTAATCCAATTTTCTATGAAGGAAATTTATGTCAAGCTATCCACTAACAATGCAAGCACAAGCTTCCTGCACATCAAGCAGCTCAGCTTCAGTTCAGGCACACGATCACTGTATCTGCCAGTATCCAGTCAGCAGAAAAGGAGCCTGTGCCTTACGCATGCTAACTGCAAGGTACCAAGTAGGACACATTAGCTTGATTTAGGATCCACATCAGACCTGGTTATCTTGAAAGGGAACAGAGTGAATTCCCAGCAACTCTGTGTCCATTGAAGGGTGTGGTTAAGTAGATTCTCAGTAGAATTAAACACAACATGCAGGGCTGTGCCCCAGGTTTGCCTGCCAGCACCTCCCAGCTTTTCATGAACATCTACTCTGAGTCTATGCAGACTCAGAACAGTCAGACTTGCTTTGAGGACTGACTGTTCTGTGGGTTTTAGGTTCTCTCATAGATCTAAAAAAAAATAACGGCCTTATACATTTCTACAAAATCTCATCAACTGCCTTAGCTTTCATGCAAGGGAAGCGTTCAACTATTAGTCTAGCAAACAAAATGTGTAGGTCAGAACTGATTACTTAAACAGCTGCATGCCAGTGCTAACATAGCCCAAATGCACTCCCTCAGCTCTGAGAAGAGCCTGAATTACCAGAAATGACTGCTGTGGTTGTTGGAATGGGAACAGCTATAATACTGTTTATTCGATGTTCATTTTTGAACACTTGAGGATTATGCAAAAGCAATTAGGAAAATACAATCACAGATATACAATACCGTAAGAAAATATTACTACATTTTAATTTACAAACCCAGTTGAAATAGAGCCTCACCAATGAGAAAAACTGATAAGCTTTAAAACCCTTCAATTTCAGGGCTAGACACAAAAAGTGGAGTTGAATTATCACACTCTTTGCTGTCATCTTCCAGAGTGATGTGTCTATGTGAGGTCGAAAACCAACAAGTATGCTAACATATCCAAGAGCTGCGGAGATACCAATCATCACCCTTGGCAGTTAATTTTTATACTTAGCCTTGCTATTGCTCCATCAAGGTCAGTTAGGTATTTGAGATAAGAAAAACTAGAGTTTAAAAGATGCAGAAAGGAAACAAGCCAAATATCAGCATTAAAATTTGGCATTATGAAAAAGAGTAAGGAAAAGAAGTACAGAAGAATAATGTGCAGGGCAAAAAGAAAATACATGATATATATTTTAACTAAAATACTTCAAAAAACACAGTAAGTGTAAAAGGTGTATTTTATAAATGAGTATTAAGTGTACTGAAGCACATGACTTGACATTTTTAACAGAGATCATGCTAGACAAAACAGTATAAAACCCAGACACATATACCGAGAAAAAAAAAGGGGCCAAAGAAGTTTTTTGTTAGTCATATAAATACCTTAACCCTAGCAAAAACAAATAAACAAACCACCACCACAAAAAATACCCAAAACCCCACCAAAAAACCCACCAACATAAAACCCCCAAAACACCCAAACATTTATCAGAAACAAATATTAGCATTCCTACCAACAGGAGACTCAGGTGTCAACCCCATGCTCTGAAGTAACGCTTCAGCTTCTCTTCTCTTCTTTTCAAGATCAGATTCTTCTTGTACAGGAAGAACTTCTTTCTTCTGGTCAGTCTAGAAATGATTCATTAAGTTATGGCATTTATCAGCATTCAACCCTTCATTTATTTTGAGACCTCATAGGGTATTTTTGTAATACTGAAACCTATCATCATATAGGCTAAATATTTGACTCCAGTAATTCTGATGATCCTTTTTGTAGATAAAATCAACAGACAGGAATAACAAAGTTCTGTAGCTTTGGTACTGTCTTTAAAAGACACTTCTTAACATCCAAAAAACATCTGCTTATTTGCCAAAACAACTGACACTTCATAAGATTAAGAATACCCTTTTTACACTAATGCTAAGCACTGTAAAATGCAAAGACTGAAAAATCGTGTTATGTACCTGTGTAGGAAAGTTTGAAATTATAACTGCGTCAAGTTTTAAGCTGTTATTCTCTGCTAGATTTAAAAAAAAGGTACACTTCCATCCTCTTTAATTTAGAAATAATGCAAGCTCTACTGTAAAAGATGAACACTCTGTACCTTTTCACACATTTAAGTGCTTTTTCAAAAAGCAATTCCCGACTTTTAGAACAAATTCTTAACTGATAAGCTATTGCATCACATGTGGAATCACAGATACAGACACTACATTGTTACAAGATCATGAGACCATAATTTGAGACATTTCCCTCTCCTTTTTGTCTGATTCACGTAATTGGCAGCTGTCCAGTCTTCAATTAAATGCTAATTTTGAACAGAAATATGATCATAACCAAAACACAAAGAAGTCTTGAAAATGTACCCCAAACACCAAAACATTCCAGCAAAAGTTTCTTTTATAAGGCGTAATTTGCACTCAGCAATAAATCTGATTGTCACATACTTGAACAGAGAGAAATCCAGAAGACAATGTTAACAACCTAAGTCTGACACACAAGTACTATATGCATCCCGAGTGTTGATCTGACTTTAAAATTCAGCCTATAGATGGGTCAAAGAGAAGACTGTAGCACGTTGTTTGTACAATGATAATCCTGACAGTCAAGACAATTCATATAGACATTCCTGGGACTGTACTTCAGAAAAGAGTTCTTAACACCATCCCAACTCAAGCAGAGCTTTCATGCAATAGTTTACTGTGATTCAATTAATGAGTCACACATACACAAGTGGTTTTAGAAATCAGAACTTTATGCTAGTGTAGAATTTAAAAAAAAAAAAATAAATATCTAACTTACCTTATGGACAACCTATCAGAAAATGAAAGTGCTACATTTGTATTGGCACCATCCATTAAACACACTCCCAGAGCAGCACATACCATGTGATTATGTGAACCTACCCTCAAATTTTGGTCAAGTTACATATGTGAAGTCAAATTTCAAAGTGAAAATTATTTCTTACTTCCTTTTTCTTTCTTTCTTCCTCCTTCCTCTTCTTCTCCTCTCTGATTTGAGCTAATCGCTGCTTCTTGCGCTCCAACTCCGCCTTCAGTTCGCTTTTGTCAGACATGGCTGAAACACTGATCAAGAGAAATCATATCACTGTCTGGCTTTTGCTCTGTTTGTTCGGGGGTTTTTGTTTGTTGAGGCTTTTTTTAAGATAGCAGCTTTCCTTTAAACAAGCTATCCTTAAAAAAATGACACTAGCTTACCACAACTAGAAGCCTGGAAAGTCAGTAATAATAGGGAAAAAAAAATCACATTCCTATTTCCATTTTTATTTCCCTTAACACATTGTCAAAGCTAAAGGGATTGATTTACAACAGGCAGAACTATGACATGGTGACAGCATCCATTCCTAAGGTAGTTCTGATGGTATTTGAAGGAACTACTTTGAAAGAAATAGCAGGCATTGAAGATGGGAGTATTTGATCCTGACATGGCATTCTGTACAGTTACAGAGCCAGCTGAGACTGAAAACAGCAAGGAGAGCACCAAGACAGTACTCATCTTGCACTTTTCACTTCAACAGCTAAATACAGGCACACTGTAACTTAGTATGTAAACTACACATACCAGTGTATGATTCAAAATAAAGATTTATTAAAAGATTTAGTAGAATGACTATAATTTACAAGGCAATGTAAGTCCAAGTGTGATGGCCAAAGAAATCTGTAAGATATGTGTGTTATCAATTTTATCTCCAAACTTTTCACAGCACTAAGAAAATGGTGGATCTTTTAAAGACAAAAATGCTACAAAAGTTTTGCTTTAGAACTCAAATAGACAAAGTCAACAACAAAAAGTGGAAAACCCCTAACACTTAGAACTTAAGAAAGATTTAGAACACAGGTATGAAAAACTATGTGAACAGGCTAAGTGGAGAAGAGCTTAATTTTACTGTTTTTAAGCAAATCTAAGTCAGCAAGAAAACGCACGAGTGGTTCTGCAACAAATGAGAGAACTATAAAAATGCTTTCTACACCAAGCTTAACAATGAGGATACAAGATTATGCATTAATAATGTAACTACGCATTAATTCAAAATTAAGAATACTTGCATTTGCATAGCACATTTACACACAGAAAAGGGTGCAAAATGTTGCAAGAGTCATACGCCTACCTCAACACACTCAGTAGTACGTGTTCTGGGGTACACGTACGTATTCCTTCGTGTGGCCTGTGAACATTTCAGTACTAGTTAATAAACAAATACACTACGGTGGGGTTTTTCAAACGGCACTGCCGTGTCACTCTGGCGCAGCGCTGGGCAGCGCCGTGTCACGGCCCGGGCCGAGGGCAGCGATCCCCGGGGGCAGCGGGGTGCCCTGGTGCCCCAGAGACGAAACCACCCACCCCGCCCCACCCCAGCCGCACAGGCAGGGCCGCACCGCGGAGCGCGCCCCGCTGCCCCGGCCGGGCCCCGCGCACCGAGGGCGGCCCGGAGGCGGCGGCACTGCCGTCCTCTCCCGCCCCGTGACGGCCCAGGCCCCACCCTGCCCGAAGGCGAGCCCGAAGGCCGGAGCGGTGGCCCCCGCGGCCCCCACAGCCCCCCGGCCCCGCACCTGCCGCCGCCGCCGCGCCCGCCCCTCCCGCCGCCGCACAAAGGCGCCGGCTGCGCGCGAGCGGCGGGCTACGGCGGGCGCCGAGGGACAAACCAGCCCCGACGGCGCTGCGGAACGCGCGGGAACTCACGGGCACTGCGGAAGGACGAGAAGGGCTGTGCAGTGAGACACCGAACGCCCCGACCCGGGAGCAGCTCACCCCGGGAAGGACCGCGAGGCGACGCTCGGACGCGGCGCTTCCCGTGTCCCGGCTCCGCGCCCCTCCCGCCGGGCGTGGCTGGGGACGGCGCCCGCAGGACAGCGGCGCCCGGCATGCACCGCGCGCCGCCGGGCGGGGCAGCAGCGGGGGAGCGCGCGTTGCATGATGGGAGCTGTAGTCCTCTGTACGCCGGGGAGCGCGAGCGCGCGCGCATGCTCACGGTGCCGCGGCTCGGCGGGGGCGCGCGGGGAGCGCGCGAGGGCGGGGCCGCCTCACGGGGGCCGCGATCCCTCCGCGGGGGCGAGCAGCGGGCACGCGCCTCAGCACCCCCCGCCTCAGCACCCCCCCACCCGAGTCTCCTCCGCCTGAGACTCTCCCCCAGCCCCCCCGCGCCCCCTCCGCCTCAGCCCCCCTCGATCCCCCCTCCTCAGCCCCCCCGCCTGA
>JAWWEE010000162.1:20025869-20047311 GCA_035221455.1 Xenops minutus | reverse complement strand
CCGCCTGACACCCCCTCAGGGCCCCCGCCTGACACCCCCTCAGGGCCCCCGCCTGAGCCGCCGCCCAGCGCGGCGCGGACGGTGCCGGTGCGGGCCGGGACTGCTGTGCGTGGTGTGGCAGCCGCAATGGCCGCGGCACGGCTCGGACGGGCGAGGGCAGAGCCGCGGGCGGCAGCGCCGGCTGTCCCGTCCCGTGCCGCCCCACAGCAGCGGGTCACTCGGCTCGCTCGGGCACAGCCCCGCTCTGCCAGCGGGAGCCTTCGCGGTCCCCGCCCGCCCTCAGGGAATGGGTACGTGCCGCTCGCCCCCCGTGGCAGCCGCACCGAACCCTTTCCCCGTGTTTGGTGCCTGCGGTGAGTGCCACCGACGGCGGTGTCGGCCTCGCCCTGCCCGCCCTCCTGAGCTGCGCCTGCCAAGGCAGAAATAACACCGATGTTTCAGTCGCAGGGTGGGGCGTGTGTTCACAACACCCCATAAAATGAAGCTTTTGGAGGCAACAACTATCGACTCCAGAGCAGGTTACATTTTCTGCTATTGCACAGGGGAATAGTACATTTGCAATCTCTTAATCTACATATAGTTGAGCCTGGTGAGTGTATCTTTTGGACCCGTCCTGACAAGCCCCGCAGGAGGCTGCCCTTGCAGCCGGGCTTTGTCAGGCTGCAGTCCTGCCGGGTGTCAGGAGCTGGACACGGTGGGGCTGCTTCCCTGGGACAGCTGCCACAACTTCCATTGCTGCACGACTCAGTGTCCATTGTTTACTCTGCTGTCTTCCACCTGAGCCAGGGTTCACGCTGCACCTTAAGAAAATTTAGGAAAGCTGTCTATTGTCTAGATGGCTTCTGATCATTGAACAACCTCCATACATTTTGTAAGAGTATGGGTGTTACCATTCGGAGAGACTGTAAGTGAAAGTGTCAAAGAAAATTGTATGATGTGCAAGACAAGGGGTTGCATCTCTCACCAGAGAAGGAAATATGAAGATGATAGTAATGAACTTCCACAGCTGTCAACCTTGAACTTATTTGCCAGAATTTTCTAATACCATTTACATTCTAATACCACTTGTGTGCACCTCAGAACAGGAATGTGTGTTTTATTTCTATGTTTTGCATATGCATCTTGTTTGGCTGTAAAATATTATTTTTTTATTTGATGCTTTCCAGTAATATTTTTCAAGTTTACATTTCAAATGATGAATGTAGGAACCAGATATCTCGTATTTCTAATTAATTTAACCAATGCCTTTGTGTTAATTGATCATCAATACACTGAAGTGTATTTTTTGGTCCTGAATGTGCATATATGTGTCTGCTGAAGGTCATGTTCTTATTTTTCACATTAGTCCTTGATTTTAGAAGACAGAAAATAGAATAGCTAATTTTTGCAGTATTGACATTGCCCTTTTTCTTTGTAAATCATAGCTACAGTTTTCAAATAACTCTACCTGAGTCAGTTTAGCAGTGACACAAACACTGACAGAATACTAACTCTTTACAAATACATTTGTGGGGGCTTAGCAGTCATGAACCTCACAAGTAACAGCACTTTCAATAAGCTGGTACATTTTTCATCAGCTGGAAGGCTCATGAGGTATATGGTGGGAGGACAGGTTGGAGAAAGCACACAGATTATAGCTGTTTACAAGTGTTTTCTTTTAGCCTCACCTTCCTGGTGAGGACATCTTTCAATGTAGCAAACCCCAATTTTATAATGTTCTGCAAGAATGTGCCTAAGTTATACTGTGAGGTGAACTCTTTTGCTATCCAGGTCTGGGAAAACAGCTTGTAGGGGATTTTACACACTCATCCTATGTATTGGGTCTTGGATGATCACAGTCTGGTTAAGGCATTGATGGACGCCAGATTTAACAGTGATTGTGTACCCATGTAAACAGGACTAGTGTATTACTGAGAAGTTATTTTGACATGTGTAAAAGTATGATAAAGGTGCATCAGGTTTCTGCTGCAGGTGAGCAGGAATCCAGACTAAGCACAGGAAGATACCATTTGATTCAGAAGAGCCTCTACTTTTGTTTTTTAGGGTTTTTTTGAGAACATTAGACGACTCTTCTACCTGAATCAGAAGGGTAGAGAGCAAAGGCAACTGAGCCCTCACCTTGCTATGCCACCTCATTGTGCTCCTGGAGAGCAGTGATTTGCTCTGGAGCATGAGCCCAAGGTCTATACTGGAGAAGGTAGTTCCCTCCTCAGGTAATTGCCAATGCTGTGCTGTCCTCTCTGGAAGTACATGAGTCTGGGAAAAGGCAGCTGAGCTGGCCTACCTTTCTCCATTGAGGCTCCCTTTTCCCCCTCATATTTCAGGAAAATTAAAAGTCAGTCTTACACACTAAAACCTGCACTAGGTCTGGTTTTATGAGAGAGTATGAGCATTGCCAAGAGATCAGCCCAAAGAAATTATTTTCAGATATGTTGTATATCAGGCTGTATTCTAACCTCAGCTTGTGTTTCCCATTAACCTTTATGGAAGTTTTGTGTATTCCTCAAGGGGGAACAATGTGTTTGACCATTTGTTAAGACAATAAGAAGGTTTCTTTTGTCTGGATTAGTTAGTGTAACTAGCCAAAAAGATAATAAGATAAATAAGGGGAGCGAAAGTGTTCACTTTTTTTTGAGGGCTTTTTTTAACTTTGCATTAGGAATTCAATTATTTTTTCTTTACAGAAGCAAAAAGGTTATCTTATATAATCATAAAGTATGTTTCAAACTAGAATTATTATGGACTATGGGACACTAAAATACATCTACATTTTACTAAAAGTAAATGCGCTTTTCATTCAGTGACATCAAATTATCTCATTTTGGTAATGTTAAATAATTGCCATATCAAGTACTTAATAATTATTTACAAATGAAATAAGAGACTTAAAAAGACCAAGTGACAAGGCCACAGAGATTAGCATTTAGGATTCCTAGATTCTGATATTCTATTCTTACCATAAATATTTATTCTGTTGTAACTGTGTTAACTGCAACAGTTAAATTTTAATCTTTGCACATTGTTACGAGAATTAGTTGAGTCACTGATTCACATCATCAGTCAGTTCTATTCAATAAAGACTGGTGCCATGGAGTCATTTTACTGCGAACAGAAATGTTAGTAAAGATAGAATTTGCTCTTTTTCTGGATCTTTAATTAGAAATTTGCTAGTGCGTTGGAAGAAGCTCTGAAAAATTACATGAAATTAAACTATAAAGCAAACACATACACTATTTTTAATATAAAATTTTTCTCAGACTATCTCCTACTTTTTAACTTAAATCTTTACTTTTAAAGTAAGTTGCAAGTCAGTACATAGTTGAAAATGTGTTTGTTACTAGCAGAACCCCAGCTCCTAAGTGTATGTACAAAGCACCTGAGCAGACAGAAGATGGCATAGTAAATCACCTGTAGCAATTACTGCTACAGTAACAGTGGTGTTTAAACCTTATATAGTTTGGAATGTTTGTATTTCTTGTGGATCTTGCAACAGCTTTTGTGCAAGAAAACTTGTTTTGAAAATCTGCCTGTCAATGTCTGTTGCAACTAAACTGTATTTGAATTCAATTCAGATTTTTGTTGAATTTAAAAAATGTTAAAATCAGTCACTGAGAAACTGCAAAAATTGTGTGTTCCTATGAAAAAATGAAAAGAAAATGTTTTAAATTCAAACCACATACAATGTTAATAAACATGATTTGGGTAGCTAAATGCATCTACTTGCTATTAAAAGACTAATTTTAGTTTAGTGCTTTATTCTCCAAAGAAAGAGGGTTTCCTTTTTTTAATTTATGGATAGGTTTTCTGGACAGACACATCATATCATCTTAACCTGTTGATTCTTTTTTTAAAATCAGAATTAATGTTTTTCTTTCTACTTTGTTTGACCTAAATTTGGTCACATTAATATCCTATTATTTGATATATTTGACAAGTGTTTTATGTTTTCTTGTGAGGAAGTCTGATCTATGCAAGTAGTTTATTTAAAAAAATAACACATTTTTAACAAAAGGAATCTGCTTACGTTTGAATGCTACATCTTTCAATGCCCTTGACTACATTAGTACATGTGTTTTCAGACAGAAAAAGAGAAAAAAACCTGCAAAAGGCCTTCTGTAAGGCTTGTAAATCAATATATATGTGTGAACTTGTAGAGATCTAAATAATTGTACATCTTTCCCATGACACCTGATTTTGAGACTCAAGAAAACCATAAGACAATAAAATGCACACATTTTCTAAATATAAAATTTAAAATTTAAACAGCTGTTTAGAATTTAAATTTAGAAATTTAAACAGCTGTTGCTTTCAGTTCTTTAAAGGCTGAGAGAAGAAGACAATTTTCAGCAAATAAAGTATATTTTGCTGGTATGTGTGTGTATAAATGGACACTCTACTGCTGGCAAATTTTTATTCAATAAATGCTTTTAGCCATAGGCATCATCACCATGGGTCTTGATGGGTGTTAGTCTTCAGTTTTCTGAGTCAAATCTGTCATTTTCTGTCAGAAGAAGTTTTATAAGATATAAGCCTGTTTGTCTTAGAGAAAGCAGTTTGTGGGTTTGCTTTGTTAAATTTGCTACTGCAATCTCTTCTATCTGGGTATTTTTAACAGGAGGTTAGACAGCTATTGCATGTTAAAGAACACTTATTCTGCTAAAGCAGATTGGAGTCTGCTGTCCTTTTCAAGTCTGTGTTCTGAGAGTGCTGTGAGTACAGGAAGGAAAAACAACCGACTGATATAATTCTTCTCATGGGACATCTTCTTGTGAAACAGCAATCTGGACTCTTATGCAGCTTTAGAAGTTTACGGTCAGAATCTGCTGCTCTGCAAAAAATAAACAATTTGAAAAAAATTAATTCTTCAATTACGTTATACTTGCAGAAGGAAACTTAAAATATTGAGATTTAATTTTACTATTATATTAAATGTATGTTTATAGTTGGGTGCTGCATTTCTTTTAAAGTAAATAGAACATGTTCAGATATTCTTCTGGAAAAAATCTACATATATGATTTGTCAGGTTTTGTTCTGCATGACATATACAAAGCACCATTTGTCAGGTTTTGTTCTGCATGACATATACAAAGCACCATTTTAGCACTATTTTTGCTAGTATTGTGTATGTCACTAATGCTAGCAAGCTCTAACACATTTACTGCTCTGTTTGTAGGAGCAAAATGTATTTACAGGTTGTTTCAAAGTAAGTGATATTTAAGCAATACTGTCATTAATTAGGAAAATTATTTTTAATTTCATTGTAGTTATAGAGAATTTTATCTTTTCATGCTATTCATTACCCTAAAGATGGTGGAATTCAGGAGTAAGACAAAAATCTATTAAAGAGGCTGGCTTAAATTCATTGTATATGTTGACAGACAGCTATTGATCAGCTGTTATGATTTATTTGTAACAGCCATTTAGAGTCTAAAAGAAAGTAAAAAAATATGGATACATGAGATTTTATAATTTTTTTGTTTTCATTTTTATATTTACTGGTAAGTCTAGTGTTTTGCAGCATTTCTTTCTTGGAGAGAAAAATACTTGTGGCTAGGACATAGAACAGTTCATCTTAAAAGGACCATTTTTGCAACTCTTGTCCTTGCTCTGAAATTGTGGGGGCAAATGACTTAAATCTTGCCTTTCTCACTGTGGTATTCATAGGAGCAAAAGTGGTGTTTTGCCACCAGTAGTTTTTTTGACTGGTTACTAGGTTACAGATGTATCTTTATTTTCTCTTAGTCTCAGTTGCTTAATGGGTCAAATTAACCATATTTATAGCAATATTTCTTGCTGCTAAGGCTATGTCATTTGATATTTGAAAGGAAACCTTTTGAATGGAAGGCAGCATATATAATTTGAAGTGTTATTAAATTCATATCTTTATGGCATAGGTCATACCATTGTTACTTGCAAAGAAATCATTAACAGAATCATATCTGTGTGGTTTCTGAGCTTTTCATCTTGCCACATTTCAGAAGCTGACAGTTCCCCTTGTGATGCTGGATAAAGTAAGGGTGACAAACCCTATCTGGAATTCTACAGGAGTTAATTCAAAATCAGTCACAGATACTCAAGTGATAGTTAAAAATTGCCCTTCCATCTCCTAGTTCTGTGATCGATTCAGAGGAACATACTAGTTTCCTTAAATATCAAATAATATTTAGGAGTAAGCATTTTAAATGACTGCAAACTCTACATTTGTAAAGTTAAAAGATTGCCTCCATAGGGTGGAAATTTCTATGGGCCATTGTCTGAACTCGTGAAATGCACTAAAGCAAATTTCATATTTATTTCCATTGAGAAGGCAAATTACTTTTCATAGAAAAGGATCAAAAGCATCAGAGTGGATATGGTATGTTAATAACAGGAGGTGGGACAGTGAGGGTAGAACTGATGGGACACTTACGGTTCAAGGAATTCAGCACTTTTCATTTATGTTGGAAAAAATGTAAATTATGTCACCCTCGCCTCCTAGTGCAAAGTTATCAGACAGACATCACTAAGTGTGATCTCTGCCATTAAAATGACTGGAATATTATTTCATTCTATTTATTTCTTTTGGAAATATTGCACTATCTCACTTCCAGTGAAACCAAAATCCACATATATTGGTGTAAGAAACAAAGATTTATTTGTAGTTTCAATGCTAGATTATTGCCATTCTATCGCAAAGCTAATTGAAATCCAAGATGTTTGTATCAAGGCTGTAATGAGACACTGACAAATACCTTTCTGCCCCACTGGAAATGTAATCTTTCTATTGAACACTTTGTCCTGAAGAACTCCATCTGCAACAGGAATAGGCATTTTGCATTTGAATCAAGAAGGTCACTACTTTGGATCAGATGATACAGTGTACACTCCACTTGCCTTTAGATGAAATTGATCCTTTACTACCTCGAACATGACTGTGCATCTTCTACACCTAATTATCTTATTGTTTCATCTATATGAATTTAGAACACTAACACTACCAACCCTTTTTTGATCCTTGCATATGTCAGTAAGGCATTTCTCTGAAAAGCCAGTTATTCCCTACATAGGAATATTTTTTAAATAATTACTTGCATTTCTTTACTAAGCTAAACAGAATAAGATCACAGTGTTTCATTTATTGATAGAATTGAATATTGTATAACATTTTTCTCACTTGCAGCAGTAAAGCAATAGTTCTGTATATAATTACTGAAACTTGTTTGAGTAGACTTCTAAACACCCAGAGACTAAACAGTATATTCAGTCTTAAGTGTTAAAGCTTTCATCACTCTTGGAAATGTGACCTGGTTTGGCTTTTTTTTTTTCTTTTTTTTTTTTTTTTCCTTTTTTTTTTGGTAATATAAGGTACATTGTACTGAGTGTATGTACAAAATCATTACTGTTTCTTCTTTTGTTTTGGTATGAATATATGCTCTTAGCGTTTTCACTTCACATCAAGTGTGTAGATTATTTTTGCAAAAAACTGGGAAGGAATCTGTAGCTATAGAAGGGGTAATGTGAAAGGCATAAATAGCAGCTAGCCTGTGCAGGTATGAACCTGTTCTTATTTAAATCAATGGAAATTTCACTACCAACTGCAGTAAATGCAGGATCAAGTCCTCAGCTCTTTCTGAAAATCAATTAGATGTGTTCCTAATAGGCTTTCATGCCTTTGAAAATCTATCTCTAAATTACTGATGGAAACCAACCAATTAGATCTTGGAGTTCATTTTATTAAAGTAAGTTTCACAATATTCTGTAAAATGAAAGGAAAAGCTTAAATTTACCGGCCTTTTATTTGTCCAAAAAGATTAAGCTTTATCTGGGATTGCCAAATGACCGTGTTTTATTTGCTGAAATATGTAGGACTCAACAGAATTCTGATGTGACTCTTTGTGTATTTTGAATTGTTTCTGCTCTGGGAAGAATAGTGCTGGTACTTGGAAGTTGAGTGATGAGAAATTGCTCTGTCAGGCCTTGGATTGAAATACATTTTAAATAGACTTTTTATATGGTACTGTAGCAATTGAAAATTCTGATTCAGTGTCTGCTAAGAAAACACTGGAAATGCTTTTAGAATTTTCTTAACCAACTAAAGTTTAGTAATAGTGGATAATCAAAAATATAATTATTAAGGGAGATTAAGCAATATTTAATGCAAAAAAATGTGGCTTGTTCTGATTTGTATCTGTTTTGAATCTTTCATTGTTCACAGGAGATGCAGCAGTGGCTGAAGAGTACACAAGAGTACACAAGCTGCCAAGTGGTACAGCATAAGGTTTGCATAAAGGTAAGTTTTCCATTTCTCCCATCTTCATTTGTTGTCTTTCAGTTGCAATAAGCTGTTTCCTTAAACTGCATTATGTGTGTATATATATGTGTATATTTATGTATTTATTTATTTATACAGTTATGTATTCTTGTATGTGTATATGTGACCATGAGGTCATAAAAAGTCATATTATATATTATGCCACACTGTGCTCTATTTACCTAGAGAACAGCATATTCTTTTGAAATCTTAGGTAGTTATGTAGCTTTTCTGGATTTAAAATTAGAACATTAACATCTATTTTATGTAATTAAGCTATGTTTTGAGATATTAGGCAATCTGTTTATTATAAACTAACATTATGTGGTGTAGGTAATGTATCAATACATACATTTAGTATGTATGCTAACTTATGTATAATTCACAAAATAAAGATATTGAGGTTATTACTAGTTTTATTTAATAAATTCAGGTAATGGCTCAAGTCAGAAGATGCTCTAAATACAACATATCTTCAACAAAACCAGAGAAAAAACAAACTTCAGAAGGAATTTCAAAACAAAAAAAATTGAAAGTGGTATTTGAGGTGTTAGTATATCTTACTTATAATTAGGAGGATAAAAATAAGAAACTATTGCATTTGTAAATATTTAATAAAACCAACTGTATCTGTATATATTTGAAGGCCTGATCCTCAAAAACTAGAGTTCTTTCTCTTGCAACTAAAAATGGTAAAAATGTAGCTGTTAGCCTGAGAACAAGCATGAGAAGTATTGGCATAGAGATAATTGCTTTGGAAAGTTGTTTTAAGCTAATGGAAAGCAGGTCATAGAAGAAAAGTACCATTTCAACCATAGAAGTGTAATAATACCAGCTAATGTAGGAGCACATTCTGGCAAAAACAAATAAGCATTGCAAAGCCAGATATAGCCAGTATGGAATACAGAAATGTATCCAAGTGAGTAAGCATCAAATGAAGGATTATCCCTACTTGTGGAGAATCCATTCCAGCAAGAAATTGAACCATGGACTAGTGCATCTGAAATTCGTAAGACTCCCTAGAGAGCTAAAAGTGAATCTGCAGATTCTGTCATCAGTATGCCAAAGATCTCTGCACTGTACTGTAGCGCACACAAGTAAATGTTTCTGAGATTTCCCTTTTTAAAGGACTTTTTTCAGAATACTAATCAGACCTGGATGTTCTGATGTTTTTTAAAACTACAGCTAGACTCTCTTTGCTGTTGCTCTTTATGTGAATGCAGGAAAGAACTTCTGATTTTCTAAAGGTTCTAAAATAAGAGCAAAAATATTGTGATGTTCTGAAATGGCTTGAAAGGTAAAGAGAAGGTTCTAAAATGTTACCAAATGTGCAGGCTAACCACAGAAAAAGAGAAAGGATAAGCATTTAAAGCAAAATATTTTGTTCCATGTTTAGTTGGAATTAGAAAGAGACTATCCAAAGTAAATAACAGAAAGACAACCAGATGTGCAAAACTATATGTCAGGAGACTGGAGAAATGTGGAGGATGAAACTTCTAAGATTGCAGAATAAAAATATTAGAATAAATTAGAGCTGATTTTGTACAGAAGGATGTGCCAAAATGATGATGCTAGAATATATTGGGGCAGGAACATCTTGTATATATTGCATATATCTTAAACAACTTCTGGAGCATTATGCTAGACCACTCCAGAGCAAAGAAGTTATCCATGGATAATGAGTTAAAGAGAGAAAAGATTTTTATATACCTTTGTTAATATGGTATAGAAAATAAAAAGAACTGCTGAACAAGATAATGACAAATTGGATACTCTTAAGATTTTTAAGTGTATGAGCTAAAATGAACACCAGTAATGATAATGACCTCAACAGTCAATTATGGGTGTTCAACAGTTCTAAAAATACCATCCTAACACATATCAAATAGATACATGTAAATGGACACATACAAAGTCAATAGTCTCCTTAAAAACTGTGATGAAAAGCACAACTGTCTTTTACTTGGACACCTGTTTTGTTTGGAAAAGGACCCCATTATGAGATTCTGTCTCTGACCTCAAGGGGGAATGGGATCTGTAGAATCAATACTATGAAAGACTTTACAATTTTACTGAATTCTTTTACCTTGTGTTTTGTATTTGTTCTGACACACATTCAGATGGCGGGCTTACTACAGTGTGTTATACTTCTCATATCATCAGGAAACATGTGACGCCTCTTTTTTTTTTTTTTTTTTTTTTTAAATTTAGGAACACAGTGTCTTAGTTCTCAAACACTGCTTGGTGATTCATTCTGCAAGCCTTCCTAACTTGATTTTGATTCAATCCTGTGTACAGCTGCATAAAGATAGTGGATTAGGGTCTATCATACACAAAACTCTTTTGAAGAATCAAGAGATTTTAGCAGAATATCTCAGCAACCAGAACTGTGCAGACAAGTCCAACTAAGATATGGTTAAATACTTTTTGCCAACCTTTAATGAAAAACACTGTTGAAAAACTGACAACAGCTAAGAAACATAAACATATACTTAAGTGAACAAAAACTAATTAGATGAGCTCTCTGACATCAAATTCAATGTGTTTTGATTATAGATCCAGAAAGGAAGCTTCATGTTTATGAAAGCTAGATTTCCAGTGACATTGTAATGAGTTGCAGCATATGTTTGTCAGTGCTTTTTGACCCAGTGAAACATTAAAAAAAAATTCATTTTGTTTATTCTATAACAAATGGCTGTATGTGTGTGATAACACTGTAATAAACAGCATTGACTTGTGGAATGTTAAGCACACTTTCTAGATTTTTCATTATTTCAAGCTAAGCAGAAGTACTCATAATTTCAGCTTTGGGTAGGTGTACAGACACTTTTACTGTAGAAATCTAGGCTTCATCCTCTTAGACCTTTAGTCACAGAATTCAGCTGAAGTCAATACTTTGTGCATTTTCTGCTGTCCTCAGTGAAAAGCTTTCTTATTATATTTGTATTGCTGATATAAATTTGGTTCATGGGTCAAGCACAGAGAGTAATAGCAAGTAGGGTGACATACAATTTATTTGAGCATATATATTGAAGAAGTCCTAAAGCCATTTTTTGTCATATGTAGGATAGTTTTATATTGTATTTTGTAGGAATAAATGTGAACTTGCTCTATGGCTGCACTGAGCCTGCTGGACTCTTGCAACACAATGAATATGGTGACAGTTTGAGCTAGCAGTGACAAGCCCAAGCTTGTGCTATTAAAGTTTCCTCTTAGTTATAGCCCTGTGTAAGAGTGTAAAGTGATTCTCTGTGTAGTCAATTTTGTGAGGTGGATTCTTTCATTTTGGGTAGAAGAATGAACATTTACAGTCTGCCTTCTTCATATGCAGACTCCCCATTTAGTTTCATAGAAAAGATACTTAGTCTATAATTATAAATATCTATGTTCAAACAATAGTAGAGGATCAGTTAGTTACTAGATAAAAGCATAAAATCCAATGATCAAAAGTCAAAGGTAGATAAATTTAATATATTAATTAGGTACTTGAAAAGTTTTTCTTAATTACAGTTTGGAACAATGTGTCTAAGGTAAGGAGAATGTTCTGAAATCAGAGTTGTTTAATTGCCATTTTTTTCTGTATGCTTATGTACAATTTCTGAATGGATGTGAGAATTATTGATGAGAACTATTATCTTTGATCTGTAGGAGATCAGAATAATTCACAGAGGCTGGATATCACACTCTCTGAACTTCCTAGGAAGATGTCTTGCCCAGACTTTCATTGTTGGAAATCTTTTTAGCCAAACATGGAATATAGAGAGGGGAGAAATAAGGCACTTCTTGTTCTCCATAGTGCTCTACTCCCATACAAGAGAAATTAAAATCAAATGTGACATAGCAGGAGATAGTAAAAAAATAAGAGGTTTGAAACAAAAAAACTTTATGTCAACACTCCATTCTGAAAGTGGAGGGGGCAAAATACAAAACCAGGTCTCAATTTAGCATGGTTTGAAAAGAAAACAAATGGTTCTGGAAGGTAGATAAATGCTAGTAAATATACCATAACCGTTACGGTAATTTTTTAGCTATGTATCAAGTTATTAGATTTATCCTCAAAATCATTCTGTGTTCAGGGAAGTCTCAGTAGAATGATGGCTTCACTAAGGCTTTGGGTGCTCAGATCAACTTCCAAACTCCAGGAAGCTCATCCCTATACCCCAAATTCAAGGCTTTGCTAAAATTTGTGTTCAAGAAGCGCTGATACTAAAGGTAATCTTTAGTATATGTAAAAATACCAAGCAATTATTATCATTGGCCCTAAGATGACACTTTTTTTATGAATTGTCCTTTGAAGATTTTGCAGATGATAACTATCTCAAGTATGCTATTTTCTAGCAGCAAAACCAGCGCTGCAACAGGCACAACTTAATTTAAAGGATCAGTTATTCTTAATAACTGAATAATTATTAAGTTAACTGAATATATATTATATTATATTATATATTATATATATTATATAATTAATAATATATATTATTATATATTATATTATAACTGAATAACTGAGATAATTATAACTTTGTAATCAACAAAATGCAAAACCATAAAATCAGTCATTGAAGTTAGATAACCAGAGTTTAATGTCAGAAGAAACTGTTGTTCATGTAACTGAAGTAAAAAGGAACAAAATTAATTCTTACCTATTTTTCTATTATATACATCTAGTTCAGGAACTCCAGAATATTTACTTTAGTAATATGGTACTATCTTCCAGTTACTGAATTTAAACTTCTAGATCAAGTAGATAATATTTATTTCTGGTTTGTAGGATATTTAATTGTATTTATTTGGTGTATATTAGTTAATTAGAAAAAAATACTAAAATTTGTTTAAATGATCTGTTAACAATTACATTTGAAAACCTATACCCTTCTAAGTGCCAAACTCCCTCAAGCTGCCTTGTGTGCTTGTTGTGGAGTTTTGCTTTGCTTGGGGTTTCCTGTGTTGCAATGCAAACTTTTTTCTGTATCTCAAAACACTGCATTTTCCATAGGTACTGTAGGTTGACAGAAGACAACAGTCTGCCAGTTGGCTGTAAATGATTTCAAGTGGCACAAGTCTGCCTTATAAGCAAGAATCTTAACCCTTCTTTAAGTGTTCAGAGCATTTAATTCAAAATTAAAGAATGTGCAAAAGACTGTACAGACAATGAATTGCAAAAGTAGCTGTATCGGCTCTACAATGACCCTTTTCTCTCTGCTGAAGGACCCTGCTTAAGGCAAATCACCACCTGACAAATTCTGATAAGAGTTTTTGTTAATGACATTTATGTTACAAGATGTGCTATGACAGTTCTATATAAAAACAGTACATAGCTTCCATTATAGTAGGACATTTGCATTAAACCACAGTTTCCGTGCTTATCTTGTTCCTGGATTGAGACCAGTAGATTTCTTGCCTTTTATTAGTTGCAGCATAATCTAAAATAGAGGCTGAATAAAATAATTGGCAAAGAATATATCTTCGGGTAATATTGTCTATGTGCCCCACTCTGTCTCTTCCTTTTCTGTCCCTCCCTAGGAGAAAAGCAGTTATCTTCCTTATGCTAAATCCAGTTTCTATCCACAGCAATCATGTAAATCTTGACATCAGTCTCACAGCAGAACAAAAAGCCAAATCAGCAGGAAACTTCCACATAAGAGCAACAGGCAGCCCCAGGAGGAAATAAAATACCCACAACAACAACAACAACAAAAAATCCTCTCAAACTCTTCCATTTATTTTACTTCAAAAATAAGAGGCCTACTCGTTAGAAACACTCAGGTTTTCTTGTATTTTTTAAGATAATATGCCTTCCAAGAATAACAACTCATTGTTCGGCAACTCTGCCAGCCTTTCAAAGCCTTTTATTTCAAAGCGTCTTTCTGAATAAACAAATCCATAAAGAGAACAAATTGAAATTTCTACTTTTCCTAGTGCTCTGCATAAAGACTACACAAGCTGTCTCCTCTCAAAATGAGTCAGACCTTAAATTATAAAGTAACTAAAAATTGTTGGGTGTGGCTGGGGGGGATGGATTTTATGTGTTTTACGTACAGATTAAAGCGTCAAAAAATATTTTTAATTGGAAATTCAAAATGTTAGATCAAAATCTCAAGATATTCTTTATTATTACAGTCCTAAATATTAAAAAAAAAAAATTAGTAATTTGATTAGGGATGTTCTAAATATCTAGAGATAGGCAAAGGAAGACTAAGTATAACACAAATAACTATCATATAAACTTATTGACAACATAATAAAACTAAAAGTGTGGTTTGTAGTATAACTTGAATTTGGACTGATGTACAAAATGTCTTTTTATCCAGTTATTACATTCCACAAGAGCTGATTTCACTTCAGAGTGAATTAGTCCTTTAAGGCATTAGGAGGAACTGTCTTACTCATGCTAATCAGAGTTGCCCTACCAAAAATGAGAGATTGATTACTAGGTTTATAAAACAGAAAAAACATTCCCAGAGATATAAAGACTGTGTTTGCTAGAGCAGAGATTCAGGGAATACAAAGATAGGAATAAAATGTCCTTAGAAGAAATGAAGAAAGGAGTTTGGAATAAGAATGAAATGTTAATTAGTGAACGGAGCAAATGTAACTCAGTAGCTTGGAAGGCATGAGGTTAGTAAGTGCAAAATAATGCAATTTGTAATGCCTGTATTGCCTGTGAATTTTCTGTCATTTATTTGAGTATAGGATAGCAGTGCTTAGGTCCACATGCAAACTCAAACAGTGCTTGTGGTTATACACTTACAGTCTCATGGGTAGGCAAATTCTTCCCAGGCTTTTGGAGTGCTGTCATTAATGCTACCACCACTGCTTGGTAGCTGAGAGGAGTTCACCCAAATCCATGTATAACAGTGCCTTCTTTGCAGTTGTTGTTTCCAGTCACCAGCTGTATACCTGCCAGTACATTTTGAGAACTGCTGTGGTTCTGTTTTGCAAGGCCCTTGCAACTTCTGCTTACAGTATGCAATAAAGTGAGGACAAGATTTATCTCCGATTTTACATTGCTACAGATTTTAAGAAGCATACTTTTCTACATGGAAAGGTATCTTTCCAGATACAAATCTTATTAGGTATGGAGACCTTGAAGTGATGGTATCATTTTGTATCATTGTAAATGCAGAAAAAAAAAATTGCTTTATTGAGTAACTGTCGAGCAAACATCTTTTTTCACTCCATGCACCTCATCTGTTATTTGTAGATGATAACTAAAATATAATTTTAAGCTTTTTAAGCAAAGTATTTCCATAAAACAATATGAAGAGAAGAAATTATTATAAACGGAGAAGCCACTGAGTGTCTACAGCAAATGCTCCATAAAGACTGATCTATCCAGAATATCCGACAAGATTGCAATGAGGGCTGGCTGGGAGCAGGGCAGGCATGCAAATGGCAACCAGGTTCAGCTGCTGGGGCAGATCTTACAGTCATGCTGGAAAGTCAATCCACAGGTCATAACCCAATCCACTGAGGGTCAGAGTCCTGTGGTCACTGGGCAGGTCCATGGTGATGGGGTCAGACAGAAATCAGGCCAGGAAGTCAGGTCCAAGGGGGCACAGGCAGGCACCGAAACACCGAGGCTGAGCCTGAACTTAATTAGAGCCCCTGACTTACAGGCAGGCATGTGGGGTGAGGGTCCCAGATGGTCAGGGCTATTAAGGCTTATTAGTGTGTTCAGGGCCCTGACAATTGTAACATTACATAAATTATTATCCATTGGCAGTCTTACATTTGGAACAGACAAAAATTATTTCAGGGGGCTGTGCCCTACTGAACATTTGTTCAAATTCCTCCTTACAGATGCAGTACTCACAGGAATGAACCGTCATGTAATTTTTTTTTGTATTTTTAATCTTGTTCTTTATACCTGTACAGAACAGGAGACAGACAGTATTAATACTCCCATTGCCACAGTGATCTAGGATCTATCCCTTAACTGCAACTGCAATTGCTGGTTTTTAACAAAATCATCAAGCACTCAAGCTGAATTGCTGGGATATTTTAACCTAGTATTTCTACCAGATCCAGTAGTCATAGCAATAATGAGAGTAATGTCCTAGAGAATCAGAATTACAATGAATTTTGCCAATTTGTTGACCTAAACGTGAACAGCAAGCTTTGTGAACAACCACAGTGCTCTGTCTACCTCAGTACTCCCACTGTTACTAACACTATGAAACCACGGCCATAGTTAGCTATACGAGACAAAATACCTTCCAGCACAGCTGAGAGGACAGGTAAGCAACTAAGATCAAGTAATAGCACTTGCATATCATGTGCAAAATAGCTCTCAGTAGTACTGGAACTAGTATATCCAGTGGAATATACCAGAAAACAAGTCAGTATCCACAAATAGGGTAAATTAAGAATGGAAGCTGTCAGCATGTGTCAGAGGGCAGAACTGTCCTTTTTCATGATTTTAAATTGGCACTAATGTTCACTTTTTCAGGGTTAAATTTTATGTGAGACTGCAAGATCAAATGGCAAAAGTTCTGGAAGTTCCTGGTTTTTTTCCTAATTCTTGTTTTATGTCTACTAACCTTATAATTTTATTTTGAGGCAGATGACTCATCATGTTGTATAATCTAAAGCAATGCTAGACTTGCATCTGCCAAAGGCCGTTTTGGTGGTGCTTGCCACCTAGTGGATTACTGCTTGAATACACATATGAGAAGGATCATCTGCCACAAAAATATTTGAAAATCACACTATTAATCACAGTATTTAATAATATCCCGCAGAACTTGAGTACTACTAGGTGAATTATTTTTTGTTGTTGCAATGAAATGCTAGGGAAAATTGAAATAGAAACTGCAAGCATTTTTCACCACTTTTATCCATTTCCTGATAGCTCTCTATATAACTGTTGCATGACTTGATGACAGGCAAAGTGTGGAATTTGAGACCCAATGAGTAGTCAGTATACGTGGCCATGGACTCAACTGTAAACTCAAGCCCCAAGCTAGCACTCCGTGATGACTATAGTTTGTGAACATAAGTGAGCTCATTGAAATTTATACCAGTTGTTTCTACTTCTTCTGTAAGAGTTAGCTGTGGCCTTCTCATTTTTTAGATTTCTGGTATGTGTACAGTAGTAACTGGATTTTCTCAACGTCACCCCTTCTCTTCTGTTAGCTAAATGGCTTGGAATGGTTGTTATCCATTTGTTGACCTGGACTTGAGTTTCTACCCGTATAGTAATTTACCTTTCATTACTTCCCACTAGTCTTACAGAGATCAAAAGTGTTGCTCATGCTGTCACACAATGCAAAAATCTGTAGCTAAGTTACAAGGGTTCTATCAGCTACTTACAAAACCCACTTTCCACACAAATGCAGTTGTCCTGCCAAAATTTGAGTCCCCTCTCTCAATTTTGAATACAATTGAGCTTTTACTGAATTTTGTAAGAGTCAATGTATTTAAAAAACATGGACTATTTTACCAGAATTTTTCCCAACCAGCCTCCAGGCGACAGCTGAGGAAAGTTATCAGAAACAGGGAATTGTTAGGTTTGAATGCAGCAGGTTTTCTACTACACTGATGTTTGTAATAGTATTTTCTATTACTCCATGATGATGACAGTTTTAGAAAGTATTAGCCAACAGCTGTATGGTACTCAGGAATAATCAATTTATGCTTTTCACTTTAAGAAGAGTTTCCAATTAATCTTACTAAGCTCAAGAACATACCTTAATTTTTGTTACAGATCTGTTCATACAGATGGTTTTACCATTTATAGCATTTTATGATCAATAACCTACTTATGAGTCACTTGATAACAGATGTTAAATTGGCTCAGGAGATTCCATGGGGTCTGTGTTTAGTCTGGCTGTTACTTATCTTAGGGTATTTGGATCTTAGAGTGCATTACGTGACCATGATATATCAGAATTCATGATCTTCCCCTATTTGCTATGGCAATCTCATGACTGAGGATAGTTTTGGTTTGGTACCCCCCGCCCCCTCCTCCCAACTGCTATGAGGAATTTCTATTATAATCACAAGATTGTTTATACAGTGAATTCCTTCACTTTCCATTGTATACTGATTATCTTTCTAACACTACAGGGCACAAAAATTTCATCAGAAAGATAATCATTAAGACTTGAAATTAAGAAATATTTAAGAAACTTTATACAACTATCCTTCTGTTTTCAAAAAGCAATTTAGGGATAATTTGATCTTCACCCAAATTTAGAAAGTTGTATTGTACTACCTTAATCAAAATCTGTACTCAGTTGTATCACAAGCTTGAAAACTCATTTTATTGACATACAAAAAAGAATAAGGAAAATGGACATTGTAATTAAACATTTGGTTTCATCTACAAATAAGTACCTTGGGTAACAAAACAATAAAATAATTTTTTAAACTCTTATGAACAGTTAGAAACAGAGGAATGATTTTCTGGAATAAAAGCAAGAGACTTCTGAAATAGAAAATATTTGGTAATATCTTTTAGTCACTCAATAAAATATCCATGTAAGCAAGTAATCCATATTTACAATATCATATGCAATGATCGTGGTTACATGTAGTAAGAAGCATACATGTAATTACTGTACATTCAATTTTAAAATCTAAGTTGCATCGTAATTTTTCGGTTTCATTAATATTGTAAAAAACACTGTTCTGCTTCTGTGCATAGTACTATATGACAGCATATAAATACATTAATATTTTTTCCCAAGCATCTTAAAAAGATAGCACTTTTAATGTTAGGTTTTGTAACTTCCTCTATTTTTACAAGAATCCAAGCTTGGAATATAAGCTCTACAATCACATCACTGTGAAAACAACAGCGTAGATTTCTAAATATGCAGGAAAATCCTGATAAAAATGCTAGAGTTCTACCTTCCATTTGTATCTTTGAAAATACACTTTATTTCCTATGCTGCTACTATTACTCATGAATACAGGTAAAAAAAGTTGTGTGAAATAGAAGTCAATGGAAGGCCATTTTGAGAAGCAGATTTAGGACTATTACTCTCCAAAGGCCTATGTATTTTAATTTAGCACTTGAACTAACCTGGTATTTTGCAAGGATACTTAAAGACTTTTTAAATCAGTTTAGAATTAAGCCAAAAGCCGTTGTAAGTTTGGTCAGTCTTAAACTGTGTGCGCTGAGGTTGATCAAGGTTTAGGAGCTACTGCATCTCATGAGTATCTTCCACAGCCCAGTAACCAGAAGCCCACAGTTCATGCACATGAAATATCACTGATTATGATCATTTCCCCAAACAGAATCCTTCAGCTTCCACTGAGTTTCTACTATTGTGCTTAACTTCTAAACTGAAAAATAAAAATATGTTCCAGCAGGCTCCCCTCAAAAGGTTGCTAACCCTTGATTTTCAATTAGTTTTATATCATCAAAATAGAGAAATAAAAAAATGCCACCATTCTTTTTTCAAGTGTCATTCCCCTTGAACAGTACATTTAATAAAATGTAAAACAAAAGGCATACTGGTTACTATAGCTTAAATTTAACCACATATAGTACCAGGCACCTAAAAGCTGTTCATTTTAGTACATTCAAGTCAGTGCTGTAACAAAAGTCGAGGATTCTGGGGGGCTTTTTGCAGTATACTGTACAGTTGGTTTCTTCCAGAACAATCCTTAGGCAACTGACTACCTTCCATACAAAGATACACATTTATTAGAGGACTTAGTACTATACAAGGATGGAATAAGCTCATTTTCACAGGTGGATGAGATAGAGAAACAGGCTAATACCTAAAAAGTTAAAAATGCTGTTGCCTTTGTGAGTGCAGTATAAAAAGCTGCATAGTAAATTACTGGACAGGTGAGTTAATTTATTCACTTCTCCTGTTGTACTTCACTGTTTGACTCATTGCACATAGTGGGACTTCAGGGGTGCTCACACAGTAGTTTAGTGCTCCTTCTGTCATCCCTGAATTCTACAGTAAGGCATTTAAAAGCAGGTATTTTCTCCAGTGAAAAAATATATCGATTGGTCCCAGTCATCCACAAACATGTAAGTGTAAACACAGAACTCCCAGATGTAGTCCTTGAGTACCAAATGGTACAGCAGAAAAGTTTTAAAAGTATTTTACTATGCTAGCTTTCTATGCTGCATTCACCAAATAGTTAAAGGTTATTAAAAATCAAATAACAGGAACTCAGGTGCTTCTCATCAGGGAAGAGAGGAAATAACTCATGTTCAAAATAGTTTGTACTAACACAACACTGAACTACAAAAATGGCATTTTTGTTGAAGTTCAATTTGTTTAAACATTTTTAAGACCTGAAATAGATAAAAATTTATGCAGTATTTCAAAAGTAGGAAATTATATGCTGTCTGAAACTATCTATATTCCAACATGAACAGTGGTAAATTTGGACTTGTAGCGGGCTCTGCAGCTTTTACAAAAAATTAAAACAGAAAGGCTTATAATTTTTGACATGTGCAGTCAAAATAATCTACTAGAATTATTCTTCTATAGTAGTAAAAATATAAATATTGTTTATATTTGTGAAATTAATGAGCATAATACATTAGTACTTCAATTACTAGAAAGAGCTATAAATGTAAAGTGCCAGTATTCAAACTGCATTATTTAACACTTTAATTTCAAATTGAAAAGTCATAGAAATTATATAGTTTGCTTGTAGACTAAATTATTTCTTCATGCTTGTGACAATAGTGATTTTGACATCAGTGTGGATATACCCAAATTGTCCTTAACAGGTAACATTTTAATGAAATCAGCAAAGCTCAGCTGTTTCTTGGAGAAAGCATTTCTCACTTCAGTCTCCTTTTTTTTCTGAGAGACTGATGGTAGTCGTTTCTGATTTCTAACCTCCTAATTTCTTGTCTAGTGCCAAAAATCAACAGAACTGTGCAATCAAATAAAGATAGTAAAATGCTGCCTTCTGGGATAAAAGGAAGACTTGGTTTAAGTGATACATATTTTTCTAAGTGTGTTTCTATAGCTTTTCAAATAAGGCAAATTCTGCATTTGGATATCTTACCATTTCCTTAGATTTCAGTAATGATTGCACATAATCCCAAGCCAAATGTTGTCTGTATACAATATCTTTGGTAAAGTTTGTTTAAAAGTCAATAGATACATTCTGATAAAAAAAAAAAAAAAAAAAAAAAAAAAAAAAAAAAAAAAAACACACAC
>JAWWEE010000162.1:20013545-20025769 GCA_035221455.1 Xenops minutus | reverse complement strand
TTCATGAGGCAGAAGTATCTTTAAGTACACTTACAAATCCAAGATTAATTATTAAAAACAACCAACCAACCACAAAAAAAACCCAAACCCACAACTTTTTAAAGGAATCAACATTTTATGAAGATATCAAGCACACTTTTTTTGAATTAAAAATTTTATGTTAAGGGTTTTTATGGAGCAACTCTGCAAAGTGCCAAATGACCTCAAATCCCATAGATCTTAGCAGCTGGTGAGGGGGTTAATCAGCTGGAGAAATCAGAGCTCTGAAAAAGTGAGCATTACCAGAAAGTTTATGTGTGAACAACAAAATTCTTCTGTCCGGTATACGTCATGACTGAGTCATAACCTGCAAAATCGCGCAGAGCAAAATTTAGTCTCAATCTTGTTAATTTTTCACGGCTATAAGAGATACAGGCATTACATTAAGAAGTGATATGGAAAACATTTTCCAAGTGTGTGATTTTCCCATTATGTGATGTCATTTATGCTCTAATTTTTTAAATGGGGACTGAACATAAACCAATATAATATGTTTGGGACTTCCTGGAATTTAAACTCAGGCAGAAAACTTCAGTATCTTTGAGCAAGCCATACTGAAAATAACCTCCCAACCTATTTATATATCAAGGTGACTATTAGAAGGATCCCCCTCGGGGGGAGGGCTGGGATTTGGCAGTACTTTTATTCTGTGTATTTTCTTTACATAGTTGATCTTTGGCCTGCTTCATCAAATTTAAGGTTTTGCTTTCTGGCTGCCTCAGTATTGATCCTCAAATCAGATTTATCTGCATTACTGCTGTTTGTCATTGTGGATTCTACTTCTGTGCCTTCATGAGTCTCTCCAATGGGCCGCAGAACTTTAGTGTGCTCTTCTAGTGGGCGCTTCCAATGGGGCCTGCTTGCCATCCACAAAATAAGTGAACCAAATACAACAAGCAAAAGACCGAGACAGTTGACCAAAGTTGCTTCTGGTGGGGATGCACTGTACGCAGGATTTCTCCTTTGAAAGGGGAAAAAAGAAAGAAAAGATCGGAAAATATTGTTTTAAAGACAATCCTGGTCTAAAACCACAGTATTCTGCTAAGTAGTCTTTTTGAAACAAAAAAACCCAATGTCCCAATACTAGATGCTTATTATTCTGTGCAAATGGAAGTACAGTTTCTAATGAATAATCTTAGAAAACAAGTGGAAAAAATACTTACAGTGAAAATATAAGCTTTTCTGTGATTCCCATGAGAGCTGTTGCAATCACTGTTGCAAAGATGGTAAGACCCGAATAAACATGTATTGGCATGAGAACTGCTCGGAGATAAACTGGAGCAAAAGGGAGCAGGAACACAGCAAAACCCAGGAAAAGCTGAACATAAAACAGATTCACAGTTAAGGCAATATGGAAAACAAGCTGCACTCCTCAAGCAGAATAAAAAGAATCATAAAAATGCCATTCTCAGATGGCTTCAGGTAAAAATTTGAAAAGAAATGGCATTTCTATTTTTGAATGTGTTTCCCTTCGAAACCAAAGCAAAATTACGGATTAGCATTTGGGAAGCAGACATTAAATATTTTAAAAATAATCCTACCTAATAGTAGTGTCCAAACTTGTTGATAATACTAAAAGTGCAAACAAACTAAGTGAAAACACAAGTTTTCAGTGTCACTAATGCAGTAATACGTTAAAAGTGAGTAGCTGCTTTTTTAGTCTCTCCAAAGTCCTATTCTCTGCTCCTGTTACAGATTTACACATAAATGAAGATCAAAAGGCAGTCTAACCTTCTGACTTGAGTGGGTTAAATAATTTTACCTTGTTAGAGTTTTAGTTAAATTAAACTACATATTTTCAGAAGGGGAATGGCCTCTCAGTATATCAGTCAGATGGCATCTACAGAGTGAAGATGTGTATGGGTGGTGTCAGTTTATTTGGGGGACATTAGTCCTCCCATTAGCACTAATTTTGTGATGGAAGATAACCCATCATGTCACATGGTTGCAGTCACATGCTTGCCCAGACATACTGAGGTTTCATCTCTTTAGTTTGTTCTACTGTTACTCACCCTTGCTGCTAAATTAGAAATAATGCATGAATTTGTATTTCATCTTGCTTTAACTTCCAGTCTTAGTCCTTGTTTTGTCTTTCTATAATGGATTAAACAGCCTGACACTTTCTCCCTGGGGAAGCTTTTTAATTCACCGTAATTAAGTCATCTCTTAATCGTCCTTAGATCTGCTGAACATTTACAGATTTTTAAGTCTTGCACTGGAAGATAAGTTTTTCCAACTCTTAAATTACTATCCCAGATTTTTTTTTCCTGGTCATTCTTTTTATATTTAAAAAAAAAAATTAAAAAATTATTCCATAGTATTTTGTATTATTTTCACTAATGCCATTACCTTTCTTGTCACAACTTTGGGAGACTAATTTTGAGCTTCATGTCATTTTTGAGTACTTCTTTCCAGAGACAGTGTCTCCATTTTAAATTTCTGCCCTATTCTTAGATTTATGTCTGTGTGCTATACTGTATTAACATACATTTGGCATAAATACAATATATTTACACTATCGTTCCTGGAGACAGAGTATTATGTGAGCATAAGACTGACATGCCATTTCTGGCCAACATCAGGTGTCTTCTCTATTAACAGAGATACCACTTCATGACTATTTTTAATAGTGCTCAGTCACTTAACAAACATCAGTCTCTGACTGGAGACTTACATCTCAGTTTGGAGGAAAGATTTATGCATGAGACAGGCAACCCATTAAGTGCCATTGATCATGTTTACAGTAGTAAAATGGAAAGTAGAACAAAGACCTTATTCACAATTCTTTATTTAACCATTAGAAAAAATGCTAATACTCAGTATAGTGGCAGCACAGATATCCCTGAAATAGCTGCATTATTAGGACAAGGAATATCTTAGCATTATTCTTTCCTATTCATTCATATTCATTCTTATTAACTTGTTCAGCTATAGAGAATATACCAAACAATGTTGCAATACACTTTCTATTTTTCTAAGTGTTAAAAACACAATTTCAACACTATTTCCTGTGCCTCCTAGCCTGAGAAGTGAAGAAGTCCAGAACTCAAATCCCTCAGCTAAGGATTTTCTGTGCTTGATCACAGATAATAAAGTATTATTTCTTTCTAGTGTTATGGCAAAAAAAAAATATTTGAAGGAACAAAATAAATTTCCGTAGTGTAATAACACAAGATAAGAGTTCAGAAAATCAGATGCAGAAACATCACATCTGTATGTGTACTGTAAATGTCAGGGCATGCTGCTCTTCTTCTATGCCAAATGCAAAACATATTAAGTTAGCTCATTTTACATTATGGCAATGCTAATTCTCTGCCAGTAGGAACAGCTAAAAGCATGCCCACAAACATCTATCAAAGTTGTGCTGATTCAGGAAAACTGGTTAGCCAGTAGTAGCTCATTCAGATGTCGGATCCTTTACATCTTTACTACTCCCTGCAGCACTTGTTCTGCTGATTAACAAAAGTCTTGAGGCCAAGAAGTGACTACTTAAAATAATGACTGCTGAAAAAAAAGAAAAGCAGTTACTCCATTTGGGACTTCCTCAATAAAAGTTCTAACTGTATTTAAATATGCTTCCAACAAACCAAAAAACTCGCTTTAATTTCGGGAGTTAATAGAGCTTAGAAACACACTACTGTGTAACTGTACAGTAAATAAATGGCTATTATCCCAGCAACTAAACAAAATATGCTTTAAAATGCATTTTCCTTCACAGTCAAGGCTCCAGTATTTGCACACTTTCATGTTCATTTGCCAAATCACAGAGCATACAAAGGCTATCTCAGTAGTTACAGTGTACGAGTGAGGGCCTATTGTGCCTTAATTACTCAAAACATTATTCAAATTTACAACCTGTTTATAATACAGTTAGATTCTGACCTGGAGAGAATAAAATATAACAGCAGCCAGCCCAATCCAGCTGTGCAGACTGTACATGTTAGGAATGTTCTTGGCATTGTGGAATTCAAACACGGCTACCATAGAAACAATTGCGAGAATCATAGCTATGGTATTTAATCCAGCATGTATGAACTTCATTAGGCGTTTACTGCACTTCCAGGTCCAGGGCAATCTGTAAACAATAATAGCTGCAGAAAGAACAGAAACAAGATTTTATGCCTTATAACTTCTCTCAGATGTTAATAATTATGCATAATTCACATAGTTCCATTGTAAACTACAGCAAAACCCAACCTTTAATCCTCTAAAAAAGTCTATTAAAAGGCTTTTTCCTCATACACATAGCATATCATATTCAGAATATAAAACTGAGGCTTAAATGTAGCTTTTAGGGAGATTTTTTTCCCTAATTAAAAAAAAACAGACTTAAGTGTGTTTCAATAAAAACCAAACCAGTAAACAACTTGGTGTCATCTTATCCTCAGTCATTAAATTAATCTAACAGGGATTCTGCATAGGATTTTTATTTTTCTGCTACTAGTCAGATTGGAGGAATAGAGCCGGATTCTTATATTGAGAAGACCTCACTTGTTGAGAAAGTGTGTTAGATTATTTTCTAATATGTATTCTCTTTGCCAACTTTGGATAATACTGTTCTCTAATTGCATAGATATTTATTTGACTGTCTGTTGCATTGATATGAAATGGGAAAATGCTCTTGATCATAAGGGAATCAAAATCTGTTAACAGACAAATACATTTGGCAAATACAACGCTTCCACTCCTGTTAGATGAATGTAAGGGGGTTTTGCCTATACTTGAACTAGTAACTGTAGCAGACAGTGTTTTGTACAGTCTGAGCAAAAAGCAATGTCCAGTGGTCTAAAACCATATGGTCTATAACTTAGCCTAGAGCTGCTTGCCAAGTCTTCTTCAAGATCCCCACTGCCACTTCCCTGCCACAACTGCCCCCTGCCTGTCATATGACCCAGCTGGTTTCCACAGGGAACACAAACAGGCCAGATCACTGAGGCCCCAGGTACATCTGATTACAAACCAGGTAGTCATTCTGGATATGTGACAGCACATAAGTATATTTAGATAAGAGGGGATAAGTATTTATGAGGACAACTGATCACTTGACCAATAAAAGCTAAAGCCCACATCCATAATGTCTTAGTGAGCAAAAAGACTGGGCTCCATTCAGTAATTCATCACATCCCTATTTAAGATTTCTGCTTATAGAATTACACTGAAACCTTTATATATAATTAGATATACTAAAACTAAAGAATAATACTGTATCCAGGTTTTTAAAAACTTCATGTTCCAAACATTAAGGAATAGAAAAGTATTACCTGATAAATGAAAGATTTGGAGTTTTCTGAAGTGATTCTCATGTGTCTTACTCACTGCTTCTCCCTAGCCCTAGCTTTTTAGGCAAAAAGCATAATTAAGGAAAATAAATATTCTATTTGTATGTTCTGAATAATAATAATAATGACAAATTAATTTCAAAGTTCTGTTTACAGGGTTTTTTTAACTTGGATGCATGCTAGTAAATACAGTACTGCACTAAAAATTCAGAAAGAAAACACTTTTCATGAGTCAAATTTCCAGACTATGATCAGATTTTAAATCAATGTATGCTTTTACACACTGTGTAAAAATATAATACTGGAATGAAAGTGTCCCTTAAAACATTTAAATATATACAGCACTTACGCAGTTCTCAGCTTTCTACTTTAAAAAGCAACAGTAGTAAATCCTACAAAATCAGGAAGATAGAAGCCTTGTTTTTAAGAAGGTTTTACTGTCTTACATAAGTATGACTCAGCACACCAAGCTTACGATAATTACCAACAGTTCCCTAGAATCATAGAATCCTAACCATTAAGGCTGGAAAAGACCTCTCAGATCATCGAGTTCCACCATTGACCTATCACTGTCAGGTTCACACTAAACCCAGATCAGCACCACATTCAGATGTTTTTTGAACACTTTCAGGGACAGTGATTCCACCACTTTACTGGGCAGCCTGTTCCAACACCTGATCACCCTTTCAGTGAAGAAATTTTTCCAAGGGGGACAATCTAAATGGCCCTGGTGCAACTGGCCATTTTCTCTTGTTCCATTGCTTGTTATTTAGGAGATAAGATTGAACCCCACTTGCTACAACCTCCTTTCAGGTAGTTGTAGAGAACAATAAGGTCCTCCCTGCCCCTTCTTTTCTCCAGGCTAAACAACCCCTGCTCCCTCATCTGCTCCTCATCAGACTGGTGCTCCAGACCCTTCACCAGCTCTGTTGCCCTTCTCTGGGCCCACTCCAGCACCTCAATGTCTGTCTTGTACTGAGGAGCCCAGAACTGGACACAGCATTCGAAGTGCAGCCTCTCCAGGGCTGAGTACAGGGAGACAATCACTGCCCTGGTCCTGCTGGCCACACTGTTCCTGATACAGGCCAGGATTCTCCTGGCCTTCCTGACCACCTGGCCATATGCTGCCTCATATTCAGCTGGCTGTCAATCATACCCTGCGTTAGATCATTCTTAATCAACTTAGTACTAATGATAATGATTTTGAATTTTGTAAAGCAGGTGTGTCAAAAGGCCCCAAATAAGCCTCAACATCCTATGAGGATATTCCCAGTAAATCTGCCTTATCATATGGCCCACAGTATAGTCAATATTCAAAGTGCAGCAGAGTACTGGACTCTGTATGTCTTCAAGAAAACTTGATGAGCATAGGTTCTGGTCTTAGTTCTCAGTCTTTGATCTCACAGGGTCAAGTCCAGGCTAAAGTTTTTGTATAATATTCTTCTGTTGTCATCTAGTTAACTTCAAAAGTCACTATCAAACTCTCTAGTCCCTTGTCCACATAGTCTCAGATCTCCATCTGGGCCTTGAACTTTCTGGGCTGTTTCCCATAAACAATATGATAGAAAACCAAGAAATACAGACTAATGGTCTGGACACTTGTTAACAACACCATGCATTGGTATGTTCCATGCCACAGCCCAGGACATATGCATGATAGTACAATTTGTTTTAATCCTTTGTGAGGGCTATGTGTGAAGTTACACATGGCAACTTCGGCAGATCTGACTCCTTATCAATGTGAAAAGACATGGTCCTATTTCCCCATCACCTCTTCTGTGTGCTTTTCCCTGCCTTTCTCATAACTAGTGCTTTTCTGACCTGCAGGAGGAAACAAGACAATCTGGGGAACAAAGGGCAGAGAAGGAAGATTTGTCTTTCAATGGTATAAGCTCTTAAAAACCTACTCAGATGTGATGTGCAATTTCATCTGAAAATTAAAACAGCCTGGGTTAAAAGCACATATACAGTTACAGAATTTTTAGTGGGGACATGGTAAAGCAGCCAGCCCTGTGAACAACTTTCTCTAGGTACAGCATCTCCTGTACTGTTAAGAGATTTGACAGTCTAGGCATCCTAGATCCTTTCCACTGTCCCTTTTGCAGCCAGACATGCCTGTCTCATATTGGCCTTTTTGGCCATCAGCGTGCTTGCAGCAAGCATGGGTAGAGCCCTTCCCAAATCTTCATTCGCGAAGCCTAGCCATGATGGCCTTCCACCTCAGAAGGTACACAGAATGGCTCTGCGAGTGCACTGGGGCTGCACTGCACAGCACCTCACAGCTGGCAGAAAGGAATGCTCCTTTTCACTCCTCCTGTTTCCTCTTCTGCTCCTTCTTGACTAATCCTTTGGAAAGTTCTGAATGCCCGCTTTAACACCAGAATCAACAAGTACCCATTTATGATTTCAAAGGGACTTAAACTAAGCTCATCAAGAGAGTGGCATCTTCACAAGTTGCCTCTGATGAAACCCTTCCAGATCACCAGTCATTTTCCCTTTCAGTTCTTGAGAATTCTGCAGCCCACTGGATGTTAGGAACTCCAGCATGTAATTATCTTTCCTTTGAACAAATGTTTTGTTATGTTTGAAGCAAAAGTAATCATGTGTGTCAGATAATCCAGAGCAAGCATTACCCTTAGCTGTGATTTCAAGAGGAAAGACCATACTTGTTTTAAAATAGATTTACACTCCTTCTCCTTGCTCTTGCACATTGTTCACCATCTCCCTTCTCTCACCTGTGGCAGTTCAGAGACCCTTCATGCAGGCAATTCAATTTCTTATTCGAGTGAAAAATATACTTGGGGTATGTGTGTCTGTATGTCTGTGTGTCTGTGTGTGTGTTAATTTTCTACTAGTTAATTCAGTTTATGTGTCTGGCAAGGGCCAGTTGTCTGATAATGGCCAGAGCTGGCACAAACAAACCCATATGAAGATAAAGTCTGAGTCAAAGAGAGAGCTGAAAGGGAGAAGGAGAGGAAAAAAGCAGAAATATTTCAGCCATAACGAGCTGTTAGACTGTCTCACCCACCTAAGTAACTTCATCCATACAGATGAAGTTTAACTGACTCCATAAAACCACATGGTGATGTTGCAAACCTGAATTTTTCCTTCTTTCTTCTGTGTAAGCACTCCTAAGTATCATTCCTGTTGTATTCCTTTATTAATATACTGCTGACGTTAGGCTACACCCTCATGTTTTAAGACTGTTTAAAATACAAGTTATATGATATTTATAAATCATGTATGATTAGGAATATTAATGTTCCAAGCACCTTTCAAGATTTACAGCGTCAGCCTACAACTTTATTGTATAGAGCTTACATGTGACTCATAAACAGTAGAAAACTGATCTGAGGATGGGAGACAAAGACTACCCCACCCTCCTTATTCTGACTCACTATTCAGTCTTCCACAACCCAAAAGCCACCATGCTGCTCCTCAGTCTGCAACAGAGATTGTCACATCTCTGTAGAAAAAAAATTATTCTTTTATAAGGTGAGTAATGGAAAATTCTCAAAAATCAATTATACCACAGCATATCTTGATGGGTTTCTTAGTTAGTCCTATGAGAGGACTAATAATTTGCAGGCCAAACATGAACTATCATGCAAATATTTCTTTGGAGCATGCCTTGAGTCTACAGTCACTGTTCAACAACTGCACATGTAAATTTATTTATTTATTTAACCCATTCTATCACACTACTATTCCTTCAAGCTCTTCTTAAAGCTCACTTTTTCCTTGTGTTTTTTTCTTAATATTTTCAAAAATGTTGTTGTACTAATATGAATACAGAGGTTTATAGCCTGTGTTTTTCCCATTTTCAGTCTAGAAAATCCTGTGGACAATTACTGTGCACTGATAGTGTTTTGTCAGGTATTGTTTACCCATAGGTGCTGAACCAAAAATAGTAAGTCTTAATATTAACATGCCTACAGCTTTTCCACTAGATTGACAAGACATATACAACACTTTTATTAGGTCACATCTACTTCCCAGTATGCATATATTATAGTCATCCCTTCCACCTCCTACAGACCAACAAAACATTTCTATCCTTTGTACAGATTAACAAACCAAGGAAACAATTGGTTTTGTTATTATTTAGAATCCTCCACAAAAATTTAACCAAGGTTTTTTTAGATATCCTACTTTTAACTACTTAAAGACATGTTTTTCTTGTATGTGTCCAAAGAGGTATCTGATTTTCCACTCTCATCCAAATTACTTTCAATTCAGTAGCAGACTTTTGTCAGTCAAATCTGAATCAGATTCATAGCGCTATCTTATCTGTTGATATTTCATCTGATTTACTACAGTACTCCTTCAGTCTCCAAAGCTGCTTTTCTTGTTATATCACAGGATTTCCTCCCCAAATCATGATCTATTATAAGGAAGTCCTTGTATATTGGGGCATTTTTAGCTATGGTAAACTTCCATTTACTTTACATATATCCTTACCTACAGAAGGTTTGAGGGAACACCCTTTCTCCACGACACAGGGAAAAAAATGAGTTTCAGATGAGAAAAAAATAGAAAATGCATGGGAAAAAGCTGCAGAAGACCTCCCCGTATTTTCTTTAAAAATTCTATGCTTATATTAAAAAACAGTAGCTTGAGCACAGAAAGTAGAATAGATCTTAGTGAAATCAACAGGTGATTTTCATTGCCTATTTATAGCCTGAAATTACACTTCCTATTGAGCAATATTATGTAGAACAACTTCAAAATACTGTTTATTGCTCAATAGTAGGTTGTAACTTGAAGCCACAAAACTGAGAACACCTCCACTCCCATTGAAAAAAAAATAAATTTACAGTGTATGTTCAAATTACAACATTCCCTTCATCGCCAGAACTAGACAGCCTTTGGCATCTTCCAACCTCTTGACTGGCTGGGGTCCTGCCAAAGAGCAAGCAAGCACACATGTGATGCAAACAACATGTTCCACTGAAATGAATGCCCAGATGTACTGGACAAATTTTCTGTCTGGATGAATGCAATATATCATTCAGCAATGAAGCAAATGTAAATAAGATTACTAAAAATTACATTCAAAATTTGTCTAGACAAAATTTGAGTTTATCTTCTATTACAAAGAAAAAATTACTCCTGCTTACATTTATATTGTATGTCTCCAGAGGTTCTTCATTCTTTAAAAACAGTAAAATCTTTCCCATCCTCTCCCTCTAAAACTCAGTGGTAAAACTGTGGGACTATTTCCACTGTTCTCTGCAGTATTTATTTGCCCTTCTTGGGCCATTACTAATGTTTCACTTAGTTCTCCTCATATTGAAACTAGCAAGAATTGTGTCACTAAGGTTATAAAAAAATTACTGTTGGAAGCTGTTCTCTCTGTCAAATTTTCCCATTACTTTTTAATGCCATTAGCATAAACTTACACTCCCAGATTTCAGGATTTTAAAGGTACAGTGCAGTGATCTTATTTTCTGCAATATTTAGCTCTAGTAAAGACTATATTCACAGGCTATGGTGCTCTATCATTATCTGCATTTCAAACTTTACTAAAAGCATTGTATTTTTCTTCCCTAAACTGACTGTTTATCAACTACAGTGCATCTAATTTAGTTGTTTTATTGAAATTAGTCAATTATGCCAACAGCAAAAACACAGTTCCAATTCCAGTATTCCTGCTGGCCTCAAGGAACAAGTCTTGCACCTAAGACCCAACATACTAATTGTGTGGGATGGAAACAAGGATACTGTTCATTTTCTAAGTGTAATGGTAAACAGTTAAATGTATTTTACAAAATAACTTATGCTAACTCTGGGCTGAAGAACTGCATTTTAACGGTGCTTATGGTGCTACATTTTCTCTGGCACAAACCCCGTTCTTGGATCAAGCTTCTGTGGTATTGAACTTTCCTTTCTCCTCTTGGGACATGGGAGGGAGCCAAAAGAGAAACTTTCCTAGGGCAGCATTTCTGGCATTTAGATTCTCAACTCGCATAAATTCAGTCTGCCTAGGAGAACACACCTCCCAAGTATTCCTCAAAGTGCACGGCAATCCCCGGCCAGGGTAAACAAGTGCTTGCAGGGGAAAAAAACCCTACACCCATACGTAGCAGTTTTGGCTTATTACAAGGGGCTCTTTGTCCCTTCTCGGGGACTGCTGGCTTCCCTGAACCACTCGGTCCGGACAGCGCGGACCGACCGCTGCGCTCCCGCTGTTCCCCGCCCGCGGGCTCCGCTCCCGCCGCCCCGGCTCTGCCCCGGACAATCCCGGTTCTGCCCCGGACAGCCCCGGTTCTGCCCCGGACAGCCCCGGTTCTGCCCCGGACAGCCCCGGACAGCCCCGGTTCTGCCCCGGACAGCCCCGGTTCTGGCCCGGACAGCCCCGGTTCTGCCCGGACAGCCCCGGTTCTGCCCGGACGGCCCCGGTTCTGCCCGGACGGCCCCGGTTCCCCCGGCCAGCCCCGGCTCCCCCGCCGCTCCGCGCCGCGCCCCCGCCGCACCGATGCCCTGGACGAAGACGAAGCCGGTGATGGCGAGCACGGGGTGCCAGTTGAACTCGGCCGGGCCGCCGTCCCAGCTCAGCCCCTCGCGGTAGTGGAAGACCCATACGAGGGAGAGGATGACGGACACGAAGCCGGCCAGCAGCGCCGAGGCCAGCAGCGCCAGGAAGCGCCCGTAGTCCACCATGATCCGCGCCCGGTGCCGCGAAGGAGGGCAGGGCGGCCGGGCGGGGACGGGGTCGGGCCCGCGGGGACGGGACGGGACGGGGCGGGAGCGGGGCGGCACTCCGAGCCCCTCCGCCCCAGCGCCGCTTTATCGAGCGGAAGGTGTTGCCTTTATTTCTTTCTTTTCTTTCCTTTCTTTTCTTTCTTTCTTTCTTTCTTTCTTTCTTTCTTTCTTTCTTTCTTTCTTTCTTTCTTTCTTTCTTTC
>JAWWEE010000162.1:19934330-20013445 GCA_035221455.1 Xenops minutus | reverse complement strand
TCCTGCCTTCCTTCCTTCCTTCCTTCCTTTCCGTCCTTCCTTCCGGTCCTTCCTTCCTTTCCTTCCTTCCTTTCCTTCCTTTCCTTCCTTTCTTCCCACCCCCGAACAGTTTTCGCTAGGTCCGAGTGCCCCCTCGCATTCAGAACTCCATCTTAGAAGAGAATTCCCTGTGTCAGCCTGTCCCTTTCCAGGGTGGCGGCCCCACCGCGCTCCCCCCGGCAGATGGTCGCGGGTTCTGTGCCAGAGGCTGTAGCGGAGGCTGGGGAATTTACAGACCTGCCATAAAGATAAGCCACTACAGCCAAAAGCACTTACAGATAAAGCAGGAGCGCTGCTGTGACGAGGAGGCAGACAGAGCACACCGAAAATGCCGAGCGGCAGGAGCGCACTTAAAGATACTGATGGACTTGGCTGTACTCGGAGCACGGCTTGCCCGCAGGATCGCCCCCTTTCACTGAGTGCTGCAAAAGTAGAACAGTTACTAACCAGTTTCATGTATGGAGTCTGGTCTAAGCATGCAGGAGGATGTGGACATCCTTCTGTTGAATAGCATATATATATATCAAATGTGCACTATCTAAGAAATTTAAGACAATTCCAACAGGAAATTGGAAGGGCCCATTGCAGGGAAGTTAGACAGGGAAACAGACAAATAGAACAGAATGCAAGAGAGTCAACAGGCAGCACCTGCCAAAAATAGAACATGATAGATTAGACCGGTTTTGTCAAATCATGTATTCATTCACTTTTTACTTTGCTTAAGAACATTCAGCTGGCTCTGAAGCCTGCTAAATGCAGTAGTTATACCAAAAAGCGGCAGACACAAACTCTTAACACCAATTTGTAGGTATTAAAAAGCAGGCATTCTTCTTCATTCAGCACACGACGTCGGGAGGATCGCTCCGCTAATCGAACGTGCCAAATGACAGAGACAGGGCTTTTTATTGGGCACACTGTTTACATATTCATTAGATAGTCTTGCTTAATACATATTCATTAGTTTGTTTTACATAGTCGCACCTCTATTGGAAGTCTAGTTTTGTTTCTTCCGGGTCTTTTTCGTTGTCTTGTCGTCCGTTCTTGATCAGACACAGCGTCATTGTGTTTCACCGCCAAAAACGTTGGTTCTTTATCTTGTCCGAGTACACAGAGCTCAGTTTACATCCTGTTTGTTTGAGTTACATCCCTTACCTAATTCCCTAGAACTTCTCTAAGATTAGATTGTTCCTAATTTGGGCATTGCAGGGTGCTGAGAACAATGTTTCTGTTTCTCCTCTCAGTGGGAGGCTATGCCCAAACATATATTCAGCACTACTTTTCTGGTATTTGATAAGCTTACTTTTAAAATATATATAGTATTGAAATGCATATGACTTAGAAATTCATTAAGTGATTGAGAGAAAAAATTACTATTTACTCTGGCTAGTCTTTGAGCTATCTGGTATCTCACACTCAGATTGAGGCCTAAAAAAATGAAAGGAAACAGTTTTATGGAACTTAAAATAGTTTCAGTAAAATATTGCCAATTCAAACACCATACTTACTGAAGTGTTGGAAACATCTACACAGAAACAGGCCAGATTGGAAGGGGATGCAAATATATTTCTTCATTATTCTCTCTAATCTCCTAAAAATAGATGCTGGGCTCTGACCTTGTAAAGAAAAGCTTCACTTGAGCATCACTTGTATAAAGATGTTTAGCTTTAATTTGCATGTATTTGGTGTGACCTGCCCTCAGGATTTAAGTAGTTGCTCATTCTAGTCACAATGGGAACTAGAACTGATAAGACTGATATTGCTAAGTTTCACAAGTCACAGCATCTGGGAGAAGTAAAGATCCAAGCCCTGAATCTTCTGATGAATGCACTCATGCATGAACTTCCAAGGATGGCAGATTGTCATTAGTTTATGAGGCATGCAGGTCATCTCAATATTATGGTCATAAAAAATTTACTATGTTTTCTATGTATTATTAAATGAAGTGAATCTTTTTATTCTTTACATGCAAACCAGCACATAATAAACCTATAGATCTGCCTACCTATGCACAAAAAATATCATGTGTGTTAAACAGAATAGTATTTATATATGATCCATTTTGGGGTATATTTATCCGGAATCCTTTACTTGCTGTCTTTTAAGCAGTCAAATGATCTTTGTTATATTTTTAAAAAATTAGTATTTACTTAAAGAGTATTGTAAAACCTTCAGATTGATGGTGAAATGTTACAGATTGCAAAGCATTGTTTTCATGGTACTTGTCAGTTCAATGCAAGTAAAAACAAAAATTATATAAAATTAAAAAAAAAAAAAAAAAAAAAGGATTCAGAGGCCCCAAAATGTGTCCATTCTTTCCAGTTATATGGGGTGGTCTAATAAAATTACTTTTGTCTCTGTAAAGCCTAAAAACTGACATAAATATTTATTTTAATTTACCTCCTATGAACCTAAATCTCACAATTGCAAAATGCTTCCAGTTCCCACTGATTCCAACAAGCTTGCATTACATCCAGTACCCCAACAGTCCCATATAGGAACCTTCTACTCAAGTGGTTTTTACTTATGCCTAAGACTATATCTCTCAGAAGACTTTCAAGAATTCCTAAGGCTCAAACCGGTTTACCCTGTTAAGCAGCAAATAACAAGAGCAAACACAAAATTTTATTGAACTGAAAAATGAGGCCCAGTTTTGCCAATGGACCATGAATTAATTTTTTAAAGACAGAATTAAAGAAATGCGAAAGTTTACAGATTGTTACATAAACCAAACCAAACCAAAATGCAAAATGAGTTTTTAGATGACGTGAAATGCTCTTTATGGAACATCTGGAATACAGAGGAGATTTCAGGCAGCACAGTTAGTAGCTCCTGCCTGTATTTCTCCTCGTTTCCTGTTCTTCCACCTCTTCTTGCCTACCTGATGCAAATGTCAGATTGGTCTAGAATATGAAGCAATCCTTAGCACAGCTACAATGTGCATATTGGGCTATGTCCCAACAGAACTGCTAAGGGGGAGTTCACACTTGACAGAGTTGGTAATGTACTGGAAAAAAATCATTGTCTCTAGGAGGTGGAGGCTCTGGGAAAGAACAGAGTTCTGGGAAAGAATAGGTTCTACTGCTGTAGAACCTATCCACAGTAATGATTAACAGAAGCAGGTGTTCATTGATCCAAGAGACTTGTAAGGCCTAGGATGGTTTCAGTTTTATGCCAGTGGAGGTTTATTTTCTGAACAGATTATCAAATGTGTCATCCAGCCCTCAGCACTCAGCTGCATCATGTTGAGTTTCCACCCCCACATAAACATGCAATCCACTCAGACATTTCTTCAATGCTTGTGTGGCTACATTGTCAGATATAAGATAATTGTGACTTCAGACCTGGAAGAACCTACAAAGTAGACAGACAAAATAAGACCTACAAAACAGAGATTCGCAGATTATTTTGAAGAGGCAGCAATGGATTCCTGCATGTATGGTGCCTGCAGTACCTGGGAACTTCAGTCAGTGTTGCTATTACCATTCATATGTTTTGAGAGCAGCAGCCTAGACATAAATGTACACAAACACTTGTCTAAGCAATACACTATGTCAGCATAGATCATGATTTTGTGCTTCTGATGTAACTTTTTTAATACAGGAACTATTTCTAGTTTCCAGTGACCGGTAACTGAGTTGTCAGAGCTGTACTTAGAATGAGTTTACAGTCTCTTTTACCAGCTACAGCTTTATCTCTGTTTTTTCATGCTGGACAAGTCATTGAAGATCTAAGCCTTAGAAGAGGTTGAAGTATCCCTTAGAGCATTCAAATGAGTTTTTCAGAACCTGATGGCTGTTCAGCTTGGAAACAAACAAAAGTGCTGAGACAGTCCAATCAGGTTTGTTCTGGCAGCTAGTTTAACTGACTTTTGTGGAAGCTTTAGAAATACCCCTGTAGAAGTTATCTTACCAGGAGTAATACTAGCAAAGAAGTTTAAATAATTAGTATTTGAATGGCACAATCATACCAGAACGATCCTTTTACTCTTTTTGGTACTGAGTTCCATGCCTAAGCAACAGAACCATGTGACCTTTGCCATTGAGGGCATCACTAATTTGTCTTTGAAAAAAATGTAACTATGGGATGGCACTCTTCCCAAAAATAATTTTTACTTATTTTCCACCCTGGACAGAGTGTTTGCTGAGATAAAATAAAGCACATAGTACAGCTTTTGTCCAAAATTCTATACTGGTTATAGGCCAGTCATTGTTTTACCTGTGCCTTGAAACTCTTTGTTGTTCTTCAATCCATAAACATTTTGCTTCTGTGAGTAGTAGTATATTTTTCTAATAATTTAAAATATTTTGTTAAAGTGTTTTAAAATTGCGTAACTCCAGGGCAATAGTTGGCATTGTCAAAGCAGAATTATTAAATTTTACTGCTTGCAGGTTTTTATTTGGCTTGTGCTTTCTCAGTTTGTTCCCCACCACTGAGTAGCCTTGCCAGTGAGTATGTACTCAATGACAAGAGAAAGGCAGGATGTGCGCTCTTTTTATGCTCAAAGCATCAATGCATCAAGAGAAGCCAGTCCTTCCTATATATTCAGTTCCTAGGCACTGACTGGGAAATTCCACCTGGGCCTCTACACATCTTTATCAAATACAAATAACAAACTTTTGGAATCCCATTTTTTCTTCTCTGTCCAGATAGCTGATCATTGAGATGTCATGGTGAAGTGGAGAAAAAAAAAAGTGATTTTGTTGAAATAGAAATGTTGGAAGTATGCTGCTTTGGTCCACAAACCAAAATGTTTTTAAGGCAGTCATAAAATCAAGCCATCTTCCAGGCAGTACAAAGAAGGGGCAGGAAGAGTGTGGTGTCAACATTCAGGAGTTTCATAGACCTCCAGTGCCCCAGAGCATGGAAACGTGCTGCGACTGTGCTGCAAGTTGCATGTTAGAGGCAGGCAACACACATAGTACATACCCAAAGCTGAGACTCACTTCAGATACAATCAGAAAAACTGCCAATGTATGAGTCTAAACGTGGAGCATTCAAGTAAACACGGTAACAGAATCATTTTCCTTTCTGTCTTCTGGCAAGCAGCTCTTGCTGGGGGCTGTCTGGAGAGCCTGCAATCCTGTCATGTGGAATGCATTGCTTCTCCTGCAGCATCTCAGCTAAGCCAGAGCTCTTTAACCACTCTGTGGAGTAATTCCAGTGAATTTTAGTTTCCCCTTCCATGCTTCCTTTTTCTCTTCCTGAGAAGAATGTGCACTCTTCACTAAAAATATAATATTCCCAAGAACCCAATTTTCTTCTCCACACAGGCAGGATTAAGGCATTTATACTCCCAGGTTACTAAATGAGTTATTAAGCTATACCAAGCAATTCTTAACAATTGCATCCTTGTAACTCTTCTGCTAGGGTGCCTAGCTCCTTTTATTTAAAAAAAAAAAAAAGAAAAAAAAAAAAAAAGGAACCCAACTTATTTTTGCAGTTCATGTAATCTTTTATTAGCCAAAGCAAGCACTTTAACTACTTTAAATTTATTCAATCTATAAACATTAGAATGCATGGACATAAAATTCTTTTGGAGCTCCTGAAGCTTATTTTGGTCATAATTTTGTAACCTCAGTAAAGCAGAAATAAATACTGAAGCTACTGTTGCATAAATGCCAAGTCTAGCAACCAGAGAGCTTCAAGTGATCCTCTTTGAAAATATAAGATTGTGAAATAGCCACAAAAAAAATATGTTCCCTTAAATATCTCTAACACTGATTTAAATGCTGGCATCCTGGTTTCCTTCTTTCAGTACTCATAACCTATTTAGTCTGTTTTTCAAAGACACCTGACATTCATGTTGATTCAATGCAATTATTATTGGTGAGGCATTACTACATACATATTAGATCAATTCACACACCTTCCAGAAGAAAAAAGCTCCTTAAAGGTTTTGTACTTGTGGCTGTAGCAATACTAGGCAGTCAGGAAAGAGCTCAGTTGCTGTTCCATATATTCGTTTGCGGTTCAGCCTTAGAAAACCACATTTTTACTACTTCCTCCCTTTTTTTGCTCTAATCATTTAGGTTTTGTTCATTCTGGTAGCAGCAGAAAGCTTGTATCAAACAAGTCTAGGTGAAATCCCACATGAATTCACTAGTCCATGACCTTTTTACTTACTAGACCAACGTTTTGCCATTTGCAGGCAGTGCCCAGAGACCTTGCTTTGAGCAGCTGACAGCAGTTCCTCATGACTGTTCCTTCAGAAAGCACTCAGCCTACATGCCACCCTCTGTGGGTGTCCTTTCTAGCAAGTATTTCTATTAACAACCTTCATCTTAACTGGGAAGCAAATTAATTTGTTTATTAGCTGTTCCATCACATGGGATAGCGGTTACAATTCCATAAGGAAAAATTTTGCTGGTGAGTTTTTGGCAGTCTTCAGTTACTGTTAAGTAATATAAATGGTATTTTTCTGAATAATAAGAGCAAAATAAAAAACGAGAATAAAGTGAGCAATAATCTGTGCTGTTAAAGTAACTAGACATATCCAGAAACAAACAAATAAAGGAATAAAGAAACATTTTTCACACTGAAAATGCAGAAAGTTTGGATGAAATTACCGAATTGGTAATGCTGGCAACAGTGACTAAGATCCCTTCAACTCTGTGCTTGAAATACACGTTTGAGTCTTTACTCACGTTTACAGTTCACATATATATATTTACATGTCTCTCTGTATGTATAGATAAGCTCTTTTTCCTTGGGCATCTAGAGCTAGAGAAAATAATGGAAGCATGAACTTTTCAGCTTTAATGGTCTTTTAAAGTATGCACTTGAGACTGCATTTGAAATAATTCATTGAGGCTTTATCTGCAGACTCTGGAAGCCACGACATGAGTGCTAAGCATCCCCTGAAATACCCAGAAGTAAGGGAACTCACAATTTCACACTAATAGTTCCTTAGTCCAACTTTTGTAAAACAAAAAACTATCAGTAAAGGGATTTCCTGAGCATAAAGCTATTGCCTATGACAAGTGAAGAAATTTTTTGTCTTCTCTATTTTATTCATCTTAATTTCTGAATTTATAAATGGGAAATAAGCTACATTTGAAAAAGTTACTTCTGTTTTGCCCAAGCCTTTTTTTCCCCTCTTGTATTAATGTCACACTTTGGTGCTTGCAGATAATTATGCTGGGCATGTGCACAAGAATATTTTTTCCTCTGTGATGGAAACCACATGGGTATCCTCAGAACTTCTCCACTTTTCAGTTACTCCTTAGCATACTGAATCATTCGGGTTGTATAAAAGATTTCCAAGTACCTAATTTATATGAAATGTAAGTGCTCTAGAATTATCATAAATGGATGTCAAACTATAGGTCTACAAGATCTAATGCATTAATTCAAATTAAAATATCGATTTGACACTACACAACAGTACACTCCTGCCAGCAACAGGGACCAAAAAATGCTTACATATAAACTCTCCTGGCAAAGTAAATTTTTTTTCTGGTGGATGAGTTTAAAAATTTCACTTGAAGTAAAAGCAGTTGATTCAGGTCGGCTGCCACCAAGCATGTGGGTATTTGTACTTCGTTTAGATAGGTATTTTTAACAGTGTGAAAAGCTACTGTTTTGTGGTCAGGATTTTCCTCCCATTTAAACAGAAGCTTATTTTTAGAATTTTCTGGGTCTCTGCATAGGTAGAGAAGGCAACTCACAGCTTGATTCTGTTTCTTGGGTGTGTTCCAGCCCGTCAGTAAGCAGGGTGTGAAGACAGAAGTATTCAGGGATAATCACTGGAGATTCTCTATTCTTAAAAAGCTTTCAAGGTATTTTAAAGTAAATAAAAAAACCTCTCCTGTTTCTGAATGAAAATGTCTATGTGTGACCTTCCAGGATGGAACATCTGCCATTATCTGTAGTACAGCAACAGTGCACATGTAGTGTGATAGAATTTTTTACATGAGACACCATGATCTTCCTCAAAGTCTGGGCTGCCTTTTGGTCATTACAAATTGCTGCATTTAGAAAAAAAAAATGGATACTGATGTACATGGACAGATTTAGCAGAATATCACTTCAAGTCTGTAGCAACTTAAAAATAAGCCACTGGGAAGTACAGCAAACTCTTGAAAGCTAGAGCTAATATTCATGAGCAGTACTCGCACTATTTAATAAGCAATGAAAATATCTTTCTCTGGAACTGCTTCAATAACCTAAGCAAAAATAAGCAAGAAATATATCTTAAGTATCTGCTTAAGAATCGAGTCTTCTGCCTTAATACATTTGTATTAGTTTTTACCTTCATATATTACTTATGTAGTTACTTATAAAAGAGCAAGTAGTGGACAGGGGTTCTTTCCTGAACACTAAGTGAAAACATATGGAAGGCAGGGTGGAAGTTGGGTGTTGCTGTTGCCTTTTATTTCTACTGCTGTTTCATTATCTTCCTAAATGTCTTTTTTGTGTTGTTTTGCCTTTCCACAATTGTAATTCACTTTTTCTTCTGCATTACACTTTTTCTAAAAACTCGCAACAGAAAGCTTTCATCATTCTTTGAGAGTTCTTCACTATTGCATCATCTAGAATGCTCCACGTGTAATTAGTAAAGCTTGATGTAAAAAGAAGACTTGCATTTAGAATTACTATGCTCATGATGATGGTGGTGATAGTGAGAAATTAGATGTTGGCCATCCCCTCCAAAAGCTACTCTCCTGAGCCCATCTTTGGCTTGCATTTAGAAACGCTCCATCACCATGAAGTCTACAGCCTGTGTTTTGTTGTGCGTGTTTTTTAAAATGGAAGTTTGCATTCTGCAGATTCTGCATAGACCACATGGCACTGCCATATATCAGACAGGATGCACAGAGTGATCAAGGTGGGCAGCTGGGAGTTTTGGCTCAGACTGAACAAGTCCTGACCCTTGACACAGGGAGAACCAGAACATTGCTTGGTGTTACAAATACATATCTCTGCAAAACTATATTAAAAGATATATTAAAAAGACAGTAAAATACATAATTTATTAATATTCTTCTTTAAACCAACACATACACAACCAGAAAACCTGTGTGACTTTATTTTTCACACAAAAGCAAGAGAAGGATTTTGTTTAAGTGGTTTAAAGGTAACACTGCAATTTTCATACTACATATAAAATTTATTCTAGACAATTTTACATACTTTATTTAATTGACAGTCTATATTAGAGTTGCATAGGTAAAACTACATAAGACAGATCACAGCAGATGGCAGATAATTAGTAAGTCCACATCTTTCTCCTTGATGTCCAGGATTTCAATCCTACTGCTGAAGAGAAGCTGCATCTAGCATTAATGAGGAACTGGTGAATACATGAAAAGCCATTATGGACTACAGGCAAGTGTACAGTGTTACAAAGGAAGAAAAAAAAACAAACCAAACTTCTTCTAGTAGTACAAAATGTTAAGATTAAATCCTGCCAGAAAAACAGTAGTTGACTGCTTCTTATGTATGGAGTCCTTAAATAACATCCAAATTGAAGTCTCTGTAGTTGTTGTTTATGTTTTAAATATATTCAAAAGTTCTCCATCCTTTTTTACAAAACACTTTGTTTTTTCATGGCTTGAATATCAATCTTCTTTTGCAGTATCACAGACCATTTGGTAAACATAACAACTGAATCTCCTGTTGGGCTTCTGTTCTATATGTAATACAAGGTCTTTGTCAAAGTAAACTTCATGACTGTAAGTCTGAAATGACAAAAAAAATAAATTCAGATTTTAGTCTCTATTTTCACAACTTGATAATATCCATACCATTTTCCATGAGGAATAAAAAATATTTAACATTGGTGACCTCCATGATCAGGCAGAATTTTGTGTGGATATACAGAGACGGCCCTTCCAGATAAATGACAGAATTTTAGAACTTTGAGAGGTTTCTCACATACCTATTTTAGGCATCTCCTGCAATTAGATGCATCTGATTTAAGATCCCAAGTTGCCTATGCAGTCGATGATAAAATGCAGTCAATGATAAATGAGGTGCAAAGGTGCTGAAAATTTCAGGCCACCGAAGCTGGATGTCCACCTGAACTTGGACTGTATGAACAGCCCGTTCCATCTCTCCAAATATATACATAGGGAAGTCCATGCCTAATTCTATGCATGAGTAGCTCAAGTTAAGCTAGTGAAATTATTTACAAGTTGTAAAGTTAATCGGCTGAAACTAGCCAAAGGGTGAGTATTTCAGTTGATAACCACTTCAGAAATACCTAAGGACAACCCTTCCCCCAAACAAAGAACCCAAACAAATCAAACAACAACAAAATTGTAATTTCAAATAGTGGAGATTTTTATATAAATGAACTACTGTCTGATGGAATACTTACAGTATTAATTTGTGATTATTATTTTATACAAATCTCATCCCTCCGTGACACTATTTATATATTTGCTTCAAATCTGAACAAAAATGGTAGGCAAATGAGTATGTAGAAGAGGCTGTGAACAAAAGACAGGAATTTTCCTTACCACATCCCAGGGCTCCCGTAATGGAATACTCTTAAGTAGAATCCCATGTTCATTACAATGAAAGTCAAGGTGAGCTCTTCCATCAGCTCCTATCTGAGTAACTGCCACAGTGGATAACAAATCCAATTCATCTTCATAATCCACAATTTTGAATGTCTTAGGAAAAACAAAACCTTAAGTTTAGAAATCAAACATAAATTCACATTCCCCTCTACCTAAATTGGATAGTTCTTTTTTCTTTCAGGTGAAAGCAGAATTGGAAAAATTCTAGTTCTTAAGTCTTCTGGTCTGACAAAGACATTTTGGGAGCCTGATACCCAACAGGCATCTTTGTCAACATGATTTGTCCCATGTATTTCAGCAAAATTCCTTAAGCAGGAGAAAAGAAAGTGATATTCTGAAAAATTCTAATGTGCAAGTAGATGTATTTTATATATGATATATAGGAAATAGAAAAGAAGTACTTCTAAGGTGGCAGAAGAAATACATTTAAGCTCTTGAAGCACACATGTTAAGAGACAGCGTAACTTAAAACCTTCACTGGTTTTGAGAGGATGAGTATATTAGGGTAATTCCATTCACATAAATACCTGTATGTTCTGTTCAGAGCTCTCTCTTGCTCCAATGTTATGTGTCAGCAAAGAACTGAGACCAAAATGTAAAGATTGTGAACTAACTTAATTGCCTTTATTTCACTGTGACATCCTCTTTAAATTCAAACCACTCTTTTCCTTCCATAATGTAAAAACATCTACTGAATCACAAGTAAAGTATAATAGCAGGGGAAAAAATAGTGTGCAGACTATTTTTATTATGGGTAAAAGAAAAAGTGGATAGAAATGAACTGCAGACCCTTGAGGGTCATATTGGACTGTGCTGTATTTTTATAATAGTAAAACCTATTTTCTCAGAAAAAAAGCAGTGACTGCTAGAAACTGATGCATTTTAACTGTTGTGTTTATGTCAATTACAGCTCCAGCTCTAGATAGAGAGCTAAAAAATACTCTTCACAACCTCTTGAGAAATCAACACCAAGACATGTGGAGTTTTCATTCTCAAGAAGCAATTACTTAAAGGAAAAGGGTTGAATACCTTTTCCTGCAATCTACTCAAAGTAACTGGGAGAGAAAAACAAAGTTCAGAGATACTACATCAAAGACACGAGGAAGCTAAAGCAGAGGAAAAAAACGAAGTTTCTTTCATTTCATAAAATGCTTTATAAGAAATGTTTAAAGGAGATATTTGAATGGAGAAAAGAGTAATGGTTTGTCACATTAATATCTCCTTTCTGCGCCACTGAAGTCACATGGAGTTATGATGGTATCGTGGGGCATAAGATCAGTTCTTACAAGAAAGAAAAAATCCAAAGCTCAAATATCAGCTAATGAGAAAAGATGACAGAGAGCATTTGAAGCAATTAGAAGTTAAGAAGACAAAGAAGAGGAATAAAGAACTCAAATATATACACAGCTGGTTACCCACTGCACCTGAAACAAGAATGACTTCTGGCTAGCTAAGCATCTAAAATAATCCATGAAGTGTCTTATTCACGGCATCACTTACCTCTTGTTCTGGATCATCATCCAGCAAGTTAAAACGCTTTTTCACCACTCGGCCAGAAGCTGTTACTGTAACAGTGTTGTTCACCTTTGGAGAAACATAAAGAAGTGTCTCTAGACTTCGGAGCATTTTAGTTTCCATCTGTTTGACAATTTCACATATTTTGCTTTTTATGACTCTGTTTTAATCTCTCAGACCTTGTTTCACTCATTAGCTATGCACAGCCCTATTGTCTTCTTTATGAACTCTGTGACTTTAACTGAAATATTATTGATATTTACTCCTATTCAGAGGTTCTCAGTCCTGCAGAGCTGGCAAAGGTTCTCAGCTACCATAACTTTTAGAACAGATGTGACTGGAACCAAGATACTGGAATGAGAATTGACACATCTAAGTCACCACCAATTTGTTTCTTAAACTGTTGTGGAAGACAGGACAGTAGCATCCTAAACCACCACAGCTGCTTCCCCTGGGCTTCATTAACACCAGAAACATTCAAAACTGGATCATCAGTGTTGTAATGGAAGTCAAAAGGAATAGGCACAGCACACACAAGATTAAAATTCTATTTTTTTTCTTATTATAATAGAATTATCTAAGCAAACCCCAAAAAAGCAGTATGGCAAGCCATTAGATGACGTAGCTTTCAGTTTATGAAATCAATGGAAGACTTATTCCTGAGTTTGTGTAGATTTTTAATATATAAACCTTTCTTCTGCAAAAGCTTCAAAATTAGTAACACTGATTTCCAGGCATTTTACAGCACTCAAACTATAAAAACTTGCTTTTAGGTAAGACATAACCTTGTCTGCTGAAGTAAAATGACAGTTCCGAGCACTATCAAAAATCTTTCTTCACAAGTGTGCTCTTTTTGACGTGAGATTGTCTTTGTGATTTTGTATCACAAGAGACTTCACGAAACAATGGAGGTGGTTTAAGAGCTCTACTCTACCAGTAGCTTTACATCATCTCCTCACCACTTGATTCTACCTTCCTGCACTCTTCTGATCCACTGATTCTGTTCTGCTCCAGTTCAGCTCACCAAGCAAGCAGAAAAGCTCTCACCTCTTCTATTATGTTAGTGTACTGATTTGGCTCACTAAGGGTTAGATGAATGCCAAACCTGTCACAAGAGAATGACATGTGTGCATGGCCAGGAAAAGAAACAGATTTTAGAGGCAATGTATTGTCTTTGTTGTCTTATGAAGACTTACCCCTAAGTTACGAGAGCCTTGAAACACTTATAGCATTTGTATGATCAACTTGCCTGAGCAACAGAGAGGCACACAATTATCACCTAGTAGCACCTTCATTTGAAGGAAATCTCTCACCAGCTTTTAAGTATGTTTTATATATGATACATGTGATACTGAACACCATAAAGAATGCTAAAAACTAAAGAAAAGACTGGAGGTTACAGAAATCTATTCTGAATGTGTTACTGTTTTCAATATTTTTTTCCTACAGCTTAAAGTCCACTGAGGACACAAAATATCTTTCAATAAATCTTGAATGAAGCCTATAAAGCACAGTGATTACTCATATATGCAAAACCTCTGTGTATTGCTCAAAATCATACATTGTGATCTCAGACACTAAACTCACACAGTTTTCTCTGTTGGCTACAATCGTAAAATCTTCTGCAATCTCCATTTGATCTGTGTGATTTTTAACTTCCTTAAGCTTCAAGACTCTACAAAAGAAACAGAAGTTGCAAAGTCAATCATGTATTCTAATCTGCCTACAACATTTCAGTATGTTTTTTTAAAATCAGGTACATTAAAACATCAGAAATAAGTGAAATGGAAATTACTTTTGTAATTTGTTTATCAATGAAATTTTAACACAGTGGTCCTTGAACATTTTTCATGTAAAAATCTAGACTGTGGCCTCCAGTGCCAACATTCATCACATAAAAATCTGCAGATGTTTCTGATTCTGACAAATTAATAAATTTCACAGTTTCTATAGATGAGTGTTTGGGTCTGCAAATTGTCAAACTACAGAATTTATGTACTTATGCAACTGCGGCTCTGAAGAAAAGTAAGATTTGGAAAAAAAAGAGGCTCATACTTTATCAAATTTGGTCCCACGTGGATTATTCTACCTGACATATCTGGATGGAAATATATCCAGTCAGGTTCAAGGGAACAGCATTTCATATCCTGTATGCCATTTTTTGCCTGAAGAAGAAAAGGAAAGCTTAGAATATTAGTATTTTAAAAGTCTCACAGATCAAATTGAAGAGGAAATACTGAGGTCCTCGCTACATACCTCTGAAGGGTTTTAAGTATTGCTCCTAAACATGACCAGAAAACATGGCAGTGGAACAACAATAATAACAAGACTCAGTTCCAATTCTCGAGATATTCCGTGGAACAGTTTCAACATTTTTAATATGCAATAAGCAATGACCTTGTACCTTAGCTAGATATAGTCCTATCTCTCCTGAAACTAAGTAAAATGAAGATTTAGTCTACAACTCTGCAAACACTTCAACAATTCCAGCAATTTGAGTATCCAAGATATGGGATGTGTCAAGACATGAAAAAAACATTAGCAGGAAGTTTGACTTGAGCTTCAAATCTCAGGCTTAGCCTTTTTTGTGCAAATTATTTGTGGAGCACGCAAGCCTGAGATAGCTTGTGATTTGAGCAACCAGATGCAAGCTGGTCAAACACTTGGGATTTTGGCAGCAGCTTTTTGTTGTTAAATTTAGCTGACATCGCTCATTCAAATTTTCAAATATATGAACCCACATAGAAAAAAACAGATGAGAAATGATTGTACAAGTCCATTTTAATAAAAAATTGATCTTCAGCTACAGTTGTGAAACAGTTTTGAAAAGACATAGGAGAGGAATCATTGATTTGATCAGGATAGCAAAAGAGATAAGGACATTTACAGATGAGACTTATTTAGTCAAGAACTCTGAACAAGCCTAGAAGCTGTATTACAGAATGATCTTCAGGTCAACTCCAGATTCAAAATAAAAGCTGAGATGGAGAGCTCACACAAAAGAATATATAGAATAATTAGGAATAGATTAAACTGATTAATAAAATCTTCCTAGGGACAGAGAGGGATTAAACTGAACAATGAAATAATTCTAGGGAGGGTACAATACAAACATTAAGGAAACTTATTCTGCAATTTCTTAAAATTTAAAATAATTCTTTGGTCAGTATTTGCTAGGCTGACTAGCCAGAAGTGCATTAAGATGTGCATTAAGGAATCAGGTAATGAGACTTAACTTTTAAGTCACGAATACAGTGCCGTGTAGACCTGAGAGTGGCACTATTATATTGGAATGAAGGAAATATGAGAAGCAGTACTAACTCAGAAGAAAACATTTTACACATGACTCCATGGGATAGCTGACTTGATACTGTTGGGTGATCCCTGTGAAAGCACCACACTGGAAAATAAGGGTATTGTTACCTCAAATACTACTCAGGATAAGAGATGAAGACAAACATGATACACATTAATGTCAGAGAAGCTGCTATCTGAATATATTACCAAAGTATTGTCTTTCAGAGAACAAATATGGAAGACTCCTTTATGTTTTTTCTTGTTAGGTGTGATGATATAATGCCAAGGGTAACCTCCAATTTGAAATGCATTCTCCAGAGAAGATGCTTCAAATAGCAAAGGTGGGGTATCTGCAAATATTCGGTAATGTTAACACCATTAGTAGCAGAACAACCATAATTCCATTGATCCTTACAATTCTAAATTCCAGTAAAGCTACTAATTGTTCAGAACTTTTGAAGACTGGTGGAAATACATTGGCTGTGAACCTTTTTGCAGCACCAGCTGTGCTACCTCCCCTAGCATCCAAACACGTATCTGCAGCTCCCTGGCTTCTCAGATCTTGATGCTGAACTGTTCTTCTAGTACCTTTGACTTACTTTGTTCCAAATGAGCTCGATAAGCAAAGACAAAGCAAATAATTAAAATTAATCCAGCTCATCTGATTGAGAAAGGACGTACACATGAACAGATCAAAAGACCATATGAAAAGAGTCATTAGTCTCTTCGGAAAAATAGTGATAAATAGCTGGAAACAGCAAGCGGCAATCTCAAATAACAAAATTAAATGCAGAATCTGAATATTCTTTCTCCTTTTGTATAATACAACAAAATAGTGTGGACCACACTGAATGCAATCGGTAGCTGAGTTCATAAAAATCAGTAAAACTATGGAAATTTTTGTAATTAATGGTAAAAATTTTCTAGTTTTTCTTTCAGTTCAGTTGGGATAAATTAGAGAGATGTAATATGCCATTCTTACAAATCTTCTGTTTACTAAATGACAGAAGCAACTTTGAACGAAATGGACTGCACAGAACTTTACAACTTCTTCCAACTAGCTAGATTAAAGCAATTTTTACAGTTGCTATAACTGAGTCAATTTTAGACTGAAGATCAGCTCTAATAGTACAGAGAAAAGCTGGGTGAAAACCTTAGTAAAATGTGGAGAAAATCTGCAATTACAGGGAACATTTAAACTGGCAGAATATAAAAACCCAAACGGAATTAGTGTGAGGAGAACAAGGTTCTTATCTGGACTCTTGTGTCCCAAAGGTCTTAGCCACATTTTGACTTGTTCTTATCCTGCTTAGTCTGGATAATTATCCAGATCTGAGCCAAGGGTGCTAGGGTGTCACAGGACATAAGACACTATGTTTACAGAGTGCTTCTCTCTTCTTTCTTTGTTCATGTGAATTAGTTGCTGCCAATGGAAGTTAAGTCTTTCCTGAGCTGGAAAGTGGCTGTCTACTAGTTGTCTTTCAGACTAACAAATAAGAAATGGGAGATTCTGTGCAAGATATAACAAACTTATAAAAAATTCAGTCATCTGCTGAAAATGTAGAGAATGTTGAAGATGGAAGCATAAGCAGAGGACCTACTGATAGTAAAATCAGTCAGAAAATGAAAAATTAGTCAAGAAAATTTGTTAATATTTTATCCTATCAACTTTTTAAATAAAACATGGAGCAATATTCCTCAAAAATTCTGGTAGATGGACTATACAATACAACTAAATATGCACATGTATGATACAATTAAACAGTATACCAATCCTGAGCAGTACAGGCTGCTGCTAAAATATGCTTCCTTTTATGTTCATTTGGCAAAGATTTGCAAGATCATAGCCACCTAAGCCACTATGATAATATGACTCTGCTGCCTCAACTCCCACTTTCCTGCTGTGTGTCACTTGCTCTTGTTGCTTAACACCTCCTGTTTTATTGTTTGCAAGTTCTTTCCCAAGTCTTGCCAGTTTTCAATCTCCAGTTGAGCTTCTTAGTTCACTTCCTTAAACCCATCCAGACTCATCTAAAATAAAGTTGTGCAGTTGTTCCTGGCAGCACTAATAAGTATTTGTTCTAAAAAAAGAAATAAAATTCTACACAGTATCTTCCTTTTTGCTTTTTCATGAAATTACTGTATTCTCTAACAATAAATCAAACTACAATTTTAACTTCCGGACCTTTAGAAAGTTACACAATGAACATTCAGGAGTGCTTTTCCATTCCTTCCACTGTGACCAAAATCAAGTTGCTCAGCAGTTACCAGTTGTAAATGAAGTGGCAAGTACGTAGTAGCCTATACACTTCCTTTTGGGTACCTCACACCATAAAACCAGTACTGTAACAGTGGCCAACCCTTCAGGCAATTTATGTAGGGAGGCTAGGACTAAATAAGAAAAACAACACAGAGTTAAGTTGTAGTAAATAGAAGCCTAAACTCTGAAAAAAAGATCTGAAGATCTTGCTCACTGAAGCATTTGGCCACCTTGTTCTTAGAAGAAAACAACTCAAAAACCACAGGAATGCAACTATCTGCAAAGAGCAGCCATGGCAAATGTGTGTCATGAGTTCGAAACTTCCTAACCACAAATTCTTGAATAAGATTCAAGATCACAAATGTTTTTTCCAGTGCACTACTTTTAAATCTCAATACTTAAAACTACAATTATCTATAAGCATGTTTTCCACAGGGCCCCTAACATTAAATGGTGGTTTTGCAGACTGAGAGACAAAAATGAGGAAAAATGTCCCTTTGCAGAAAGTGAGACATTGATTATAGCAGCCTATTGCTTCGTTTTGATAAAACACTGCATTTTAACCGAAAGCCTTCACTATGTAAGTCTGTATTTTATGTATTTCTTCATTTTTATGTAGATTTCCTTTGGTTTGCCTCTTGTTACCTGACACTTGGAGAGCATAAAGATCAAAAGCATTTTTTATGTTGACAATCACTTGTAAAAACATTTTATACAGAAACATTCAAAATTAAAGAATAAAAGCATCCATTATTTGATACTCATGAAACCAGCTTTCCCTTTTCTTTGGAAGTACCTCGAGTATGAACTTAAGAGAATGTATTTTTAAAGTAAAAAAAAAAAGTTTCAAAGAAAGTCTCAGGCTTTGGTCATTCATTAAGATTCTTACCACCAAATTTTAATCTCAAATGCACTAAGAGAAATCACTGTTTGGTTTCAGAGAAATTATTACATAAAGCAGAACATTTGTAAGCTAATGATTTGAGACATAAGAATTGTATTTAATAATTTGTTCTCTTCTCAGGAATTAATTTTATTGAAACTGGCACATTTCTGACAATCCAGAATAATCAAAATGCAAGTCAGACAAACTGTATTCAGTCTCCTTGAATTTCCTCTGCAGGTTAGATTAAATGCTCTCACATTTTTGCTTACATACCATGTACTGTTTCTGGGTGCTACTAACAGATCTCCTAGCCCTTCCTCGTTCCCAAGAGAAGTTGTGTCTCAGAAATGAGGAAGAGGTTTCCATTTCATACATTGCTTATGAGATTTTTCAGGCAGCTTAGTTGCTATAATAGTTTTCTAGGTATGTTCTATATAATTATTGTAATTAGAAGTAAAACAAAATATATTTTTACTATAATGTAAATCCAGAAATATAGCTACAGCACAGGATGAGCATAGTAATTTTCATTTTCTTGGTGTGAAATAATTTAAAAAAGCCACCAGCCAAGATAACACAAAGATCATAATTACCTGTTATTTTAATGTTACATGGAAGACCAAATGGATACTTTCCTACAACTCCCACCTGACCATTCCAGTTGAATTCTTGTCCCAAATCAAATGGCTGTTCCATGAACTAAAATAACACAAAACAATTTAACTTTATTGATGTGTATTTACTTACTGTTTAGTTTTACTGCTCTATTACTACTGCATTCTTCATCTTGTTAGATACTGTTTGAGATCTTAGTTTTGAACTAACGTTTGATTTTTGATCGGAAGGATATAAACTCAGAAGTCTCACTACAGTTCTGTTTGAAATCAATCTTCCACGCCCACCAGGTTCTGGCCTTAATAATCACCTAAAACTACAGACTAGGTGTGTAAAGAGGAGCACATCTGGTCTAACATTTATGAAACTCGTCTGAAGTGCCTGACTGACCCTGTATCTCTTATGTTTTGCCATCTGTAACTGGTGCTGGTAGGATTTTCTGATAGTGTATCCATTTGCATCTTCTGACTGTGAACAGATTTAGGCAGGAACTCTACCCTTTGACACATTCCCCATGGAGCTGTGCAGCATTACATGAATATTTATGATTTGTTGCCCCAAAATAGCATGGACTGTGTGAAAAATTTTGTATTTCATTACCTGTTCCAAAATGGCCTTGAAGTTATAGAGTCTTACCAGACCCATGCTATACATTACAATCAGGATTCCATTAGAAACAGCAACATCTGTCACACTGTTGCCAAATATCTGGAATAAAGGGAAGCAAAACATATTGTATTAGAGAAGAAATAATAAAGACAACAGAAAATAGTGACATTATGTCCTTAATTTTGCAGTCACTTTAATTTTTTATTCTGACCAAACCCTATGATCAAGCTCATGAAGTTTCCTGTAACTCATCTGTTTTGCTGAGTTCCTGTAATACTTTGCGCTGCTTTAACACCTGAGGTTAGTCATACTCTGCAAGCAGATTCATTCTCTAATCAATTCTCAGTATATCTTCAAACCATGTTACCCTGCTATTATCATACATGAATAGATTATATTATCCAGCATCCCACAGGAATGTTAGCAAAACTAGCAACTCAATCTAAAAGTCCTGATTTCAGATCTTCTGTTCCTTCTTTATCACCAGGGTAAAATACTAGTCTAATCACGGCTCTGTGATGGCATACAGCTGTACTAAAACTACATTATCCAGCTGTCACAGAGTATAGGTTCCTCTCTGAATCCAAATTAGACACAGACATGAGAAACTTTTAATAATTATGCAGTATTCAGTTGTGCCACTGCTTAACACATCACTGAGAAAACCCCACAAACTAATTCTCAATATTTAATGCATAACACCATGTGAAGTTTGTAATTTTTTTTACTAGATATGCTTGGAAATGCAGTCTTCCTTTCTTTAATCTGATTCAGTACGTGAAAAAGCAGTTAAACCAGTTAATACAGGCTTTAAAACAGTTAAAAAAATAAAGAAACCCAAAAGCTGTAAGACTCCTACATCTTAACACCATCAGTGATCTTGTGATCTGTTTGGTTCTGAAAAATACATTCACTCCTGAGACTTTGCCTTGCACTTGTCTTATGGCTCTTTCTCAATACATTTGTCAGCTTAGGTCCCAGTGTCTTACAGACACAAACTCTCATAGTCTTCCAACCCTAAAGTCTTCTTTCTAAGCTTGAGACTGTAGCCACTCTAAACTCAGAATTTATTGTGGTGTACCATCTCAGTAAAGATGATGCATGAAGTGCATTCTGCAATGTTAAACAGTAACCCTAATCTAATCTAATCATTATATTCCACTGATATATATCAGGCTTGGTACTGCATTCACTGGTTGCTTCTTCTGCTGGGTGTATTCTCACATCCCAAATTCTGCCCTGCCATTACTCCTAGTTGTAAAAATTTCTCTGACAAGAACTCGGTACAGACCCAATTGCATTGTTGCATTCTTTCATATGTTTTGTCTACTGTGACCGTGATGAATCTGGCATCTCAATCCTAACCACATCGAGAACACCTTTGATGCTGGTAACACTTTTTCCAGTCCTAAATACTAATTTTGAACAGAACAGTACACAGTGTCCACAAACTGTCACAGGCCCAAATGAAACAGTTTAACCCCACCCCTTCACGTGCTGGTCCATTCTCAATTACAGCCTCAACCCAACTTAGCATCAGTTAAAACTCACTCATAGTTCTGGACCCTAAATGAGACTGTACCTCACAGAACCTTGAAGACAGAGTTTCCACGTTTGTACTGTTCCATTTGTAAGTTGTATCCAGAGCTCTCTTGACTTAAAACAGACTAGTAAAGCTTGCAATCTACCTCGAGGCTTCCCAGTATATACACTCAGTATATATACCTAGCAGGTCACAAACTGAACTCAAAGGTTGTTTGCCCTTGACTAATAAAGCAAGACATATTTACATTTGTCATTCAATAATAGTGATAATGGAAGTTTGAAAAGTTTGTAACTGCACATAGAATTCATAGACTGTTACTAGGAGTGGGTCAGAGGTACATATATCTTTCTTTAAGGACGTGAAAAGAAGTCTACTTTAGGATTACCTAATTCTTATGATTGCTCTAAGTAAAGGCTAAAGTCCTCTTACATGTCAAAGAGTAACCCAATGACAGAATGCATTTGTATTTTCTTTTCTGGTCACTAGAATTAAGAATCTTCCCCCCAATGCCCCTATCATATGCAAGAACACTGCTGCTAATTAATGTTTCAGTTATTTTTACAAGCCCTAAGTATGACTTCTGAAATTCTGAAACAAGTGCCTAAACTAGAACTGTCATAGAACTACAGTACAGATCAACTTTAATACTGAAATTAACTTACCTTTTTGTTTATTTCGAGCATTCCAATAAATGAAAGAGGTAAAACCTGGAACACAGCAAGATAAAACAATGTAGACTGTTGGATTCCTGCCTGGAAAGGAACAATATTGAATATATTTATTAACAGTAGGACACCTTGATCTTCCACCATAATAACAAATTACAACGTGGAAATTCTTTTGATCGATGTTGTAAAAATGAGAGTTTTTCAACAAACTTACCTGCCGTGCTGCTGCAGGGAGCTTATGCTGAATTGTCTTTACAACCATTACCTCTTGAGGAGTATCCCAGCTCAGATACCTATTTGTGACAAGAAAGGCCTATCTTAATCTCTTAAAAAAACATTTATCTGTAAATATATTATTTCACATAAAATATAATCTACTATAACCAGGTAGATGCCTGTGCCCAGGCAAACTTCAGTATTTGATTCAGAAGAAGTACTCAAGATGTTTGCTGTTTGCAATAATGCAACACTCATGGAACTAGGAATGGCTTATTTCATACAGAATTGTGAGAAAAATTTGGAAAGCACTAACGTTCACCATCTTAGTTCTTCTCCTTCCTTTCACAATCACTGCTTTCTTATCCTTCAGCCTAAAGGAAATAATTTCGTCTAAGAAGTGAAAAAAAGAATCAGTTTACCAGAAGCAGTTAACCGCTCTGCTTTAAAAGAGTAAAATGGCTACCCTCTAGGGAAGAATGTTTTCAAGTTCAAAACAGCTCAAACTTTAAACATATTTTTTGTATGTTTGTTGAGGTTTGGTTTATAGCCCTTAGAGTTGCCTCTGCAATATTTAAGGCTCTAAAGTTGACAGAGAAAAGCAAATAGTAGCCTAAGTTTTGTGGAACTTGTTACCAAATTTAAGACCATAATACTTAAGCTGATGAAATTCTTCTGCAAGTCAGAGCATGCAGGAGCAGCATTCTAGGTAATGTTCTAGACTAACAAACCTGTAGTCAGCTATATAATAGCACTAAAATAAACATGATTTCCCTTCTCCACTATAGTACTAATGACTGTCAATTATATAAAGCCTAGTTGTTGTTTAATACCTGAAGGATTTGCAACAGGAACCAGCAAGGTATACTTTTTCCAGTACTTCTCCACTATCAGCAGAGAGACGCAGAAGCCAGTTCTGCACTGTCAAGACTATCAGCGAAGATTTATAATCTGATGGACTTGGCAGCATTTCCCCCTACATAAAAAAAGGTTATTAGAAAAATGTTTGTACCGAAGGATACATAACATTTTGACACAGACAGAAGAACACAAAACTTAATACACAGTCCTCAAAAACTAAAGGAGGAAAGCAGCCTGCTAATGGCATCACTATCTCCAAGATCATGTCCATGCCTAATAATCATCTATCACATAAATAGTCTGCAATTCTTACAAGACAGTTACCTTTTCTAGAAAAGACACCTTTTAAAACTCCCTTGCCTTGAAAAAATCAAGTATAACTGCTTATTGATCTAATTGATACCAGTCTTGAAGAGAAAATTGTTTAAGTATTGCAAGATAAGACATTCAGTAGTAACTCAACAGTAACTGTGAAGAATGGTATTTACACAGCTTTTTTATGCACCTCAAGCATGGGGCTAATATTTCTAAGTTCTGTAGACACTGGATGGGAGAAAAACTGCTGGTGGAAGAGAGAAATGTAATTTGGGCAGAGTTCCTTCATTGGGCCTTCTGTGTATCTGCTTTTTGTTTTTTTTTTTTAATGTCAACAGATCTAGTGAAAACTAGAAGTCCCAGCTACTGTCCTTGCTATTTAAAAAATAAAGAAAAATATAAAGAGAATCAATTTTGTAAGGAATTAAGAGTTAGTTGCATAAACATAAAGGCACAAAATCTTCCATGACAGCGTATCAAAAAAAGCATTTGAATGCACTATTTACAAATTCAGAGAAGTATACCTCTAAATGTTCGGTTAATATAAATGAATACATGTTGCAAACCTTTAATGACTTAACTCCGTAAAAATATTGAGAAAGCAGTTTGCAGGGAAAGAGCCCTCTATTCCAAGTATGTTTCCCGAAAACATATTAATTTAGCATTTTGCACAATAATGCTCTAGTAAAAAGTAATCTTACCAGTGGGCATTCCAATAATAAAGCATCTTCTATTTTTTCTGACTTAGAACACTTTGACTTTTGATAAAGTATTCTTGGTGCTTGTGCAATGCTAAGAGGAAAATGATTGATAATCATTAGTCTACTTGAGAGACCACATTCTATCAACAAGTCATTTCATACAGTTTTATCAATCCTGCCTTTTCCTTAGGCAGGTCAGAAATCTAATCACCTTACTTTTACTCTGTAAATATAACTGAAATTGTTCTCAAAATAAGGCCTAATAAACCATAGGTTAATATAATGTAACATATAAAAGCTAATCTTCTCTTTATCTTGCAGTTTGGTGTTATGGTTTGGGTAGGGGTTTTGTTTGTTTTGGTTGGTTAGTTTTTTTTTTAGTAAGAAACTTAATAGTAACGTTCTTACTTTAGCGATATACATTAAAAAGAAAACATATTTCAGGAACTAATGGTCATCCCGGAACATTCCCCCTAAGTTCTTCCAATGTTGCCTTTTATAACATAAAGGCATGGCATCATGTTCAGGTATTTAAAAAAAACCCCTTACTAACTAAAATAAAAGCTTTATACTGTGCATAGTTTTCCCCTTTGGGAGAGGATGAAACAAAGATAAACCTGAAAGATGTTAAGACAGGTTAACCCAGTACTGAAAGCATTCAGACAATGTAGGAATAAAAGCAGATTTAGATCTCAGCTGTAAGTGATAGATTAATACAATTAACTCTCAGTGCTTTACACTGACAGAGTAATTTGTGTTTTATGTATCATATGACACTGTCTTGAAATGGCTCAGATCACAACCTACTCAGCAATGCAGTTCTCCAAGTCCAAGTGACTTCCCTCACAGGAGGAATGAGCAAGGACAAGGGCTGGTGTACACAGATTTCCCGTCCTCTGTCCCTGCCATGTGCTGCCCCCTAACCTGTGCCTTTGCAACTGACCATGGAACAGGAGAGTGCATTAGATCAGAGAACTGATCTGCAAAATACATTAGCAAAACCCAGCACATACTTTGCATGCTGTACATTTACATGAGTAATGATTTACTTATTTTATACAGAACTCAGACATAATACCAGGCTTGTTGCATAGGCTGAATTTGTGACACACTTTAGCACACTGCTAGTTACCAGGTTACAGAGAACTGCTGTTCATTTGTTTTTTCAGTGCCAGATTATAAAATGCTGATAATCTTCCACTCCTATTAAAGTACCCTGAAAGCTGAAGTTAATACAGCACCAGTAAGACAGACTTTCTTTTACCAAAGCAAGCATCACATTAAAATACAATGGCATCTAGATGTAATTCAACATAGATTTATGCACACCTGGTTATTTTTTGTTCCTAGGTAAATTCCACTCAATTCACAGCAGCTATTTGAATGAGTAAAGTTAGCAATTTGTCTAACAGGGAATCACAGTCTCAAATCTATAAGTCAGGGGTCATTAGAATTGAAAATTTATTACCTGCTAATACAGCACTGGTAATTGTCCATGTAAATTCTTCCTCTTTCATACGCAATAGGAGATGCAGAATGAGTTGTCCAAACATTCTTGAATTTAGTACTTTCCTGAAACACAGTAGTTGTAATACTGATGGCTTTTGTAATGAACTTTGCTTATGGAAAATATCTCATTTGACTCCTGCAGTTTACTAACTTATATTAATTGTAACTTTACCATTGCATAAAAGAAAGAGAATTTATTTGGGTTTTTTTAAACCAAATTAGAAGACCTATCTTACCTTTTTCTAAGGCCAAATTAAAATATTTTTATTATATATAATGGACAGCAAGAGTGAGAAATATGCTGTCATTAACTTACCTGCATTAAAGCTGGCAACTAAACTTTCATGGTGACTTTGAAATCAAGGACTAAATTCCCCAGAGTTTAAATATGCACAGGATTCTTTTACATGTAATTAATTGGATTTACTGAACATCTAATTTCATTCTGCCGGTGGTGTTTGGTGTGAGAGGTAGAAAAATGTGTTTATTTGCAAAAAGAGCATGAAATGTTAATGGAATAAACTGCTTACATAAAAATTTCTTGCATGCATTAGAGGTATTAGAAGCTCTATACCATTAACAAAGGTTCCAATCTTATAAAAAAATGTATAAGTCAAATGTACTTATTTTTATTTCGATAAACCTTGCATGCCCATTAATGTAGTTATATAAGCACACACTTTAGCTGACTTCCAGTAAGTGTCTTTCAATATAATGTAACTGCCAATTCCCTTCAATTTGCAATGTATTCCTATCAACTACTGCACGGCAGCAATAATTGTTTTTATTAAAAGAAGTTCACTTTAGTTGGTAATTGGTTTAATTACTATTTCTTCTGTACCATCAATTTCACTGACTTGTTAGGGTTGTGTTTACCTGAAACTATCTGCTGATTATCTTACGTAGTTGTGAGAATTCCCTTCAAATTTAACACTGATGCTGTTTGAAGCACTATGCATTTAATACTGGTACTAAATATGAAGCCATTTTAGGGAAATAAGTAATATAAAACCTCATAAAAGCTTATTTCTAACACATTAGATTTACAGGTGCTTCTGAAGTTTTTGTACAGCAGAATTTTCTCTACGTTTCTAGGTCTGCGCCTCGTGAAGTAAATTTGACAATTTCTAGCTCTCTTCAGTAAAAGAGCTACGGGTTTTCTTTTCTCCCCAGACAAGTTCTCCAGCGTGGCCAGGGCCTGCTCCAAGCCCTGGGCCGCGGACGGGCACTCGGCGCGCCGAGGGAACGCGGGCCCCGCAGGGTTCAGCCGGCGCCGGAACGCGCCGCTGTTACCTGACACATAATCTTTCGGAGCAGTGCGAGGTTCTTCCTGTGGGCCACACCGGCATCCCTGGCATAGAAGCCGTGCGCCCTGCGGCCGAGCAGGCGGCACACGTTGTGCGGCCCGAGCGCCCCGCGGGGGGCGGCCCTGGCCCTGGCCCTGCCCGCGGCCTGCGGGCACATCGCCGGCCGGCGGGGCGGGGCGGGATCGCGGCCCCGCTCCAGCCTCGCTGCCGGGGGCCCGAGCAGCCCTGCAGGGCCCCGCACCCTGCCCGGCCGGCGGGAGGCAGGGAGGGGAAGCGCCGCGGGGAGCGGCCCGAGCGGCGCCCGGCGAGGCCTCCCTGCGGCGCTGCGCTCCCCGCGGCGGCCCCGCCGCGCACACGCGGGCGCAGGCGCAGCCCCGCGGCCCGCCGGGTACTGTAGTTCTCCCGTGCGGCACCGCGCGGCCCGCCGGGTACTGTAGTTCTCCCGTGCGGCACCGCGCGGGCCGCCCTCAGCCCCTGCCGCCGCCGTGCCCCGCGGGGACCGGGCCGGGCCGGGGCCGCGCTTGGAGCAGGGGGCAGGAGGGAGCGCTCCGCGGGGCTCGGTCAGAGCCGCCCGCGCCCCCCGCTCTGCCCGGCGAGACGGCCTGCGGTACCGAGCCCTTCTGGGCAGGGCAGGGCGGGGCGGGGAGGGACGGAGCGTCCCGGGGCTCGGGGCAGGTTAGCGGTGTGTGCAACCCTGGTTAAGGCTCCAAGGTCAGCAGCTGCTCCTGAAGTGTGTGACACCTCGCTTCTGTATTTTTGGAGCCGTGTCCCAAAACCTGTCGCAGCCGTCAGGCGCTACTTGCCGGCAGAGCAACTGAAGTCTGCGGAAAACTCATTTCCCTCGGTGGGCAGAGGCCCACACGGGGAACGGGAGTCACCGGCCTGGTGTGTGCTCTCTCTGTGCTGCAGGAGCTCTCAGGGGATCCCTTGATCCTCACTGACACTGTAGGCAGGAGAGAGAGAGAGAGGGGCCTTTAATTCCGTGGTGCTTTGCAGTAGTTCAGTGGGGTTCGCTGAGGCGCGAACGCGGTGTGTGCAGGTGCTCCGTCCCAGCGCCGGCAGGGCAGTGGGAGCGCGGTGGGTCTGCGGCATCCAGGGAGCTGCCAGGGCACTGCCACATCCACAGCCCGGCAGCAATGTAAGTGCACGAGCTTCTGCAATAGGCATTGTAGACAGTAGGAAAAATCTCGTTGCTCTATCCCAGTTCTCATCATCTTTAATAAAAGGATAACATCGTTTGTGTTGAGACAAATCATCTTTTGTTAGACAATACAGTTTAATGTTCAATATTTTGTAGAAAACAGCGTTAAAACAATTTAAGTGATTGCATTTGGAGGTTTAGATGTATCTTCACTGTGCATGTATATGCATATAAAGTCACCACAGATCCTTTTCTTTCCTCTTTTTCCTCCTTCCTGTGTAAGCAGCAGCCAGCAGAGGGTGTGCAGAGTAACGAGGAACCCTTCCTCGGTGATTCAAGTAAATGTTTTCAGTAGATCAGTAGGGTTTATCCTCTCCCTCTACCACTGTAGAAACTGTTTTCTCTTTCCTGCATTATTTTTGACAGGCTACCTGGCAGATGGAGTAAGAACTGCACTGCTCACTCAACATTTGTGCACATGTGTTTGAAATCATATCTGGCGGGGTTGGGTGGTTTGTTTTTATCTGCTTTGCTCTTGAACCAGTGTTAGCTGTGTTGTCTGTGTAGAAGTGAGAATAAGTCAAAATAATTTTTCTTTTGTTTTTCTTTTCCACTTGGGAGTCAGTGCTCTGCAGCAGTTTTACTGAAGTTGGTATATACCCACAGGGAGGTCTGCATCATTCCTGGTTATTATGCATGAGAAAGAAAAACAGTTAAAAATTTTAGATCTGCTGAGTTTGAAAAGTTGTGAAATATCCTGTTGTTTCAAATGTGCATAATTTTTTGGAAGTGTGTAATTGAAAAACTAATCATGAAGCCTCGAGAGGACATGATTAGTCACTTGGTAGAATAGAATAGCATTAAGCATTCAGTTGATGAATGAGTCTGGTTGACAGTAAAGTCGCCCCCATCCCCCTCAATTTGAAATATTAAGAAATATTAATATGTATGTATTTTAAAAATAACCACTGGTAATTTATAGTTATACCTTCTGTATTACCATTATCTTGGTTCTTTTTTTTTCCTTTGTGTTCATGATTGCCACTTGTATCTGTTCTGTGTAAGGTCTTTTGAATTTTGGTAGTGTTTGATGGTTATAAAATAGATTGGCAATGCTTTACAGGAGAGTGTTGAGGATTAATGGTCAAGTGTCTAGATAAGCTTACAGAAGTGGCTATACGAAGTTAATTGTTTCCAGAATACTTTTCTGTCTAGGAATGTAACATGAGGTGCACATACTAATCCTAATATAGGCTACTTTTTTCTTCATAACAGAGACTCTACAAGTAGGCTTAGTGATTGGAAATGGAAGAATTTGTTAGACTTGTAGTTGGAGATCAGTTAAATGTCAAAATGTTTTCATCTAATAAGTTCATTAAATGAAGTTCTCGGACAGAAATAACAGGTTATTTCTCTCTTTTTGATTTGTTTTTTCTTTTTTCCTCCAACATGTCCCTCAGAACTGACACTTTGAAAGAATTTTGCTCATCAATGAAGTGGTTTACCTATGTTTTGGGGTGTAATTCACTACTAAACAGTTAATTTCTCTTGTATATTTTATTTTTTCTTCTGTGGGTGGGACTGCTCAGTGTTTTTAATGCCAGCATCAGTTAGAATGTGTTATTTCAGGTCTAGTTAGCAGTTGATGTTTATAAGTTCTTCTGCGTGCCCACCCTCAAAAAACTGTAGTAAAGGTGCTGTGTTAGCTTGTTTCAAGAGGGGAGGACTTTTAAAGCAGTTTCATTAAATTTCTCAACTAAACTGAGGACCTGGTCTGTACTTGTAACAATGACAGAACTGTAAAGGATAAAAGGCAGTGTTCCACAGGGGGAGAAAAAAGTCTTTTATATTGCTTTTCAGTATGGTTATCAAGTGCATTGTTTCTTTAAAGTTTTTTTTTTTTCTGAAAATAGTGATGCTGCCACAAAATTTAGCCGTTTTTAATGTAATTCAGTTTCATGTTAATTTCCTTAAAAATGAACTTTGAATTGCTTTGATTAATAATCGAATTTTAAGTATTCCTGACTGTAGCTCTGAACAAGGAAATAACTCCTAATTGTTTCAGACAACATTTCTTGCTGTAATGTCTCTAGGGTATCATCATCTTACCTGACAAAGAGAAAGGGTGTTTGCATGTTTCATTAACAGAAATCAATTAGAGAAACAATTAAACAATGACTTGCTTCTGAAAATGTAATTTAGGCTTCCAAGTAATATAGATGCTTTTTGGACTTTTAGTAGCAAGGTTTTCTGCTCATCTCATGAACCATGGATCACTTATAACTCTCAAGGGTATACATGCGTGTCTCCAAGGGGTTCATTCACATTTAACACTGGATGCAACAGTAAATCCATCTACCTCACTGTCCTTGCATTTTCAGAATTTATCAGCTAAAATTGTTCAATTACCACTCAAAAGATGACATTTTCATAGAAAGAGTTGCATATCTAGATTTTACTGATGCAACATCATCTTAGTCATCTGACTATAATTGCCATCTGTGCATCTTTTCATGTTCTTATTGAGATATGTAGAAAGCCAAGAAGAATTATGTGACTAGCCTAGCAGCTGAATCATATTTTATGGTGAATATCAATGCTGGCACAGGAAATGCAAGATACTAACTCAGGTCTTTTCGAACGATTGAAAGAGGAAGAGGATTTGTAAACAGTTTGCAATGTAATAATGGAATCTTTATCCAGGCATTTCTATAATTTAATAATAGTAATTTTAGATCAGATTGTGGTTTGGGGTTTTGGAAGATTTTTCTATTTGTTTTTGTTTTGAAGAACATTGCCTTTGTGTAAATTACACATTTTGCAGAAATTGTCATAATGTCTTAATTTTGATGTCTCATAATAATTATTACATTATATCCCATGTATGTTAATAATTATGCATTGTATTATGAAAAATGCATGCATATTTTCAAATATGAAGCATAAACAATTTGTGGTAATTGGAGTATAAACTGGACTTGTTTTAGTTGCTGAGCCACATGGAAGAAAAAAAAAAAGCCATAATAAACTCACTAACATTAGAAGAAGTTTTGATTTTCTAATAGGACTAAATGTTACATTTTCACTGTATGGCAGTGCCCCCATGTCCTGGTAACATTGCAGTCTCAGCAGTCAAAACTGACAATGGTTTTATTTGGCATTGACAACCATAAAGCAAACTTCATTTTATTGAATCTTGGACAAATAAAAAGAAATTTTAATATTTTTTCCTTTTTTTTCTATAGGTTTAAAATTAATAAACAATGCCATTTTTAATGCATTACTCATTCAAAAGTACACCTTAAATGAGAAATTGTTTATTTAATAAAAGTGATTCCTTTGCCAGTCTTTGTATTGATGTGTACAAATTAGTCATTTTTGATTCACAGTACAAGACTTGTGATCAAATAGTACTATTTTCATCAAGATAAAAATCTTTGTTTTGTAACCAATTTGCATAGAATGTTTTCTGGCAGTGTCTTGGCCCTATTCTTTGGTAACTACATTTTGTATTTCCAGTGCATTAAATTTGTATGTGATTTTTACAGAAGCAACACTCAAAAAAAAAAAAGGGGAGGAAAAAATAGAATTAAAAATAATTTTTAAAGTCATGCAGAGGATTTGAAGGAAAAAAGAGCAAAGACACTTCAGGGTAAAAGTGGTAGTAACAGGGGTATTTAATTTTATTCATCTTATAGGAAGCATAAATTAATGAGAATATGCAACCAAAAAAACCCCAAACAAAACCAAAACAAAACAAAAAGCCAAAAAAACCCCAAGAAAAAATGCTGGTACTAGCTACACACACATCTTTCATTACAAATAAAGTAAAATACAGCTATATAAGAGAGAATTATGCATGTAATAGAAAAATCTCAATCACTTTATAATTTGCATTAGAAATTTAAGACCGTTCATTTCAAAGAGGGCATTACATGGGGATTAGGAATTTTGGAAGGCTTTCTGGTACATAATGTTTACACTTTAAAAAAAAAAAAAGAAATTTTTTCTTATTTAAAAGCATAAAACCAGAGTCACATTCTAGAATGAAAGCTTTTGAAGATGAAGAGTGCGGTGAAAAATGTCAATCTTGATGACAGTATATATCAACTAGAACAAGTGGTTTCTTTACTGATCATTTCTTGCTTGTCTTGATAAAGGCACAATGTCAAATTTGGATTATTGTTTTACTGTTTATTTCTTTTTTCCCCCCTGTCTGATAGGACTTTGAAATAATACCAAATAATTTGTCTTTCAACTGGTTTCATTACAGTAGCCTACTTTGGGATTATTTGGGCTTTCAGCACACTGAAGAGATGTTGCTATTTTCTAAAAAGCATTTAAATTGATATTGTAGTAGATGATTATTGCTAAAGCTGATACTGGTGCTCAATTATTTGACCTGTTTCTCATGTAAGTGACATAAACAATTAAGTTACAGCAAAACTGTAATTCGAGTTAAATGTGTTTTCAGGTCTCTGAACAAAATGAATTTCATTACAAGGCTTTCTGCCTTATGTCTGAGGAAAAGCAAGTTGCAGCACAGGCACCAAAGTAACAGACGACCAGCTGTTCCACTTGGATCACGGATTTTAACTGATCCTTCTAAGGTCTTCGAGCATAACATGTGGTGAGATGTTTCTTCAAAGCTGATTTTCATATAACTTTGTGTACTGCTTACTGTGATGAATAATGATGTGTAATAATGATGTGTGTGTGTAAAACAATGTACTACCAGAGGAGACATGTAAAGGTAGCACTAGAGAGAACTTGAGATTGTCACAAGTAATCTGACAGTTATGAGTTCTCTGTGACTTACATAAAAAGCTGCTGAGCAAGTAGTTAGTCAAGGAATGAAATGCAAAATATTGTTATGGATCAGTAATTAATTGGGAGACAGAAAGTGTAGCTGTAAGATAGTCCACGTTATTTATAATGGCAGAAAGGTACTTGTTAGGTACAATAACATTGCATACTGGATAAGTGCCCTAGTCTAAAATTGACACCACTTTGAAAGAAACATGTAAACTACTTGTATTCTTTTAAAGGTATACTCAAGATGTTACAGATAATTCAGCAGAGATTTCTATCCAGTGTGCAATTATCAAAAAGAGTAAATTGAATCTTAACATAGATAAGTGATGTAATAGCAGAGAAGATATCAATGCGTAAATCTTAACAAGAATAAAAATTGCAAAAGTGCATCCCCATCTCTAAAAGGTATTTTTGTAATTTATGGGTGTTCAAAAAAGAGTGAGAATGCTACTCAGCACAGTGGGAAAAATTAGACTGGGAAGGCTAAGAATTTTGACTGTGGAATGGAGATGAACACAAAACAGTAAGTGATACAGGAAGTGTTAGGAGGATAGAAGAATATCTAAATCTATTCAGAAAGTAGGAGAATATCTACCTAACATATTTGAGAAACCAGGAAGTTTTATTCCTGTAGTTTATAACATAAACCCAAAAAAATATTTGATGAAAAGTGGGGAATTTAGAAGCTATACAAGAAGTTTCTACAGAATTTTTCAATGGATTTTTGAAATCTCTCACCATTTTTGATAGCAAGGATTTAGCAAAATTAGAAAAAGGGACTGGATGTGACTAATAACCAATGGATAACATAACGTAGAGGTAACAGATGACAAGTTTCAGGCCTTAAGCTTACTTCATAGAAGTAATCTACAGTTCTTAGAGTTTCCTCAGAGGTGTCAGCTGGCAGAGAAGTTATTGGGCAAGCTTTTGTGCTGAAATAAAGTTTCAACTTGCTGTTTTGTGGGGTTTTTTTAAATTACTTTTCTTCTTGGTAGTCCATGTTATTTATTATTGGTCCGCTTTGCTTCTTAATCTAAATTATTTCAAAAGATTCTCTAATCAAATTCTGATTAATAAAAAGAAGAATATTACTCAGAAAGTTGTCTTCTGGTTAACAAACTAGTATCTTTGTTACTCTTTTTAGTCTCTAAATTTGGGGTTGACTCATTAGTGTTTTCTAAACTAGGTGTTCCCCAGACATGGCCCCTTAAGGCCAAATTTGGAGTTAACTATACTTCTGTACATTCCTTGGTCAAGAAAGCTGGAAGCTGACTGATTATTGTGTTAAGAGTGTAAAGTTTATCTCTATTTCATAAATCTATATGCAGTGTGGTTCTTCAGCATATTCCAGGCTTAGTGCTTCGTGCTAGGTGGAAAACTTGTGTGCATGCTTAATCAGTTGAAGGCTATGTAATCAAGGTAGGAAAAGATTTTAAGAAAAAGGCCACCCTTTTTCTCTAACGTATCTCAATGAAATTCAGTTTCGGGGTGGTTTTTTGTTTTGGTGTTTTTTGTTTTGTTTTTTTTTTCAGTGTTGTTGTTTTTGTTTTTTTTTTTTAATTTCCTTCAAAAAAAAAAAAGATCATGTGTAGTAGCTTCAGTTTTTCCTGCTAACCTTTGGTGATGGTCTAATAGAGTTATCAAACTGTGATGCAGGTGGTTGGGAGGGATTGTGAAAATGGGAGTGAAAGAAACATTATTCTTCAAAATATGGATCTGCAGGTGAATCCATGTAGCTCAGAAGGGAAGATAGGTGAAACTGAGATGAAGCAGAGGTGCATGGAAGTCATGATGATCTTGATAAATCAAGAACCTGGCTATGAAGTGGGGTAGGTTCTTGGATCTGAAACTTACTGAATTGTGAGTTCCCTAGTTCCCTAGTATCCTAGGAAGATAAGGGGAATTAGAATAAATGGTGGTAGTGCTAAATAGATTATGCAGGGTGAGCATAAGATATTCATCTTCTCTGGTATTGATGTATGATGTCCTTTTGTTTTCCACTCATCATCTTCGGTACTTCATACTTTGGCATTCTTTTTGTCTGTGTGTGAATTGGCAGAGAGCCAAGAGCTGCTACCATTGTTGTTAGACATACTAAGCAAATTAAATTTGGGAAGTAATGCTTTAGATATTTGCTGTGGTGCTTTTATGTCATTTCGAGGGAGAAGTAATGAATGATGCTAAACATTGGAACAAAAAATGCCTGCTTCTATTCAGGTTAGTAATTGACATAGTTTTCGCATTATCACAGAGATAATTAAACCCTATGTTAGCAAACAAGTTAGTGGAAAAGGACTAAGTTGAATAAGCTGAACTGAAAGCAGCATTGTTTGAGCTCATATCAGGCCTACTCATGTTAACAGCTCCTGGTGTGGCTAAAATGGATAGCTTGCTTTGCTACTGTCAACGTTCAGCTTAAAACACTTCCATGTTTAAACACTTCTGTGCTTAGGATTCTCCTGTGTCCTGTGTTCCTGCCAGCTTATATTGCCTCATTTGAAGCATCCAAACTATGTAAATAGTTTGCATAAGAACTGTGCTGTGTGCCTCTTTTGTAGATTTTGATCAAGTAGTGCTGCTGCAGTCATGTTGTTTGGGATCTACAATATAGAAATTTCTAGGAAAGAGCCAAAAGATCTTTCTTCAGCTTTATGAATTTCCAAGGAAGGTAAAAAGGGAAGAAAAATGTTGTTGATGAAGATGGAGGGCTTCAGGCATCTATAGTACTCTGTGTAGAGCCCTTAGGGGCTCTGACAGACATGCAGTGATGGATTACAATTGGTCAGGTAAAGATTATACCACAGCAAGTCATCTCTCAGAAGCGTTGGCTATATATTACTGCCCTCTGAATAGTTTTTGGTTTCAACTTGCTGGAATAGGCAAGGTCAAAAATGATGATATAAGTGAGGGAAGCAAGTCTTTCCAAGAGGATGGCTGCCTAGTAATGCTTTGGTCATTCGTTTTATTCTACTGCAGCCCGTCTGTCAGAGCCGTGACACTGCACAGGAACATTTGGTATATGAACAAATACAGGAAGGGGAGAGGCAACCTGCTGGGGACAATAATGAGAAATATTTCAGTAGAGATGCGGAAATCAAGTCTGAGGCAAGCAGACAAATAAGTACCAATTAGTCTCCCACAATTAACAAAAGAGGAACAGTGAAGGTCTAAGAATTAAATTACCGATATGTCACCAAGTACGGAACAGGAAGATGTTTATTAGCTTGTAGAGACAATCAACTCTTTTCAAGTTGGCACCTTGTCCCTTTTCCCATAGTAACCAATGGAATTTTAGTTATGGGCTTTCAGTTAGTTGATTTCAGTAGGATTATGATCTAATAGATTACTTGAATTATATTATCTAATTTAATCTGTTCAGACTGGATGATTTGGAGGGACAGCTGATCAGCTTTTAAAAATGGCCAGCAGCACATTTTTGGGCAGTCCCCATTGTGGCCTGATCCAAACATAGAATTTGCAGGGAAGGCAGTTTAGTCATCAGTGTCAGATCTGGGTTTGGTTCTGTGACCATTTAATGGATTAACATAACATTTAGTTAACCACTTTACACAAATATAGAGGGCATATACTTTGGAACCATTGTAGCACTGCTTGACTTTTCTTATGAGTGTCTTATTCCTTTTTTTACATGTTACCTGTCTCTATTCCCCAAATAAATAAAATCCTGTTCATCAATTCCACTAGTTCCAGTTGAATAGGTGGATTATGCTCTGTTTCAGGAACAGCTGATTTCTTTGCTAAACGACTGCAGTTTTTCATCATAAACACTAGTAATGTGAGAAGTTTCTTGCATGAGGGTGTTTGTTGGTAGGTCTGTTACTACGTTTAACTAAACACAGTTGTAAGGGGACACTCAAAATACGTTCCTATAAACACATTCAATTTATAAGATACATATTAATCCCATTATTAAGAAAAAAAATGTATGCTACTTCAGTCTTTTTGCAGTTGGGGGATATTTCTGAATCACTTGAGTTTTACCTAGCTAGTAATAAATTTTTATTTATCATACACTGAAACTTGGGGTTTAACTATCAGTCTCTGTGTGGTCATTTGCCTATGCTCAAAAAAAAAAAAAAAAAAAAAAAGTGTAGCTAATTCATGACTGTTTTTCCTGGGTAAAAAGTATTATGGAAAATCCTATTAAAAAGCTGGTTCTTCAACTGCCTTTTTCAGGGACCACATGCAGTGGTCGCAAGAAGAAGAGGAGAGTGCCAAGAAAAAAGCAGCAGAGAACTCACTTGTGAAAGTTCAATGGGAAGACCAAGGTAACAAATTCTAATTTTAATGCTATTTATCAAAGCATTTAAGATTGCTTTAGGATCCAGGAACACTCTTAATTTTTACCTTCTCTTGTCTAAATTTTTTAGTTTATTTTGGATTTTTCGCCTTTATTGCCTCAGAAGAGATCAAAGTGTGTTTTTCTAGCAATTCAGTTACGTATTTGAACAATTTTGCAGTTGGAGGGGCAATAGGCTCTATGTAAAACAAGTACATCAGTATGGTTGTTCTGCCTCCTTTTGCAGTTCTTCAGAATAAAACTACTACATGAGACTTTCACATAATCAAGGGGATGAATTTGCATCCAGCTAGGGTGCTGGGGATGAAAGTTCCCATGTACAGTGTTCAAATGCTTCTTAATGATTTGTGGACTATTTAGAGAACTTGTGTTTGTGCATTGCACCATATTTCAGTTAAGTGGCATGAAAGTTGTGCTGGTCCCTGCTGGTCCCACCTTGCTGTCTTTGCCAGGCTGAGCTGGGAGTGCTTCAGGAAGCAGTATGTTCACTTTGTCTGTTCTGTAAATGATTAAGGAATTTCATACCTGTCTTCAGAAGGGAAGTTTCATGTGAGCTAAGTTTCTGCAGCTCTAGGTTCAAACTGGAGAATTAAACCATAGACTAAACTCTAGGATTGTTACGTGTGCTAAAGCTGAAGTATCAACTTGATAGTGGCATAGAAGACTGGATTCTTAATTAGTTGCTCTGTTAGATGTTCTGAGAGCAATTACTTGGATATCCTGAGCCTCAGTTTACTTAACGGGTCTTGAATCTGTCAAATTAGATAGTGTCATTATGATCCTGTGCTCAGTTTCATTGATATAACTATGGCACATGTTGGAGTCTGTTTGAATTACCAAAGAATGTGCCTTGGATTGTGTGCCCTTCATCACTTTGAATGCTCTGGGATTGTCAACCTGCCTTTTTCTGTTACCTCTCACATTCTTTAACTACAACGTTTGTCTTTCAAAAATTACGTCTAATATTTTCCTTTGGTTTGTATAAAAAGCTGAAAAAGAGCTCATAATTGAAAAGTAAGCTGTGTGACCATGTAGTTCATGGAACCTTTAATTCTTCATCTACAATCAATTAGAACTTAGTTTCTGCTGGTGAGAAATGGAATAATCAGGCATTTGTCTATTGCCAAGAAATACAAGAATCCAAGGACATTTCCTATGAATGCCTCTCTGTTTAGAACTTGAATAGGTAAGTACTGCTGATAGTGTTCCTTCAGAAAGCTTCAGCTTCATTTTGCAAGTGGAAGTACATTATGGCCTATTTGTGTAAAGAATGAACGAGACTGAAGCTAATGAGCAGGTTGTTTTGGGGTCTTGAAAACAACAGAAAGGGGAAAAAGAAAAGACAGATTTCCACAATACTATTATATCACTAAAATAGGATAGTTCTGGTGAGCCTTTTTAAGGCAAGAGAAGTTAAATTGAGTGAACTCATGATACTACTTTTAGGAATTTGATTTACTTATTAGCAGGCGTAGTTTCCCCTCAGGCATGTTTGGTAGTGTTGGAAGATTATATTGAGTAGAAAAATCAATTGACAAGGGATTATTTTTTTTGTCTTGGAAGTTTATATATTTTTTATTTTTGCCATTTTCACATGCTTTGGAAAAATTTAGTAGGTAGGTTACTTAAATATACAAAATTAAGTAAAAATCTGATAATAATACTGCATGCATGGTTGTTATGCAGTGGTGCAGGAGTGACCAGTGAAACAATGCAAAGCAAAGCATTCTTTCACTTGAACCTATGTAATTCTATCCTAGTACAGTTTAAAAGGCTGACTTTCGCGATCACTTTCCTTCATTTCTGAAATCTGGAAAATTTTATGTGAATTTAAGTGTAAGAGTTCTGAAGAGACTTGTAAAAAAGTAGTGACTATAACAAGTGGTGATAATTATTTGAGAACCTTTTGACTGGAAGGGGTTTTGGTTTTTATACTGAAACAGCAATGTATGAATGTGCAACTTAGACTATTGAAATCTGATATATGCGACCTCAATCAACTCTGAACTTATATTATAAAACAAGTCTGTACAATTACTCTGCATGGCTGGGTCTTGTCCTTTAATAGTACAATTGGATGTATTAAATGTTAATTTTAAAACATTATGCAGATTTCTAGGACAGGGCATTCTGCCACCTCCTTCCCATTTCCCACTGCCTGTCTGTGCCTCTAATGATAATTCTCAGGAAATAATACGTTAAGATTTAAATGAGAGTAGTAGGAGAAATGGACCATATATTTACTCTGTGCATTTTTTGTTGAAAGAATTAATGGGTCAGTATGAGTCAGGATGAAGTAAAACACATTATATGATGTACACTTAGCAAAAGATGTCAGGGGTAACAAGATAGTTTTGTAAATGCTTTGGCAATCAAGGGGGGAAAAACAAGAAAAAAGATTTAGTTTGGTACTTAGGAGGGATAAGGAAGGGAAAACCATCAATAAAAGAGACATTGAAAAAGCTGTAATTCTTATCTTTTTATCAGCCTGCCTTTGAAAGGGTTAGCTGCAGTCCAGTGGCTAGCACAATTAGTGCTAGCGAGGAGGAGGAAAGATCTTGTTCTGGAACTGAGAAAGAACAGGTTACAAAGTACATCCATAGAGTACATGGATGACTGGAAAAGCAGAAAAGAGAATATTTACTTTTTTAAAAAAGGGAGGTGGGAAAAAAAGAAGAGTCATATAATTAGTTTCAGTTCCTGGAAAAATACTGGAAGAGTACATCCAGAGCTTGCAGACACTGGGTTTGAAAGAACAAAGCAGATGAACACTGGCCAACAAATATTTTTTCAAGAATAAATCATGTAAAATCAAGCTAATTTCCTTCTTGGAGAAGGTTACAAGCCCTGGGGATAAGGGAAAAACAGCAGACGTCCTGAAGTTTATCCTTAGTCAGGCTTCTGACTTGCTTTACTTGACATTTTCATAAGCAAGTTAGGCAAGCGAGAGCTAATGAAACTGCTTTTGGGTGAGTGAATGCCTAGAGAGATCCTTTCAAAACAGAAGACTCTGCTGGGTGAGGAGTGTTTTATTCTGTGTCCAGTTCTGCTTGGTATTTTCATTAGTGACCTCAGGAAATCAGAGACTTGGAGATGATATTAAGTGAAGAGATGTTTCAAGTATGGTGAAAGACAGGATTAAGATTCAGAAAGATTTGGACAAACTGAGTGAAAAAATAATCTGAAATATATAAATTTGCTAAAAATAAATGCAGAATACTGTGCTTCGAAATAATTCCCTGAAAAAAATACTAAGCTCTGGAACAATTGGCTAGGTAGTCATTTTGCAGAAGAAGATGTGAGGGTTGTGGTGAATCACTAGCTGAATCAGCAGTGTCATGCTGTTGCAAAATGGCAAGCTGGGAGTTATAAACAGGATTACAGCCTGTAAGCCTCATAAAGTACTCTTTTTCTCTGCATTGATAATGCCTTTACCAGAGTACAGCACTGAAAAGTAGTAAATCAACTGGAGAGAATCTAGAGAAGAAAAATGAAAATTATCAGAAGTCTAAAAATCATGATGTCTATTGAAAAATGAAGATAGTTAGGTTTAGACAATCTAGAAAGGAGACTAATGGGAGACATAGTAAAGCTTTTCAAACTTGTAAATAGGTGTTGTGAAAAGTGAGTGATCTTTGCTTTATTTGCTTGGTTAATGGGACATGAATTGCTGGACTGAATTGCAATACAGAAAATTTAGTTAGGTAGTGGAAAAGGTTTCTAACTGTATTGAAAGTTAAGGACGGTAATATAATACTGAAGAAAGTTTTCAAACCTATATGAAAGGTGGTATTTTAAGAATAAGTTGGACAGATCTTTGTGTAGAAGGAGTATGAATTCCCTGACTGGGTGAAATCCCTTCCAGTCCTATTCTTTGACATTCTAACATTCAGTAAGAATCTTTTGTGAATTAAAAGTTAACACAAAGGTCTATTGTAAGACTCTGAAGTATTTTGAAAGTAAGAAAGCTAGTATGTTCCTTCTGACTGTATTGTTGAATGGTTAAGCATGAATTACTGTCTATGTGCTATGCAGTAGCATTTATCACTCATGTTCACAGAACTGGATTGTTAATTGCTGTGGTTTTTTAAGAGAAGATGAGCTACCAACAAATTTGCAATTGGTCACAGAATTTCATAAAGCATGAAATGAATTTCAGTTTAGTATTCGTTAAATAATTGAAAAGATGCATTGCTTTTATAATGTGAGACATGAAAGCTTGTCTAAGAATCTTCAGTTGTGTGTGTTGGCGATGCTGTTCCATTATGTCACTACATTTTTTAAAAAAATTATGCAGAAAGTCTGTCTGCCCCTTTCTAAATGACATAAAATCTAATGAAACCTTCGTGGGAGTTATTTTGAGCATAGATTAAGGTAAATACAAAATACATATATTTTAATTTAGGTATACAATGTGGAACTATGAATTTTTAAACTGTATTATTTAAGGTCCAAATTCCATGTTGCTTTAGAATATTTCATAGCTAAGCTCATATTCACCAAGGTTTTGTTCTGTTTCAATTTCAGATAAATATGAGAGGGAAGCCAGTAAATACTGGAATGAATTTTACAAGACCCATAAAAATAACTTTTTCAAGGATCGCAATTGGCTATTTCTGGAATTTCCAGAAATTCTTCCAGAAAAAAAGAGACAAGAGTTGAGAACAGAAGAAAGATCTTCAGAACACAGAAGGATAAATTGTACTAACAGTTTTTCAGACAAAAATGAAATGTTTGAAGGAGAAAAATACTGGATGAAAAATTATGGAGCTGGTTCTACTGCTGTTCAAGGATATGTATATAATAAAAAACAAGCAAAAGCTCTTACTGATGATCCTCAGGGTAAAAACTGTGGAGAAGAACCTGGCAAGCTAGAATCTTTCCCTGGTGGCGATGCCACTTACAGAATATTAGAGGTAATGCATTGCAAATGTTCTACTCATCATATAGAGCTGCACTTAATTGCTCAAAAATCTTATAAAGACGCATAGTAAATATCGAGAAAGTATGCATTTAGAATTTAACATGCTACATTCATTTATGGCTGAAACTTTCAGAGAAACCTGGGATCTGGGCTCTGTTTTCCCTTTAGAGTTTCTTCCAATTCAGAATAGGGCTAGATAGTCAGATTCCATTTTCATTGGAAGTTGAGTTTCTAATTTCCTAAGGAAACGCATGGGTTTAAGTGCTTTGTCTGAAAGTGCAAGCACTTGACACGTTTTTGTCAAATGGTGAAATTGGATGAGAGCATTGCATTTTCTTACATAGTTTGAGAAATGGATTCTCTCTTAACTTTAGAAAGACATTGAGGAGAAACATGATCATATAAATGATTTGAGAATTGTGGTATGAGCTGTTTATACACCTTTTTTGTCCAACATACCTTCAAGTCTAATGGGTCCTACCTGCTAACTAATTTAAGACAAAAATAACAAAAAAGGTTTTATTTGCTCATTTATTTAAACTTTGTTTCTCTTCTGATTTTAGGTTGGTTGTGGAGCTGGAAACAGTGTCTTTCCTATTTTGAAAGTTCTATGGTAGGTAGTGTTGGATTTTCAAATATGAGAGTTGTATTCTCATCTTCATTTTCTCCAAATGTTGGCGCTGGACCAGTGTTGCAGAAAGCATTGAGTGGACCATTTTACAGCCCTGAAATTCCTACTGCATCCAGACCACAGATAATGTTGGTAGCATCAGTACAGGATACTGTTCCTATTGCTTAACCATGGTCTTGGGGAGACCATATTTGCCAACAAAGTTTGTCTTCAGGTGCATTCAGGCTGATTTCTTGTAATTAATCTCAAGCAGGTGAATGCTCTCTTGTATGCCACTGTAAAGCTACCAGGTATCTCTTAAAAAGGCCAAAATCAGAGACAGTAGATAATGGCAGGTGATCTACTGGAAAGGAGTTGTATTGTTTCTGAATTGGCTCGTATACTGTGTCACATTGCTTCAGGTTTTAGTGTCAAGGAAGGCACAAGTCCTGTATTGTGTTACTTAATTCATTGAAACATCTTAATTCACTTAGCTTCCAGTTTTAGAAAAAGCTGTTATGACAGCTTGTCCTCCCATCCATGTAGGCAAGAAAGTTTTATTGGAAAGAATATGTATCAAGGGTTGAAATAGATTTCTATTTAGTCATGCTTTTAAGAGCTTGAGTACCGCACAATTTTTTATTCTATAAGTGAATTTTTATTGCTAGTATCACCACTATAAAAATACTCGGTTTTGCAGATATGGAAACACAGCAGGAGGAATCAAGTGATGCACCAGGGTCATACATGAAGCCTTATATAAGCATTAGCAATGCATCTTCATCACGCAGGAAATGCTTTGCTTCAGACAGCATGTAATGAAAGGGGAGCCCTGTTTCATATGAAAACTTTGAAAAGTAACACTATATAGGAAAAGATATCATGTAGCTGCATTAAAAAAGATGAGACAAACTTTTGCGTTTTCCTCACAGGAGGCATTAGTCATAGATTGGCATTTCTCATAATTAAGAATCTACTCTGTGTATTTGAATAGGAATCTACTCATTGGGTATTTTTCCTGGAGATCTCTATTCTTTTGCAAATCCTTTACTCAATCACATTTGTTGATACACTGAACAACTACCTTGTTTGTCTTGGATATGACCAAGTGGAAGCATCTCTTATTTCTTAGAAGGCCTGGTTTTATAGAACAGTTGATTTTACTGTGACTTTGGCAATATAAAAATTGCCTTTTGTATGCATATAAAAAGAAGCCAGTGTCAAGCATGAGTGTACCCTGGCTACAGGAAAGGTTTTCACTTAGGTTTGTAATGTAACTTTTAAACTGCTTCCCCTTGCCTCCCTTAAAATTTAAGTTTCTGCATTTTAATACAGTGCATCATAAGAACACCATCCACATCAAGCCATGTCTTTGTTCTAGGATGACTTTCTACCTAGATTCTATTCTGCTCTGAAAAAAAATGACATTCTAATAAGTCAGTCCGGTAATCAGCATAACCTTTCCAATGGACTGGCTGGGTCCAAAACCTGGCTGCTTCTCCTCATCTGTAATAAATACCTAAATTCATCAGTTCTCATGGTGGGCACAATGCTGATAAAAGTTTTCCTCAGCAACAGGCATGGAGTATATTTTGTTCCAGAAGTGTTCTCCTGTTAAGCCCTCAGAGAAGTCAGCTGTGAATACTCAGCTGTGTATACTGTGAGATCTTAGAGGCACTGGGAGAGTTTATTTCCTTCTAAAGAAGCCATCCATCCAAAATATCAAATATGTTTTTAGAATAAATTAATTGATCATGAGTTGATCATGAGATCATCCTTCTGTGGGTTTCGAGTGGGTTGCTCAATTTATCTTAAATGAATTTTTCAGAGGTGAAAAAACCTTCTCCTTAGAATTACTATTATCTGATGAATGGTATGAGGAAATTTGCAGCTGGATGGGAAGGGAAGAGAAAACTGCTACAGGAAATTCTTATTCATTCTGACTGACAAAACAAATGGGATAATGGAGGTAAACAACCAATATTAGTTAATCTAATCAAAAGTACAGCAAGGTGACACATGGAAACACAAACATCTACAGGACTGGGTGACTTTTTCAACACCGCACCTCTGCCCAAATCATAGTGCTAATTAAACTGCAGGCATGGGCTGATGATAGGGACTTAATGCAGTGCTTCTGTAAGAAAATGTGACCTATTAACGTGCATTTATGCATTACAACACCAGGACATTGTCATCAGTCCTGACAGCCTTCTGTGACCTTCTTTCTTTTCCTTTTTGCTTCCTTCCTGACAAGGCTAAAAAATTCTTTTTATACTAACTGCCTGTTGGTATTCTTACAAATTTGTCTGCCCTGTTGGTTCATTACAACCTATGTGGCTTTCCATGTGCTAGACATCAATAAGGCATGCTTGATCAAACCTGTGGAGAACCCCAAAGGGCCCTCTGTAGTTCATGAACACTGATGTAGACTTTCATCTTTTACAATAATAATTTTTTAACTGATGTTGGTTTTGTTTTTCTAGCAATACACCTGGAACTTTTCTATACTGTTGTGATTTTGCTTCAGGAGCAGTGGAGCTGGTAAAGGTAATTCATATGCTTGCTTTAGAGTACCTTATAAGCCTGTAATTCAGGAGGCTGCCAGGAAGCCGTCTTCATGAAAAAGAATGTGATGGCTTTGACAACTTTTAACTGAAGTTTTCAATGTTCCAAAGAACAAAGTCTTACTGTATGCAGAGAGGAATGAATACCATCAGTGAGCTTGCCTCTCAGCTTGAGTAAGATACTGGACAGAATAGGCTTTTATATGAGATGTTTTACAATGCAGAATAATTGAAGAAAAAAAGTTTCTTGAGTCACAGTAAACGTATTAACTACTACTGTTCTCTCTGTGTCCCTTTTCATCTTTTTCCTGACAGTCACATTCGTCCTACAATTCAGCCTGGTGTTCTGCCTTTGTTCATGATGTGTGTGATGATGCTTTACCCTATCCCTTTCCAGATGAGATCCTGGATGTCATTCTCCTTGTCTTTGTGCTCTCTACTATTCATCCTGACAGGTAAATGAAGACTGAAGGGCAAAGCAAGTGGGTTAAATCTCTTTTTTCACTGGAGATTTTCAAGAATAACAAAAGAAGATGATGAATCTTTAATTTATTATTTAGTAAGCTACAATATCTATAAAACAAGGTATTTTAAATGATATTTTCCATTTGAGGCATCGAGAGAAAAGCTGGTCAGGCTAATTCATTAGTGAGTCTCCAGTCTCCATGAAAGTACAAGGGATATATTGTAACTGAACACATCTGTATTAGAAGTGATGGATTCAAAAAACATACAAATTAAAAAACTGGACTGATAGTCTTCTAGAAGGAAGTTATTTTTAGTTATCAAAACCAAACATTCATGATTTAACAGCTTACAATATGTTGATAGAGACTTAGGTTGCTGATTTAGCCACACACAAGTGCTTACTGCAAGACCATTAAACCAAAATTAATCCAGAATTTTTTAACTTGTTTGGATTAAGAAAATTTGATCTAATTTTCATTTATAGTGTTATGTTGGATACTGTTAGCCTTTGCTAATGACTCGCAATGTCTAATGAACCAAATTTTATGGCTCTAAGGCTGGCTGATTGTGAAAATGCCCTTTTTTAAATGGGAAAATTGTGTAAGAGGGGCATGTAAGTTAAACTGCTTGACTCTTCCTTTAACTGAATCATATGAAGAGAAATACATGCTGTATATGTCATAATACATGTATTACTCTAAGAATGTCATTAAAATGGGCTTGGCAAACAGAACAGTATTTGCCTGTCTGAGAACTGTTTCCCTGCCTAAGTTACGAATGAGTGGCTTTATAGAAGAACCTTTCCCATATATGATATTGCTTCTTATATGATATTTGTTCAGAGATGAGCACAAGTCATGCAAAGCCAGGGTCCAGATTTCAGAAACAATTGAAGCAGTAGACTTCAGATCTCTGCAGCTGCGCTGATGCTGCCAGGAGGAAATTGGACAATAGTGACGCATTCGTTCAATCACTTTGCCTGTAGAAGCAGTATTCAGATGTTCAGTCAGAATTTCTGTGTGTCTTTTCCTATTAGTCTTCTAAGAATGTGTTTGAGGGTTTTTGTGATTTGTTGGTTGTTTTTTTTCTTCCCCTGACTGACATGGATGCTTTTGTGTGAATGTGTGTGTACACACACATAAAGATTGCCGTGTAATTATCTGTGTTGTGAGACCCACTTTGCAAAGATGTGTTAGTCGTTACTGCAATCTCATAGAATTCAAGGCACTGCATAAAGGAAAATATGATCCAGATTCATCTTGCTCGGTATACATTTTTTCTGGAAACTTTGAAAATGGGAAATGAAAAAGAAAACCAGGAGAACTGTGACGCAGAACTTATATACTTGTGAAAGATGGAAAATACATGTGAAAGGAACACATTTATATTCAGCAAATTGTTACTTAGTGATTCCTCTTCAGGCTGTTGTGTATAGTTTTTGATAATTGCTACTCTTGTAGTCGATTTCTAACACACTTCAGTTCTGCTAGAAGGCACCTCTAAAATTTGGTTGCAGAATTGGAAGGAACTAAACTTTCATCAAGCTATATAATTAATGTCTTCTACTTCTGCTGTGTGAGATTTCTCAAAGCACTTTCACTTTTTGTGCATGTACTTTTTTTTGTGTGTGTGCAAAACTTCCTTTTACATAGGCAAAGTCTGTAATTCTGTGCATAACCACCTGTCTTGAAGTGTCTCTTATTCTTAGGTAGTGCTGCCTTTTCTGTATGTGGCAGCACACTTGGTTGCTTGTGTTTGCACGTGTCACTGTATCCCATCTATTTTCTAAGGATGCAAGGGGTTGTAAATAGATTGGCTAAGCTTCTGAAACCTGGAGGAATGTTGTTATTTCGAGACTATGGAAGATATGATACAGCTCAACTTCGTTTTAAAAAAGGTAATTCTTGAATGGCTTTGTACTTTACTGTTCATTTTAACTCCTTTTGGAAAAAAACTCCCATGACATGTCTTTTTTCATTACTGTTCTAATTTCTTAGGTCATTGCTTGTCAGAAAATTTTTATGTACGAGGAGATGGAACCAGAGTATATTTCTTTACTAAAGGTATGGAATGCTATAGTTTCAGAAAAAGGGTCGAGTTTCTCTCAAGATTATTTGAGTTATAAAATTTTATCTTAAACCAGAAATTTAAAGAAGGTTTTATTCCTTTTTTTTTCTAAAATTCTTTGCTTTTAAAAAGACCAAAGCTAACTGTTTTAAGAAAATAGTTTCCTTTATGAGTACATTTGTTGCGTTTGGGGTCCTGCAAGATTACTTACAGACATCACTGGAAATTTATCTAAGCATCGTGTGCTTAATGGCATGCTCAAATTTTCTTATTTAAATATGTACATGATTTATCTCTTAAGATAAACATGCTTGGAAGGAGAGTTTGTAGCAGTACTCTGATGTTTTGTAATGCCATGTTGGTGAGTCTGGAGTGGGAGGCTGCTCTTTATGCAGGAGCTAAACTTAAATTCCTGATTATGGATAGTATTGCTCTTTGCCTGTCCACTCACTTGGTTCAGTTGGCAGACAGCTTAGACTGGTCTATTGTGAAACTGTGGAAGTGAGCATCACAATACTTTTTTTTCTTCTTCTTTTTACCCTGTGCAACCTAGACTGTAGGCAAAAGAGATAGATTAGGATTTATCCCAGCCTTAATAATTTTAGAAGCGGGAAGAAAGATCTGGGACATATATGGGAGATCACTTAAGGAATCTTCTCAGTTTTTAAATGTCTTGTTTCATGGTTACTCAAGACTAAGAAGCTTAAGGTTTTCCAATGATGACTGGCAAGAAGGAGATAATTATGTGTGTGTATGTATATGTATATATATATATGGCATAAAAGTCTGGTGTGTCCTTTGGCAGGTGAAATAGCTTTATTTCAATAATAGGTGAACAGTGACCAAATGGCATGCATTTGTTTACTCAACTGTGGCATACTGAACCCTCTGAATAAAGGGTATCTATGGATGCCATGAGTAATAACCAATGTGCTTTGAGACTCAACATAAAAATGTTTACAGCAATATAAATCAAGAGCTGTGAGAATGAATTTCTAACAAGACTTCTTAGAAGCAGTGTCCTTGATCTTTCAAATTGCAAAACAGATTTAGTTCCATCTTTGGTTGAACTGAAGGTTGTTAATTGCTAAATTCTACAAATGACTTTTTTTTTTTCCATTACAATAATTCTTCTTATGAAAAAATAGATGAGGTTTGTAACATGTTCAACTTGGCTGGATTAACTGAAGTACAGAATTTAGTTGATCGACGATTACAAGTAAACAGGAAGAAAAAAGTGAAAATGCAGCGAGTTTGGATACAGGGCAAGTTCCAGAAACCATTGCTGTCTGTGTATAATCCTGAAGAAACCACCAAAAGGCACCTTTGTAAATAATTGTACTCCAGAAATGTGGTACAGGAATGAACTCCAGAAATTGAATCAAATTTTCACGAATATTTCCAGTAAATGTGTTAGCCACTGAAAAGGATAAATATATTGAACTGAAAACCTTTCCCTGACTTTGTTTTCTTTGTAAATATACGTGTGCAAGAACGATCTGGGGGGAGGAAAAAGGCCATTTCTCACTTCTGTTTTACATGTAATAAAGGGATATTGCACTAATCTTTTCATAACTGTGGCCAGGCACTATTCTACTTACTTGAATATGAATAGTCAATAAGTATTGTATATCTCATTCCTGTTGTTTTACATTATGTAAAAAGTTTCGGACTGAAGCATAATTATTTTAGAGATGTAGAGAAACAGAATATCTGTTCTTACTATTACTACAAGCTGCACTGTTAATTTTTGAGTCTTGTCTTTTTTAACCACTGTGTGTCTTGCAACTGTATTTCCTCTTTGGGGGGAAATTTCTTGGTGCATAAATAATGAAGACAAAATCTCTTTCTGATTTGCATGCAAGTTATCATTCCACACTAACTGCATGTGATACACATACATATCAGATCAGTGATTGGCGTCCTCCACGGTGACTGACTTGTGCCCCTGAAGTCTCCACTTTTCATCTACATGCCCATGAGGAACATCCAAATTCAACTTTCTGTAATACCCTAGTGACACATATATTTAAAGTGCTGTAGGTTGTAAACAGAACATGTTTCATTTAGAAAAGAATTACCAAAATACCAAAACAGTGTTGAAACCAAATAGTTAATATTTGTCTGGATAAATACAAACATTATTTTTACAATATGTTAGATATGCTAGAGGGAGGAGCAAAACCAGTAGTACAGAGTACATTTTATTATTATTGTTACAGGGTAATGTAATCACACTGAAATGGTAATCTACCTGGCAGCTGAGGTATTTTTGTTGTTTACAGATAGAAGTTGCTTTATTAGGGATTGAATATTAGAAAACACAATGTTTTGTATTAACCAGGTGGAGATCCAGTAAAGGACAAGACTACACTAGCACTTCAAATGCTTTTAAGAAGAGAACCAAAATGCAAACACTGTTTTCAAATGCAGAACATGATACTGAGGCTGTTGAGCTAGTAGTTAAAGATGCCAAGATGCCACTTCTGCTATTTAAATGTAATTTTAAATCAGCCACAAGGAGGAGAGGACAAGAAACAGGTGAATGAATAAAATAAATCTCTTTTTTTAACAAAGGTATGGAATGCACACAACATATAACGTGCAGCTTTGAATGCCATTAATACAGTGACACTCTCAAAGTCTCTTTTCTTCTTTTGTTTTAGTCTGAAGGGTAAACATGTCACAGCTAAGCAGAACTGATTGTCTTGTAGAAAAAAACCAATTATCTAAATGTGGATGCCAAGTAGCTTCCTCGTCTTTAACAAGATGAGGGACCTGCTTAATTTCCATAAACCCAGATCTGCTTCAAGAATGAGGTGCAATAAAGGGACTTCGAAGGTAGGATGTGATCCTGCATCTTTGGTGTACTCTGAACTCCCATTAGAGTAAGACACTGTTTTATGAATTAAGAGGCTTAGAAAGCTTTGTTTAACAATGGCATTATTGTAACCAGCAATAAAATTCTTGTGGTGTTAATCAACAGCTAAAAAGCAGCTGTTTCTTGAAGCCCTAAGTCTTAAAGAGGCTGTAGCGTCTTCGTGGGAAATATAAATAAATATCTGCTTATATTTTAATTATGTTGCTACCTTTTTTATTAAATATGACTTCTGAATATACATAGCTCTTAGTAGAGTACAAATCATTTTCACATGTGGACTTTTCCGGGGGAGTGATGATGATAAGCTCTTGAGCGTCATGCAGTCTCAGTCACGTGTGTGACATAGATTTTCCATGGGTAGAGGCTAATGTAATGTTTGGTTTGGCACTCACATGGATATGTTGATTCTGGCAAGGTTTTAATATGCTGTGTTGCTAGTTTAACAAAAATGTGACGTCAGAAGAACCCAAAACCTGAATTTTGAATGGCCTTAAACAAAATTGGCTGTTTCTCTTCCACAATTTGCAGCATAAGTATTGGCTGCCTCTTTTAGAATAATGGTGCCTGCTTTAGAAGTAATAAGATCAGCTACTATTTATAAGTGTAGAATATCCACTGTCTGAACAGTTTTAAGATTCATAGAAAGGGCAATAGAAATGGAAAAAGACATCATTCCCAGTAAGAACTTGTGAATCTGAGTAGGACTTTCTGTATTTTGGCTTCATGACATTTCAGTTTTCGAAAAGCTTAATCAAGGGCATATTTCTAAAATACTTTCAAATTATCTATATTAGTTGCAAAAACTAATACTACAATATTGTTGAAAGAAAAGAGTTGCAAAGAACTGTATAGGAAATACAGTTTAAAATAGCTTATTGCTAATTTCTGGAGGAGAAAAAAAATATTGCAAACAAAGTGTGCCTAGTGTAGAAAAAAGCTCTAAGTTTCACTTTTGACATCTGAAGTTACTTCTTTACTCGGATATATACCTAAAATTAACTTACAGAAGTACACATTCTATAAATACTAAACAATTTATAATTGAAATTTTCTTTAATATTTTTGTTTAGCATGACTTCCTAATGGCAATTAGAGAAAAGTAATCTTGTTAGAATTGAGCTTTGGCTTCATTGGCTTTGGCTTGCTTTATTAGTGTATACTTATTATTGCCTATCTCCACCGGTATTTCATTACATTTATGTGTAGGGGCATTTGAGAAGGGTACTTACTGGTTTAGATCTTAAGTTTTGAAGTTCAAGACAGTTAGAAAGTAAAGTGACCAACCTTTTTTCTTACCCTAATTTTGAAGTATTTAGTCAATAACAATTAGTTTGTTTAGAAAGCCATTGCCTTTTTCCTCAGAAAAACCAAGGCAGGTGCTTGTGTCATATCTACAGATCCATGGAATCTGAAGGACAACCAAAATGCAGGTCTGATGAGGAGACCGCAGGAACTCTAGCAACACTAGGGAAAAGTTTATTGTCTTGGAAACTGCTCAGCTAATCTCCTGATTCTGCTGTTTAATAATGACTAAAAACCTATAACTAACAACCCCAAAATTTGTAATAAACACCAGTGGAAATCACTTAACATAAACTCTGCTGCTTCATTTTCATTTGTGGTGTGAACTTTATTCAGTGCGCCTGTGTGCTCTTTGATCTGTTGACATATGGCTTATTTCCTCTGTTTCCTGTGCATAGTGGACATCAGCAGTTTCCACAGGAGCTATATACACAAATGTTTGCAGTCAAGTTTGCTGCCTGATTTACTGCTAGGATTGAAGCAAGAGAGTTTTTCTGTACAGATTGGTTTTTGATTTTGTGTGAATGCAATTAATTGTATAGATGCTAAATTATATACAGTGGTATTGGCTGCATTTTTTAATTATTTTAAGTCAAATGTCATAGGATCATAGAACGGTTTGGCTTATAAGGAACCTTAAAGTTCCAACCACTCTGCCACAGGCAGGGAGACCTTCCACTAGACCAGGTTGCCCAAAGCCCCATCTAACCTGGCCTTGGACACAAGTATGCTGTCTGTGATAATAGACAGTTCATATATAAACCATTTCTTCTCCATAGAGCTTCTTCATGATGGGTGGTTGAATAACGTTGGAAATAGACCAAATATGCATATTATAAAAATATTAAACATTGCTATTGCTAATAATACATGTCACTTTGCCTTTCAGTATATATGGAAAAAAGACTCGACATGGGTTTTTTTCTATATCGGTTATGTGCCAGTTGCCCTCCTCTTAAGAATCACCCAGAATGTGGACAAGTGTAAGTCTCCTATATGCAATTATAGTTAGTACATAGTCAATAAGAACTGCATGAGTTGCCACAGGCATCTTAGCAGGTTCTTTGTTGTACCTGCTCCTCCCAGCCTAAAGGTCATTTCTGGACTGGGCTTTGAGCTGAGAAGGAAATGTCTCTGTTGAGTGACCATCTTTCACCCTTTGCTAGTACTAAGCAACTAAAAAAGGAGAATTTGTCTGTTTTGAGAGCAAGAGCCATACATGCAGGAGGGTTAGCTCAAAGGCAGACATTGAATGAGTGTTTCCTCTGGGAACTAGGATAAGAAGGAAGCTTGGGTAGACTCACTAAGAAGAATGAGAGGCAGAACTGAACAAGGCACTGAGGAACAGAAAACTATGGGCACCATATATGGAGAAGATGTGTAACAGGAGACACAGACAGGGTGACGACATTGGACCTAGAAACGAGTAAAATGAAATGGTGGAGGCAAGAGGAGAAAAGGGCCTATCTGTCATAGAAATAGGGTGAAATCTGGGTAAACAAAGAAATCAGGTGTAAGGATTTGAGGTAGAAAGATGTTATCTTCAAAGTTTTTATTCTCTGTGGTACTATTTTTTCACATATTGGTGGAATATTACAGGTTTCGTCTTTCATCCATATGTGCACAATGTATTTCAATTTATTAAAAAGATGGAATATTTCATTTTCTGTTGTTTGTATGTGCTGTGCACGTGTTGGCAACAGTGCAGGCAAGTGTGTGATACACCTGCTTCTGCTTTTTCCTTAGGGAACAATGTTTTTACCTTCTTTCAAATAGAACTCCATAGGGACAGAAGCTACACTCCTAACCTCCTGGGAAGCAAATACAAAAGAATAACAGAAGTGTCTGCATCCTGATTGTGTTCAGTCAAAGTAGAACAATTAAATTTACTCCATATGTTTTGATGTTGGCCCATTTCAATCAAGATCATATCTGCAGATTATCACATTGAAGTGCCTCCCAATATCAGTTTCTGTTATACTGGCATCTGTTCAACAGAACTTAAAATGAATTTGTATAAACTAGAAATAAAACTTAAAAGGAAACAGCATAATAGACTTTATCTAGGATTACAACAATTTAGAGACGGAATATGTTTTATTATTTTAAAATATGGTTGCAGAGGAGCACTTACCCAAGAGGCTGAAAATTTAGCTTATTTGAGGTGTAATGTAGGTCAAGAATATTAAAGCTAGTAGCCATGTTCTGAAGCTTCGTACGCTTAATGTTAGCCAAAGATATCCTGTCAATTCTTGCTGTGAAAAAGGATTTAGCAATGAGATAGTCTCATTTTCAGAGGATGTTTTATTGATCAGGTTACTACAATTTTGGAGGGAAAATGAAAGATTAAGAAAGCAAGTGAGTTAGCTTACTAATGGCTAAAACCCGCGAATGACATATGCAATTTAATAAAAATTAAGAATAATCTAGGCATTCCTGTGTATTGATACTAAATGAAATTTTAAGTTCATTAAAAAACCAGACTTGGTGTATGCTGCTAGTTACAGAAACAACCAAAATGTTAAATATTTGTAAGGTGATGTAAAACCAGAATGCTCTATAGTTAGTGCATAAATCCAGTGTATAGTCTTCTCTGTAGTGTGTCCTGTTCAGCTAGAAAGCAGTAAAAATAGGTACTGAAGTTTTTCATGTGTCTAGGAATTTTCATATGAAGACAGGTTAGGGAAATGAATTATAGACAATGTGAGAATGGCATATAATGTTATGTTTTAGTATGTAGAAGGTCTAGTTTATACCTTTACATGATAGAAAAAGCAAGGTAAATTAGTCAACAGGCAACAAACCTACATTTGTAAAGGTATACAACATGTCCTATAAAAACACAAGGAATCACAGTGTTTGTGAGGCTAAAAGATTGGTGAGCTACCAAAAGGAGTTGTATTAGATCTTTCCATTTTTATTTTTATATGTGTGAAAGGCAACATTTGCATATTTACTGTTAAAGATTTTTAAATGCCTCCAAAAAAGCCCTCAAACCAAACAACAATCCTAGAACCTTTCTCATTACTTTTTATGAGATCCTAACGCTGCTCAGCAGTAGTGCTGGAGAATAAGCCAGAATACAAAATGGGTCCAGTAGACGCAGTTATCAAATTAAGAAAAGATAGAGGGGGAAAGGTAGGAAAAAAAAGAGAAGATACTAATTGGCATGACATGTAGTCCTGTAGCAACCATATAGCAGTTAGTATTTTATATAGAATGACAAATTCAGTACAGTGCCTGAGAGAGGGAGAAAGACATCAGTCTTACCACACTTCCCTGTCACTTACGACTGTAAACTGGCACGTGGACAAGCCAAAAGCTAAAGAAAAAATAGTAATTGGTTTTCTAAAAGAGCATACAATTGATTAATTATGCTTGGGTGAGACTGGCTGTTTTGGTGGGTTTCATTGCAGAGACAACATTAATTTTTTCTTTCTTTAGTGTCAGGCACACTGTAGCCTCCATTTCCTCTGAGATAACAAGTGCTCTTTAAATGGAGGAGCTGCATCTTTGAACTCAAATAAAAGGGTTGTTGTGCAGCGTAGGATTTAGCAGATGGGGTTAGAGAATCTGAACCTACCACTAGTCTTTTATTCTACACTAGGAAAAGCTTTGCCATTTTTAATGGCTTTGTTTGCTACATTCCCTATTAAGCACTGTAGTCAGATGTCATTCTGAGGAATCGGGCAGCTTAGCTTCCAATGACATTGATTACACTCAACAGTGAGAGTATGAGAACAAGTGGTGGGTGGAAAAGTGAAAAGGCACTGTGAGGCATTTCAAGGAGGAGGTTTGCTCTCCAGCACTTGCATGTGGGTGACAATCCCTCAGAGAAACAGTTTTTACTCTGAAGTGGAGCAGAGTTGAATCTTCTGTGCTCACTTCAGGTTTAATCTCCATCCCCACAAACTACCAGTGCAGCCTGTAGTTAAATGGGCATTTACTTGAAAATAAAATAACAGTATCAAGAAGCTGCATCTTTAGAATGGAGCTATGATTTCAGAGAGAGAGAACCTGGCATATTAATCTCTGGCATAAATGGGTGTAATTCTCAATGACAATGCTAAGCCTGTTTACACACAGGCTGAGCTAAACCCAAAGATGGCACACAATGCTGTTCAAAATCAATCATTTAATCCTTTTTAAATTTTTGGTGATCTAACAACCAGAGATGTTTGTGTTAAGAAAAGATGGTGTGACAAAGCTGTCATTGTCACTGACCATGACTTTCTTGGAGATACAAACACGCTCATGATCTTATTTTAGAAAAACATTTCATCTTTTTATTCAAGAGTGAATGTTAGTGAATTGAATAAATCCTCAGTGATAGTTACCAAAATCTGAAATAAGGTCTGGTTTTTAAATTGGAAACAGTCCAAGCTAGCTTATAAAAAGTAAGAAGAACAAAATCATCCTGGCAATAAGTGTACATTTTATTTTACTGAAGTTTATGAGGAATCAATATAGTCAACAAGAACCTTGGGTTTGGTTTCTTTTTCTTTTGCATGTACTTATTTTAATAACAAATGAAAATAGGTGGAAAAGGAAACTGCATGGTACACAGTCTTCAAAGAAGGCAAGTATTATTATATCACTTAAGATATGTAACAAGCTACTAAACCACACTTTTCTTCTTGCATCTATTGGCTTGAGGCAGAGTATCAGAAACAGTAAATATTTATTTTACTTTGAAACAATGTTGGTAAAAGGCCTCAGGGTTATTCTGAAAGAAAAAAACCAAGTCTTTGAATCATTGACCCAAATTTCCAACATCATTTATGCCACTGTAAGTCCAGAAGACTCTTGAAGTTCTCAAGATACAGACTAGTTGCTCACAATTGGAATCCAGATTAACTGGCACCTGTTCTGGTTTGGGCTGGAGTAGAGTAAATTTTCTTCACAGTGTCTGGTATGGTGTTATGTGTTAGGTTTGTGCTAAAAACAGTCTGATAATCCATAGAGGTGTTTTTGCTAATGGAGCAGCACTCACAAAATGTCAAGGCCTTTTCTGCTTCTGAAAGTTGGTTTGGGTTTAAGATGCTCACATATCTGCATTTATATTTTTGTGTGTGTAGGATATTAGAAATTTTTTATCCTACAATATTTTGTAATGGGTAATGAGTATTATGAAACTTAACAACCAACCAGATAAGTATGATAGATTAAAATAAGTGATTTACAATAAAATCCTTAGGACACCTTCATATTTGTTATGTTTCTCTCTCAAATAATCACAAAAGTTCCTGTAAGAAAGTATGCCGATTCTTAAACTAAAACACCTTTGAAGTCCAAGGTAAAAAAGTTTGTGAAGACGGAAAAGAAACAGTAAGGGAAAAAATGGCTTTTTTTAATGCATTGTCAGAAAGTGAAAATGCATATTTATGTTTTCCTCTGTTTTTAGATTTCATGGAAATTTTGTTATTTTATTACTGAAAGACTTTGCATAATGGCATGTGATTCTAAGGAAATACCAGTAAAGCAATACAATCTAAACTTATGTTAGCTTTGGGCTTCCATTTTTTCCCAATTGTTCATTCTCCTTCTCCTAAATCAGTCTATCAGGTTAAAAAAGAAAGCAAATATAATGACATTCTTTGAAAGCCAAAAATTGTTGAAGGTAATGCAGGCAAATATTAGCTAAGTGTTTTTTCCAGTGGATTTTACTTTCCTATGTGAGATGAAGAATAGTACAGTTACATTGGATATCTTACCAGCAAATTTTTTAGTAGAGGCGTACTATATATGTTGTTTGGAGACTTCATATTTTCACGTTCTTGTTTCCAGCTACCCTACTTTCTGATTTATGTTAATAAAGCTTTTGGAGATTCTCAAGTGTAAGTAAGTATTGCTTACATGTTATTTATAATACCTAAGTATTACTGGTTGTAGTCATAAAGTGAATAAATATGAAGTTTAACACAAATACGCATGTATGACCACAGGTAACTATGTGAACAGTGGTAACTTCAGGCCTCTTGGTTTTCATGCCCAGCTTGCTTGGTGAGATCAGCAATGAACGTGCAGACTTTCCCCATGGTAGCCTAGAGCGACCTTTTTTATCTCTGACAGTGCTGCCAAGTGTTTCAGTATTCCCTGATTTAAAAACAAAACAAAACAAAACCACAACAAAACAGTTATTGCCAAAGATAGTCCTAAAGGGCTTAGGTTATATACATAACATACATATATACATATGTATGTATATCTGTGTGTATGTATAGAAATAAAATGAGAGCATAGAGAACATCAGCAGGCTGGGAGGTAGAGAAATGGAAATTGGCTGGCATCCAATTAAAGAATGGTCCAGGCATGAGAAAAAAATTCTTTAAATAGTCATTTAACATAAGGTAAAAGAGAACGGCTGTTAGCTTAGAAGTGTTTCCTAAAACAAATGGTCGTGTGGGACAAGAAGTAAAAGAAAAGTTTATACAAATCTTTCTGTTCTTAGCCTGGAAATCTGTATAAGCCATAACTTCCACGTTTGGACTTTCTAAGCACTTTTATGCAAGGGGCCTGCTGGGGATCCACATTCTTCTGCAGTCAGTATGGATGCTGAGTCATCAGGAAAGCTGGCCATTTGGTTTATGGTTTCTAAATATAGAGGTGAACATTTAAAGCCCTAATCTGGGAACAGTGGACATTTGGTGACACGAATGATTTCATTTGTAATAGGCTTGTTTCAAAACCAAAGCTGTGCTTGTATTACACATACTCCTGAAAAACTGTAGCTCCTATGACAAAAACCAATTAATTAAAAGTTGAAAATTTTTAAGAGAGAAATAGCAGAGTGACAAGTTTCAGTCTTTGCTAAGCATCATAATTCTGTCAGGATAGCTTGTGTATCCTTGCTTTATGCAGAAGAGGTGGAACAAGTGGACTTTAGGGGAGGGAGCATAAGAGCAACCTAAATTAAGGAAGCTTAGGTTAAACTTTAGAAGGGGTGAATTTTGACTGTTCAGCTGGATTTTAGCTACAACTGTCTTCAGTGGGTAAGGAGTGTGAGTTTGTGGGAGTCTGACTGGAAATTGTCAGTTTGCTAAATAAATATTATCAGAGATTTATACTAACATTACTTTTGCTGTTGGTATAATATACCAATATTCAGAAGGTATGTTGGTGTTTTGTTTGTTTGTTTGTTTGTTTTGTTTTTTGTGATGAACTTTTGCACACTGGGTTTGCTTGTTTTTTTGGGAACTTTGCTAAGATAGGACCTTTGGTATTCAAAGTGCTGTGACAAAGAATAGGAATTAAAAAAGGTGTTTTCACTTTTACTGTACATGAATTTGTATAATCTAGTGTTATATAGTAGGAGCTCCTTCCTAAAAAAGCAGGGTTTTACATTGGTGATTCAGTGTTTTATTTTGACAGCATTTTTGTGCCTTCTGCATAGATCCTGAAGAAATGCTTGCTGAGTGCTTTGCTGCGTGAAAATGTGGGGCAGGGAGGGAGACATCCTGCCTGGTCAGGTATGCCAGTTTGGCTAAGCACGTGCATTGCCAGCAGTGGCGTTGCACCTTTGCCAGGGCAGGCCCAGCCATTGCAGCTGCTGGTGCCACTGAGGTGCCGTGACTCTCTCCCTTCTTCCCTAGGTGTGGATCGCTGTGCAGAGCATGTGCAGCACAGATGCCATCTCCCCACCCAGATACCAAGGTCTTCCAGGAAAGTGAGTCCCTGAACAAGCCGTGAGGTTCAATGGGTATCCTTCTGGCAGGCCAGCTGTGGCCGGGGCGTGCCAGTGCCTGGCTCTTCTCTGAGTGAAAAGAATGCTTCATTATGTAGATCACTTACAGTGCAAGTAGGCAAAACTCTTGGTGACTCTGAATTTAGGAAAGGTTATCTAGTAAGTTCAAGGCAGCAGAGGAAAGACTGTTTTGAGGGAAAATAGTTTTTCTCTTGAAATTTTGAGTCAAACTTTCATCCTCAGTATGTACAGTATGTTTTAAGAGCTATTTTTGTAGGTGAAATAGCTGGGAACAGAACTCTTAACAGGGTGCAAAAAACCTGTAGCTATGTTAAGCAACAAAGCTCTAGCCATTGCATCCACTGTGCAGTGCTTTTGTACAGTGGCAGTTCATGTGCAGCTGATTCATCAGTCCAAAAAAAAAAAGTCATTACCTTGCTATAAGATGTGATCTTCAAAATGAGACTCTGCCCTCATTTTCTATGAGAACTTAAAACATGCAAAGTTTGAGGTTTTAAGTTAGTCAGCCATGTGTGAGTTATAAAACCACAAGTGAGCAACTCATGTTAAATTTTGAAAAGACTGGGTTTTGTTTGCTTCTAGCTCAAAATTAATTATATCAGTTTCCTTCCAACTGGCGTAAGACTAAGACATAGGATTTTACAACAAAAGGTGGGTTCTTGACAGTATTACAACAGCATGATGAGAAGAATCTTTTTCTGATTAAACTAGGGTGGAGGACTGTTGTGACACTTGTCTTAAAAGGTCTGTCCCTGGCCATAGACATCTTGTCTGTTGCTCTCATGTTGTTCCCAGCAGCATGTAGGTGGAGTCAAGACCTCTGGGCTCCAGAAGAGAAATGCCTAACACGTGACCTACAAGTGTATTTCTGCTGCCTGTAATAGATATAAAGAAAGCAAGAAAGTCCTGGTTTATTCCACTAGGAGAAAAATCAGTAAATGTTTATTATCCAGCCTATTTTATCAGGACTTACCGGTGTGTTCTTTGGAGAGGACTGAATCCTAAATTATGCATGGTAAGCTGAAGGTATTCATTTGGAACTTTATTACCAGTCTTTATTATAATTCTCTTTATTTTGGGTGCTGTCTTTGCCAGCAAAGACAAAATCAAAATCAGAATGTGTCTCCTTAATTGAATTTTTTACAATTATTTGTCTGTTTTCTACCTACAACATAAAAAACACTAGTTATTTCATGCATGCTAGCATTAATATATAATGGATGAGATTTCCTGTATCCACAAAACTGATAGTGCTTCTTTCTCCAGTGGAAGTGACTCCCCTCTGTCTTTAACAGTGAGCTAAATACAGTGAGGTAGTAGTAGTTCCCAGTAGTATCATTCAGTTTTTGTTTTCTTGTGGAAAGCAGTGCCATTTTCAATCAGTTACTTTTTTCTTCATCTGAAGGCCCTGAAGTTTCACTCATCCCTTTTAATTCTGAAAATGCTGCTCTATGAGTTGTGATGAAATTAAATTTCCATAGAAAAGGCAAATTTTTAGTATAAAATATAGTTGTGGATTTCTCTAATCAATGTGCAATGCCACAAAGGGCCCACAGCAGCTTCCTAGTCTGTAGCTATTATTAAGCAGTGTTTAATTTATGCACAAATATAGTCCCTCTTGGAGAGACCATCTCTAATATGATCTAATCTAATCTAATCTAATCTAAACTAATCTATGATGTTTTCTTTCATGTGATTCCTAAGACCCTGCCTCAAAATTGATACAACAAATATTGTTCTGACCCACAGGAACCAAGTTTGGCCACAGACTTCACTTAAGACACAATCTCATCATAAAAAAAATTCATAGTCAGATCTAGAGCTACTGTGCATAGCTGTTCAGGTAGATCTGTTGACACTTCAGTGAATGTAGTATCAAGAGTTGTTGAGCTACATTTTCTGGGACCCTCTTGATATTTGTGGTTTTACTCTTTCATATAGGAAAATGTAGAATTTTTTGGCAAAATGAAAAGGAAAGAAAAATGCTGCAGTTTGAGTATATCTGTACATTGCTGTGTTGTTAGACTTGCTTTTTAAATTAGTTTTTAAGTTCTTCTCAGAAGTGCTTTAGTAAAATACTAATGTTGGTGATCAGCAGTCACAGGACAGAAGCAGTCCAGAGTCTGTATCTGCTTCATACAGAAAAGACCTGTAATAGAAGCAGCAAGAATGACTTAATTCGAAGAATTTTGAAAAAGGAAACTAAGCTGTTCTGTATTCCCATTTATTAGACAGGGAGAGGAAACTGAAGAGTAACCTTTAAGGAACTCAAATTGCACCTGAATAATTTGCATTTAGAAAGGATGTTCCTTTCGTGTTCAACTGGCTTATTGAATCCATGCTAGATTCCTGTAAATGCTACACAGCTTTTGCATCTCCAGTATTTTGCCTAAATGAAAGACTAACCTTTGGAATCTAGCTTGGCTATATTACATTTATGTTTAGTCTAATAGAGGTGGTGAAAGTCATTGAACTGAATGGCACAAATTCCCGTGGTCCTTTAGAAGCAGCTTTAACAACAATCTCACTTGGATGTTCAGAGTGACAGGAATTAACATCATTCCTATACATAGGAACATGCTTCTGCTTGAAACAGCCTTCTCAAATTCATGTTTCAGTAATCTTCTGCAAGGGCAGAGTGTGGTGCTGAAGGAGGAAAAGCTGAATATAGTTTTTGTTCCCGTGAGAAATTAAAAAGAAGGCAAATGCCTTGAATGGTGAGCAAGCCTGCCTTCATTTTGATTCTACTGACCTGCCATAAAGAAACTTGAAACAATGCTCATTTTACTGGACAAAAATACTTTGAAAATGAGTGTCTTAAGGAGCTGTGGGGTTGGTGTGAATGTGTACTGAGCTCATTTTGTTCCTTTAGTGTACAGTATATGTTGACAGTAAATTCTTCCTGCAGATAGTGGTCGTGAGAAGTTTTGTCTTGGGGGTTACATAAAAAACTGCATTAGAAGTAGAAGAGAAATTCTTCTGTGTAAATGGGACCTCTATATAATACACCTATTTCAGTCCCTTTCTGTTTCAGCATTTTTGTGTAGATCTCTCAGGTATCTTATATGAAGTCTTTATGGGCCAGATAGTATTTAACAAGGTGCTTGAGACCTATAATGTTCTGGGATTTGTTTGTGATTTTTATGCAAAAGCAAAATCATGAAATCAGCCATGAATCTCATTTGTTGAATTAGACTCGAGAAGCGCTTTGTGGAAAAACGCCCAAATCACTAATAGAGATTATGGATTTAATATTCTATGTTAATATACTCAGCATTAGACGCATCAGATTGTAAGTAGCATTGTAAGTAGCAATAACTGCCTGTTTTTATGAAGGGAGGGTGATGATCCTGAAAAGCAGGAAAAAGCTGGTGTCTTTGTGAACTCTGCACTCACACTCTAGGGGAACTTTGCAATAACAGTGCAATTGCTCTTTTGAGCCGCAGTCTGGGATCCCCTGAGTTATTCTGAATGTGGGTTAGCCTCAATTATTGGTGCCCTGGTCCCCACGTGGAACTTTTTCTTCCACTGCTCTGCAGCATTCCTTGCCAAAAGGAATCTTACGCTTTACCACATGCAGTAGAAGGGCTAGAGTTTGGAATGACAGTACTGAAAATTGAAAGCTTCTGTAAAAGAGGGAATTATAACTTTTTCTAAAAAAACTCCTATGTAATCTTTGCTTTCATATTGTAGAATCCCATGCCAGGAAGCTATTCAGTAAACAGTTTGCCATCACTAAGCATCAGGACCAAATAACAAGAGCCATGGATAAGATAATCACCATAATAAAGGTCTACTAAAGCCATATATAAACAAAGGTTTCTCAGACAACCTGGATATTCTTACCTGTCAGATCAGCATAAAAGGCATGGCTGCAATCCTTGAATCCAGTGCAGCTGCTTAACTGTAACCGGTTATGAAGCTGTGTAGGAAATTACCCCATCCTGGTGAACAATCATGTCATTCATTGTTAACTCATTGTTAGCTCATGGTTGGGTTAGAGTGAGGGTGATATGATAGCACACATTACTGTAACTTTGGTACCTGAGACTTGCAGCCACCGCAGAATGATGCTGCATATTTTCAGAGGTGGAGGATACAGCCCATCTGACTTCTATTCTTCACTGTACCTATTGAAAGAATAATAAATTGGTATCAGTATTCTGCTCTGTTTTCTCTAGGCGCTTCAAGAATGGCATTTGCAGTATTTAAGGGATCCACTAAAGCTCAGAAATGAAACATAGGTCATCTAGAACAATGGGTTTTTCTGCAGTAGTAGCAAAGCTTGACCGTGTGAGAACAGAGTTTTTCTTTCAAAACAGCTCAGTTCCATCTCAGAAACTACAGATAACAAACACAAGTAGCCATATTTGTGTGCACACGTGTAAAATGAAACAAAAACTCCAAAACAAAGCAAACTGACTTGCTCCTTCCCAGCTCAACACCAATAGAACTGTAGAACTGCAGAGACAGCTGTTATGTTGCTTTATGCATGCCTGAGGCATGGTCAGGAAACAATATAGAAATACATAAAAAAAATAGAATAGAAAAAAGAAACTAATGTGCAGAAATGTCTTACTGCTCTTTTGTTTGCCTCTAAATACTGTTGTAAATAAACAAGTATATGCAATTGACCATGGATTGTCCTTTACCCTTGAGGATCTAAAAACTTAATTTGGAACAAGTTCTACAGGGTATTTCATAACTTCTTTGGTTTTTTTTTGTTTTTTTTTTTTACTTTTTAATAACTTGGCATATGAATTTATGAGTATACTGTGGTATTACCATCAAAAAGAAGATCAAAATAGTGACTAGAATAAGTGAAAAGGAGATGGAACTGGCACAAAATCTGTATGGAACAAAGAAAGTTACATTTATTATTCAAAGTACAACTCCCATTGGGAACTTGCATAGGTATCATATAAATCATGATGGAATAGGTCCTCTAATGAAGGACCATTATTATGGGAAGCAGGTAGTCTCCATTTAAAATAAAAAGGTAGGCACAATTATACTGGTTGTTAGAATGCAAGCAGCTAAAAGAGCCCTGTGTGTTATTAGGGACTAACCCTTACTACCTGATGTGGAATTGTCAGATAGGAAAATTGGTTAGGACTTTCTGTGGAAAAAAAATGCCAATTGTGTACGAAGTTGTCCATATGAGTCTGATGTCTGGTTGTAGTGGTTTAAGGTTGAGTTTTGTTGGCAACGAAACAAATATTTTGGCTGTTCCTGAGGTCTGTGAGCTTTATTAAGTACACGAATAACAAGTAAACTGATAGCATACTATGTTCTCTTTGCTTCCCTAGGATCCTTGAACCTTGACTGAATCCCTGTTTCTATGACAGCTGAATGTGAGTGATGAGTCTATCTTTGGAAGGCAGAAGATGAGATGCATTGTCTTTTAGTGGTCAATTCTGATAGACATTGTTTTTTATGTGTCGGTATTGAGTTTTACATAAGATTTTGCAAAAGTGAAAATAAGTTTTCCCTAGATAGATAAGAAATAAAAGATTAGTATATCTCTCCATACAATAACTCCTGCTGTGAAATTCTAGCCCTATTTATAATGCTAGGTTAATAGTTGGATCTTAAAAGGTCTATGATTCTAATGAGAACTTTCTACTGACTTCTGGATGATTGCAGTTTTACTCCTAAGGTGCAGCTGTGCTTTCCTAGGAAAGCTAAAGTATAAAATACAGCCTCTGCCAGCACATCATCAATGCAATAGGATGGGAAGGATAACATTGAATGACATCCCTAGACAATAATAGCTGCTGTGAGCATCCTGATGATCAGTGTATTAATGTTAGTCACCAGCTTCTGAGTTTGTGTAAGATTATTTTCTTTAAACTTGAATGAAGTAGACTCAAGATGAGTTGGAGTTCTTTGTGGAACTGTGCTTAGTATTTTTTTAAAACTCTTTACAGAATGTCAGATGTGGTAAAACTTCTTTGATTTTTGTTAATAAAGCACGTAATTTATAACTAACTAAGTTTTGAAGCCCTTCAAGGCACTGTTTAATTTTTCAGCTCTCTTTTTTGGTTCTGTCTAGTTCTGTATTAGCTTCCTGTGCTTAAGTCTTGCCTTCCGTAAAGCATATATTCTCATGCACGCATTTCTGGGAGGTATTGTGCACATCATGAAAGAAGGAAAAAGACTCTTGATGGGGATCCCAATCTTCACTGACTCACTGCTCAGTAGACAATGTGCTTGGCCATCAGCAACATTGCAGAGCCTTTGGCCAGTACATTGCCTACAAGTCATGGATTGAAGACTGTTCCTCCATATCTTCCAGGCAGGGCTAACATACTCTTTTTGATAGGGCTGTTCTGATGTCAGCTAAGATAACTCTGTGATGTGTTTGAGGAGAATGAATCCTGGAGATAAAATTATATTGCATAATAGTTTCCTGCAGCTCCCCAGATACTTATTAGAGTATTCAGAAATTTAATTCAGCCTCTCCCTAAGAACTGAGATCTCTACTTTGTACTTCTGATTGCTTCTCTCAGCTCGATTAATAACATGGAAGCACTTGTTCTTTCTCTGAATAGTGTCTGGATGCCTCCCACCAGAGCAATGGAGATCACCTTCTGCTGAGCTTATACATATATGCAGGAATAGAGCCATAATGGGTGCTTCAGCGCACTGTGTAATATCGTCTTCCAAATGAAGGAGGCTCTGAGACCCAGCAGTTTTTCCCTGCCTGTATTTGATTGCACACTTAAAATCAGCTGACTCTCAGATCAAGTGGTGCCTTGTAGCTTTAAGCTCAGCAGCAGCTGTTGTCTGTGTTAGGGAATTTTTCTGTTGCTATAAAAGGCAAAACAAGACTAAAGATACTAAAGATGGCCCCAGAATTTTTTTGCAAAGATCCTCCCTGAGAAACTTGAAATGTCTTCATTGCAAATAGGAAAACTCTTGAAGGAGTGTGTGTACATGGAAGAGAGAACTTGAGAAGGGAAGAAAAGGATTTCATTGAATAATTTCCAAAAATAAAGTGAAAAAAATTATTTGTATCAAACCAGAAGGAAATAGAACAGTAGAGTGAGGTGACAAAGTACTGGAAGTTTTACATTGTGGTATTAGATGTCAACATCCTGAGATAGTCAGCTTGGCACAGTGAGACCACTTCATTGCCTCATTTCATGCTAGTGTGTTTCAGGCAATGTGCTGAGTATTTCCAGTACTTGGCTTTTTATGCTATGTGCAATAGATTAAATTTTCCTATTTTGACAGGGAATATCTTTAGCAGGATGCCCTGAAATGCCTTAGGGATTCAAGCTGTCCCTTAATCAATGCTGTGAAGGATGTAGTTTTGATTTTTTTTTCTCTAATATATGAACTATGACACTAGATTCATCCTGGCATACATCTGTCAGACCAGGCTGAAAGCATCCAGTTAGAGACACGTCATTACCAGCATAGGGCCAACAAATAGGAGACAATCTAAAAAAGGGGGATTGAAATATAACATAGATGGGAAATATATCTCAAAATAAGGTCATAACGGAGGACATAAATTGCACATCTATCCAGACAGCAACAGGACATCCTCAAAATATGCTACAGTATCTGCATACTGATTCTGATTTTTACAAATATGCAGCAAATATGGATTGTTTGTGAAAAGAACAGCTAAGGGTCAAAGATGTAACTTAACAGAGAAAACAACTCTGCAAATATAAATATTTATTATTACTGGACAGTAACTGTTTCCTACGAAAATTAGCGAGAATGATGAATCCAACTCTCTTATTATTTATTGGAGAATTAGAAGGCTAATGAGGTGCAGCAAAAACCCCTTTTCTGCCTTCTAGAAAAATCAGCAAAACTAACACTGCCAGATTATAATGAAGAATACTCCAGCATATTGAGAGCTACTGGGCTGCAGATCCACCACTAAAAATCTCCAGTGCTTGATACTGAACCAAAAAGAGAAAAATACAAAATGAAAAATCCTGCATTGACTGAAGGACATGCAGAATTCTTTTCCATCTGTATTTTCTGTAATAGTTAATACTTGTGTGAAACACTGCTGGGCTGCCATAGAGCAAATTACCAGCAAGAGATGAATGTGTCTGGTTTGATCTTCAAACTTCTTTGATTAGATACAGGTAAGAGTCAATGTCATCTCTACATATTGTGGCATGTTTAACATCTGCTGTTCCTTTCTGGGTTGGTTTGCAGTTTGAGTCCTTAACTTATGACCTTTTCTTTTTTTTTTATTTAGCCATTGATTACACTCCAGAAGATGTGATTCATTTGAACCACAAAGTCCCTGCTTGTTGGGGTACTAATAAGCATTGTGCCTACCAAAAGCTGTAGCAGAACAGAAAGGGAGGAGACCTAATAGGCTTGACACTGTTTTTTGTCAGTGTTGCAGCAAGGGGAGAAGGAAAGATGTATAGGAATTGTCTTATCATCATGCACACATATACACATAAGCATTTTTATTTGTTTATCTAATCTCTTCGATGTTTTTTCAAGGCCTGTCTTAACCCTTTGTTCTTGAAGAAAGCAAGGAAAACCTATATGACAGGCATTTAATTTTTTTCTTTCTCAAGAGCAGCTAGTGTCCCTTGTGTTGAGAAGAAAATGGGACCGTGTGGAAAGTTAAATTTCAATTAACACATCAAAGGGCAGTTTGTGGTGGTTTTTCTATGACTAAGGTTTAACTGAGTTGCAGGACTGTGGGAATTTTGTGGTTTCCTATATGTTCACTTACTGCATTCTCAGCTCTCCTACTTTTCTACTCTTCCTCTGATTCTCCAAAGGGGACTAATGAAAGTAGTATAATCTTGTTGAATATGGTTCTTGCTGAGGAATTAGATGAACAGCTGCTGGGAACAGTCTGGGAATACAATTTGGTGAAAAAAAGAAATGAGATACAAACAAATTCCCTTATGATGCCATTCATTCTATATGCAGTATTATACCAGAGGGTGGAAAAATGGGAAGGCCTAAAATTCAATTTCAATTTGAGCTAGTTTAAAAAGAAGCAATTCTACATACACTGCAGCCACAAAAACATATATTTATAGGCCCAGACTTTCACTTTGTAGGTAGAAACTGCACAGCTGGTTGTGTACATTTGTTTTTTTGCATGCATAAGAACTTACTTTTACAGGCACAACTATTGTACTTTCTTCACAGTATTTCCCAAACAGTTATGCTAATTCTTACATTATCTAGTTCTTATCTCTTCTTCATGCTTTAAGCAAGATTGGGAAGGGGAAGAAAACCCCACATTTTGGCACACAGGACAATCAAAAATCCAGTCCAGAAAATGAAAAAGTCATTGGTATGTGTCAGCGTTCCTGCAATATCCTCCCGCTCACATTTTTGCATTGTAAAAATCCAGCATGCAATTGTGTGTTAAGACTGGAAAGTAAAGCTAATCTCCTCAGTTGCCTCATGAATGTCATACACCAACTGAAGCAATGGCATTTTTTTGTCTTGTCTTGCTATTTCAGTGAATTCCTTCTCAGATCCTTTTCACCTAGGAAACACACCATGCTTGTCTACAGATAGCCAAAGAGAAGAATTACACTGATCTTGGATAAATTACCATTTTGTGTAGTTCTAATAATTCACACTATTTTGGAAAAGTTCGTGGGGATCTTGGTAATATAGCACATGCTAAGGCCTTTGGCCATATATCCCATATTTTGAACCAGATGTCTATGGTTTACCAACTTGTTTCCCTTCACCTCACTGCAGGCCAGTAGCAAGGGCTGGATTATTTTCTTCATTGGTGTTAGAACAGTTGGAAACCCTCCTAGACTATGTATGTTTTGTAAACTACAAGCTCGATCTGAAAACATAACAATTTCAGAATTCTAAGAAAGTAATTTTAAATAAATACTTCAAAATATTATTCTAGAACAGAATTTTTTTAATGCTTAGAAAATTGAAAGAGGTCTTCTTGGTAGTTATGAAAGAAGAAATTTTTTTTTTAAATTAACTCTTAGAAATCATCAAATTTAAATAGTCATGAAGACATCATAAAGGATGTTTTGGTTTCTTTAAAAGAAGTTGCAGTAGCTCTCAGCATGAAAGTGTCATCAGATCAACTGTAACTATAGCTCGACACTTTGTACTTCTGTGCATGTGCAGGGCGTGATGTTATCTCAGTACAGGTAAATGTGATACCAAAGGCTACCGTGGATAAACACGGGTTTCTGGTGACAGCATCTTCAGTACAGGAGAAAAGCCAGTGTATGTTTCTGATACCATCATATCCCTAAGGTGCTGACAGAGCTCCAGTCACAGTTTTTCGGTGAGTTGTTTTGCTGTATTTCATGGATCACTTCTCTTTCACAATGAAAATCGTTGATGTGTCTTCTCTTTAAATAAAACCAGATTAAAATTAAGAATTAACATTAAAATACCTTTTACTACCCTGGTTATTTAAAAAGAATTCAAAATGTCAATTTGACTTTTTAATGGTTGTAAAATGTGCATTTTGGACAATGGAACTGTGGTTTAAGAAATAAAGTAATAAATAAAGAATAACTTTTTGGACACATTTATGTTTAAAAATTGATGAAGTTTTCTTTATTTTTTCATTTTTGCAATTATTTTTTATGTGGAGATTCATTTTATTTTACTAAGGCCTTGGCTCACCACAACAGTTGTTGTGCCTAATCTATAGCAAAGTTAAATGAAACAGGTTCTCCACCACTAAAATCATTACAGAGGGGAGGGCGGGGAAAGAGAGAGAAAAAAAGGAGATCCAGTCCATCCCTATTGTGGCAAGAAATGGGTAACTAGGTCATCTCTGACAGATGTTTGTATAGGCTGCTGTTAAAAACACTAAATGAAGGGGATTCCATAACCTCATAAACCTATTCCATCTAATCTGGACTTTGAAAGGATTTTTCGGTAGTTGTTTCATTTTTTATATGTACTCTACTCTCCTTTGCTGCATAATTGTTATAATTCAGGTGCGTACAAAGATCTGTTGACCATGACTTTCTTTATGCTACCTTTTAAAATATGCATTTTCCCTTCAGTCTTCTTTTTCTGAGGAAGCTAAGCCCCATTTCTTCAAAAAACCTTTCCTTGTAAGTCGTATTTTCAAAATAACTTGTCATTCTTGTGATTTCATTTCAACTTCATCCAAATTGTTGAAATTATTCTTGGAGTGCATTGCCCAAAATTGCACAGAATGCTCCAGCTGAGGCCTCAGCAGCACTGAAGATTGCAAAATAACTGGGTCCTGCATCTCACATACTGCACACTTCCTAATACATCCTGGAATGCAAAATGCCTTTCTGCAACATCATCATCTTGTTGGCTCATATTTAATTTGAAATCCATTTGAACCTTCCTATCCTTCTTTGCAATCCTGTTGCCTTGTTAAAGCATCATCAGGTTATATTAATATACTCTATTATATTTTTGTCATGGTTAGTACTTAATTTCTCTCTGTCTAGTATGAGCTTGTTGCAGTTATACCGTTTCCCACATTAGCTAAATATTTTGGATTCTAATCTGTTTTCCTGTGTATTTGTAACCCCCTTCCAGATTTTTTTGCAAATTTTACATGTTTAGTCCCTGTTTTATTATACAAGCTGTTTGATGAAAAATTGAATAGGATGGATGAGAAATCCCTGAAGGATGTCACTGCAGTGCCATCCTACTCTGTCAGGAAACTGTTGATAAATACTGTTTGGGAGAAATACTTAACAACTTATATGTCAACTGTTGATTTTGTCTATATAATTTTTTGTATTGCAGGCAAAATTAGAGAGGACCCAACTAAAAGCTTTGTTAAAGTATGGATATCACATTTACTGCTTCCTTCTTATTCAATAGGCTTGTTGCCCTTTCTAGGAAGGAAACTGTAGAGGTTTGGCACAATAATGATCCTAAGATTACATTTTAAAGTCTTACTACTTGACTATTTCTGTCATATTGTTACCTTCATGCCTATGCACTAAGTACCTAATAAACTGTGATAGTATCCCTCAGAGATGGATGGAGTTATTTATGAAAGTTAGGTCAATTTCCTAAGGCGGGCAGTATTTTCATCCTTTCTAGTCTTGCAGGACCTCCCTTGCACTTCATGAATTTGCAGAAAACCCAAACAAAAAACCCCCCAACCCGGGGTCAACCCACCACAACCCCCTTCTCCCCACCCCCTCCATTTTCATGCAGAGATTATTTTAAGTGCTCCATGGTAATTTTTAGCACATTTTCCTACGGTGACACAGTTTATATGATCACATGTATGACCAGTCAGACCACACCACACCTTTTGAACTTGCTGTTCACTCTCCAGCTGACCTGGACTGAATAGGGGTGGTCTCAAAGGTACTACATTTCTACAGGTCTTGTGAAAATGAGCAGGTAAATAGAGAGTCTTCCAGGGCAACTAGGAATTCAGTGTAAATGAAACCCTGATATCAGGCATTGGAAAACTCGCCGAAGAATGTTATGAATATTCCAGCCATAAATTTCAGTCAGACTTTTTGCTCTGGGCTAATGCAAACAGGAGGCACAAGGCTACAGGGAGGCAGGCTTTATCCACTGCTTTCTGAACTACACATTTAAGTCAGCAGGATTGGAAACTGGCATTACTTAATATTGCTTAACTCATTCCTTCCTTTTTCTAGCATGTGTGTCTTGGGCCTTTGTTAAAATGAATTGCTTTGCATGTCAGACACTGACATATTTTGTAGATGCATTAGGCAAAAAAGAGGACTGAATATTTCAGTCTTTTCTATGTCACATTATTTGCTGTCTTTTAGTTAGATACTGTGTTTGAACCTTCCTTTGTCTGCCTTAGTTTGTGTGTTTGTGTGTGTGTGACCTTTTATTAGCTTTTAGATCCTTTCCTAGATCAACTCATTTTGCCTCTTTGCCTTCATGATTTGTTCCCCCTGTGAGTGTACTATTCTTTTAAACTCATTTTTAGTCATTGGTTCTTGTGTTCTTTTTTGCATGATCCCTTCTTGATTTTCAGCTAACCAAATAGCTCCTGATGAAGCCTTGCTGCTCTCTTTCAGAGCTTACTTTGCATCAGGGTAGTCTGCTGCTGTGCCTTTAATACACTTCTTTCAGTAACTGTCGGCTCTCCTATGCTCCCATTTCGTTAAGAATTTTTTCCAAAATATCTACCCACCCATTCATTCCCTAAGCCAACAAAAATCCACTTTTGGAAGCCCATGCTCTTTGTGTCACTCTGTGCTTTCTTTGGCATCGTTACTTCTATTGTTTTGTGATCAGTTTTATATCTTCTACCTTTGTCTTATCAGGAAGTATTAACTGAAGAGTTAAATATGCAAAACAGCCTTTCATCTCCTATGTCCTCAACTGTCTGAAATCTCAGTACCCTGAAAGAAAGGTTGTTCCAAATCTGCTGACTACAGGGCTGTTTATCTTTTTCTTGGAGGTGTGTCTGGACAAAATAAGGGATAGGACACTAACTGGGTGGATGTCAGATCAGATGGAGCAAAGCAGCTCCCCTATTCCCAGCACAGAATGAGGCAGCACACCAGCTCATCTGGAGCTGGAAGGGAACAGAGGCAGCGAATTTGTAAATTAGAATACTATTATTTTGATATCTAATATTTCATCATCTATCAGGCTTATTGCTGATATTTTGTGGCCAAAATTTGAAGGACTTATTCAACAATTACAAAAAAGAGCAAATCAACAACCCTAAACTGGTATGACTTTTGCCCGAAAAAAAAGCATCAAGACATGCCCCATTGCTATTAGAAACCACATACAGACAAGGCTCTCTGCAAACACTGTCTGTCTCTAATGGCTTAAAATCAAAGGCAACAAAATAAGCTCCAGGCAAGACAGATACTTCAGGAAAGAAGATATAAGGTGTAAAGAGTGAGACAGAAGTATGAAAGATGTGTGGAAAAGCATGAGCTTAAAAAAACATGGAGAGGAAGCCTGACAGATTAGAGGGGCCTGTTTACCTGAGAGCAGCGTTGTAAAAGGAATAGTCTGTGTGTAAGAAAAAATTGCAGGGAAGAGCAGACAAGTAGATTGCAAGGAGCAGAGGAAGAAAAGAAATGTAGTAAAATGAAAATAGACAAGTGAGGAAAAAGAAAGTGAATGTAGCATCCAACAGGATGATTTTTAAATATTTTTTTTTCAGCTGGGAACATTTAAAACTAAATATTTTTTATTAAAATGACATATACAAGAAGGGATTGTAAAATGGTCCTCGATTCTGACTGGAATGTAGCTAGTAATCATAGTAGCTAGAGCTGGAGCCAAGAGGAACATTTCTGTGGTAAAAAAACCAAATCCTGTTTAATTTTTGTGTTTGGTTTGAAGGGAAGCTCTTTGTTGACCTCTCAGAGATTTGGAGCAAAAATCATTAGAGCAGATCACTGGGTCTGACTGATGGTGATGATATCAAAGGTGTAGTAAATGCAGTTTATGACAGTTACATGAATGATAAAAATAGATCTGTGCTTACATGGTGTTTGTGTCTATTTCTTAAATGTAGGCTTAATGTGAAATCATTGTTTTCATTTTAGCTTCTCTGCATTTTGATATGCTGGTATATTTAGGAAAGATATTTTTGCTACTATATTATTTAGGTATGTTTTTGTTACCTTGCAACTCAGAGTTGCTATCAAGTGCTATATTAAAAAAATTATAAAGCATGTAGCACAGTACATGGCTCAAGGAGATGGGTCTAATTCAGTGAGCCTCAAAATTGACTTAATCAAGATCAAAATAACTTTTTCCTATAAAAATGTTATTGCTCTAAATCAGTTTTAGAAAACTTTAACTAAACTTGAAAAATAATACAATTGCAACATTCCTATTTGCTCATAAATAGAAATGCTTTGTGAGAATTAGGTGCAGAAGCTGTTACAATCTGAGATGGTGTTCTATCACAGCAATGCACTTCCTGTCACAGTCACTTAGCATTTTATTTTGTAGTTGTGCCAAAACTGCATTTTGAATCTTCTGAGCTACAGAACACGGACTGGAAGATTCGAGTTGTTATCCCAGCCCAGACTGACCAGGAGCATGTTGGCCTGATACAGGAAGGGTCCATACATGTACTCAGCTGTGTCAGGAGAAGGAAGGACAGAGGTGTTTGAGCTACAAACTTCCAGCAGTCACCAAGACAGGAAACAGTATTTTCTTCTCCCAAGTTATGTTTGCCCGGCATACTACATTCCATCTAACCTAGAAATGTCATAAATACATCACTTTGATGATGAAATAATTTGGGCATTTTTACATAAGCTGCTGTACCAGTGTGTTTATTCAGTTATAAGAATACGTTTCTACTATGCTAGTTAAATCAGATTGGCTGCTGGTGTTGGCATCATTATAGGGGGTGTGTATGTCTTTCTATATATGGGATAGGTGAGTGTTTGTGTACACATATTTCTACATATAAAATTCATAAATATTGGCAAATATACAGTGAGGCACAGTGTAATAGCTTATGCTTTAAGAAAATACCGCTTTGGGTCTATTATCCAAGGTAGGATGACAGGGAACTAACAAACAATTTGAAGCTGTCTTAACAAACAAAACCTCAGTTTCACTGGCATTAAAAATAATTGATGGGCTAAATAAAAGGATACTAACAAGTCTGGGTTGCTCTACTGTCTTGTGCCCAGTCCTAGAAAAGGTAAAAAGAAGAGACATAATACCATAATACCCTTGTTGGGCATATTTTAAAACTCTTAATCAAAAGTAGCTGACGAAGAAAATAGATGCCAAAAGCATCAGAAGTAAAGACCCTAATGATCTCTGACTCCTGACATTTCCCTGATTTTTAGCTCAGAGACTGCTTTAAGTTTGGAAGTTTAGTACTTTTCCAAGGATGTTGTCATTTATCATAACTCTGCAAACTTTTGACTTTCATTCCTAAAAGTACAAGCCTGCTAAATCAAGTTCCTCTTCTAATTCCTCCAATCATCTTGTGAATTTGAGGCCTTCCTTCTAATTATTGACATAATTAAAAAATTGCCTTATTTAGAACCTTTATGTAAATGTATGTTATTCATATAATCAGTTACCTGACATGGTCAGTGACTGCACCCCAGTATTACACAGTATCTGCTGCTTGCATGAAACCTAAGCCACCAAATTGATTTTGGTGAGAAAAAGAGAGGCATACCCAGTTATTAAGAAAATGTGTTATTTGATGTTATTAGATACATATCTTTCACGAGGACACCAAAATGTATTTGGTGCCTGTGAGCAGTGAAGGTCTCAGAGAAGGGAAGAAACTGTAATCTCTCTGATCCCACAATCAGAGCATGTTCTTCCTCAAGAACATCTGGGATAAACTGGATTTTACATGTAACGTCTGAAATTATGGCTGGTTTGTAAAGGATATATGTAAAAGTTCTGTAACTGACTCCTGACTTGAGTGCATGGTTATCTTTATAGATGCCATGCAGATGTCTCCAAAAACTCACTCCTGCTTGAATTTTCCTTATTGTCACTATTAAACACTTTCCTTTGCTATCTGCCAGTTAACTTCTCTTACTTCCCAGTGACTGTGAACTTACTGTGATAAAAGTTTCTTGCACAAATAGTTCCCATGGCAAAGTTGAAAGTTCTAACAATTTTAATGTTTTTCAGGATTTTTGTTGCTTAGCTTTTTTATCTTTGGAATAAGGAAAATTCGTTATGCTTTTCTGTTCTTCAGCTGTCCTCAATTAGAGAGTTACTACTGCAAAAAAACTCACTAACTTTCATTTGACACACTCTTATGAGAAAAACAGCACATGTGCATTTCACTCCTCTCTGTTCTGACCTGAATTTTGAGGTTTTCTTCCTCAGGAATTAGCAAAACTAAATGAGCTTTCTGGGGCTTCATCTAGAATGAAGTTTTCCCTTGAACATAGGTGTGTGGCACCTTTATCCTTATTACCCTGTGCAATCCCACTGAAAGGGGATTTCCCTGTATTTACTACCTTAAGTTATGCCTCATGTCAATGGTATGCAGTGTTTACATAGGGAACCTTGATAGCAGACTGTTCTGTTCCTAAAAACTAGAAGGCAAAGAGAAAGATTTAATATCCATTATATTTTTAAAAAAGAATGAATAATGCTTACTCAGCAGTATTTGAGTTGGATTTAGTTTTTGATGTTTTGGGTGGGTGACACTGACAGACTCACCAATGTGAGAGAAAGATCATCTATCTGGCCACTGGATCATAGTTTTATTGCAAAATAAAGACAGGGCATTCAAGGAAAAGAATTATGTACATCTACAAAGGTATTTAATAAGGGAAGTCTTGAAATTTGAAATTTTTGAAAGGTATTACTAAAGATGTTCTCTCCTGCCATGATACTACTAAATTGTAACACTGAAGCAATGTGGCTTCACAAGTAAAAGGTTACCTTAAAATCAGTGTCAGCTCTAATGCAGTAAGAAAATAGTTTTCTATGAACTACAGAGGGAAAGTATACTCAGCTCCATGTATTTCTGAAATGATATAGGTTGTCTCATCTGGAGATGATCTATATAATTCACACTCTTCTTTCAATCTACATCTCACAAAAGCAAGAGATACAGACCTAACCTGTATTTTGCAGCAGGTACTGTGGTCTCATGGAGAGTCCTGCAGTATGTGCCACTTTCTCCTGGTCCCTCAATGAGGTGTCTTCTAACACATTACAAGATTGCGAAATTCTGGTTACTTTTCATAGTGTCAATATATAACAGTTTAAAAGACACCTCAGCATTTTTAACTGCATAGAAGTTTGATAGAAGAAGTGATGACTTGATCTTCTTCTTCATGTCCTGTTCCCCTAATCAAAGCAACTGATCCTTTATTTAAAAAGGAAGTCTCAATCGTATTGGTGGACTGACTTATAGGCAACAGTTTATAAGTAAAACTGGCAAGAAGGAATGCTTGCCTATGTATTATGTATGGTTCTGGATGGGTAGCATCGACTTTGTAAGTGGATGCAAATGATTATAAACAGAGAGAGTGAATTTCTTTAACTTACTGCTTCTTACTTGGGAGATTTTAAAAGCAGCATGCTGTAGCAGGATATACTCATCTGGAAACAAGGTGCATGCTCACTTTGCTATTATATGGATTGTGGACTATGAGTATGTTTTGGTTTTAACCTTGCGAGAATATTCTACAGCAGCTGCTAAATATTAATATTGCAGTCAGAGTGAACTAGCACTGTTTTACTTCATGGCCATGTACTGGCAATTTCCTGGAGTAATTTGCTTAGGTAAAGTCTGAGAAGTCTTCTTTAGGATCAAGTCTTTAAAAACAAGTCTTGGTTGAACTATCAAATCACTTCTTTCTGCCAAAAAAAAAAAAATGTATAGCTGTTACTAAATATATGTCCTGGAACAGACTTGCTTAGCAAGTAAACAAAAAAATTTTTACTTTAATACCAAATTGCAAGGAAACTTACAGCTATGCTGCGTACTTGTGGGAGGTGAAGATCTTAGATAATTTGACAGATGTCACTTTCAAAGGAAGAGACAGAATTAGTAATATGTGTGTTGTGCACAGAGCTGCAATCGAGCATTAGTAATCTATTCCTGTCATTCTCAAATAGAGGGGAAAGTAGGTTAGTAGATGGCCAGGATGTCTCCACACAGCAACCACAAAGAGTGCCATGCCTGGCTGATGAATGTATTCTTCATCTACGCAAAATGCAATACATCTGCAACCTGTGATTTTTTTTTAAGTAATCAAAAGTTATTGTCATACCCAAGTAGCACTGTTAATAGGCTTCGTTCCAGAACTGACTTTCCATGTATCTCACATTCTCAGTGATGACTGTTAGTTTTGAGGAAGGAAAACCTGAAAAATGTGTTTACCTTCAGCTAAATTTTGACTCTAGTCTCTCGACTCAAGGCAGAGAGGCACGTTCTGGAAGCTGCCCAGGCCGGGGGTGCTGGGCCTGCCCCAGGGCTGCGGCCCGACTCCCCCTCCGCCTCCTGGGCGCTCCTGCTGCACCGGGGCTGCCGAGCACAGCCTTCTCCCCCGGCACTCCAGCTCCGCTCGGCTGCCCCCGACTCCCCGTCCGCCAACACAAACACGGCGATGCGGCAGGCTCCTCACGGCCCGCGGGGGACATGCTGCCGACACAGCGCTCCCGGAGCGCGCCGGGCACCGCCGGCTCAGCCGCTCCGCCCGCACCCGCCGAGCTCCCGCCGAGCTGCTGCCGGGGAGCGCGGCCCCTGCCCCTGCCCCGGCCCCTGCCCCGGCAGCCGCGCACAGCGGCCCCGGCAGCGCCATGGCCGTGTCGGCGGGGCGCGGGGGCTCGGGCGGAGGGCAGCGCCGCGGCCCCGGCCCCATCCCCGGAGCGCTGCCCGCGGCGCGGGACGTGCGCGCTGGGCCGGCAGGGAGGGAGGGACGGAGGGAGCGCCGCGGGCCGGTCGGGGGCTCGGCCGGCGGGGCCGGGGGCAGGTGTGAGCGCGGAGGGCGCCGCTCCCCGCCCGCCGCCCCTGGGC
>JAWWEE010000162.1:19833483-19933280 GCA_035221455.1 Xenops minutus | reverse complement strand
GGAGCGGGCAGCGGCGGCCTCGGGCGCGGGGCGAGCGCGGCCCCGCCGTCCCCGCCCGCTCGGCAGCGCCGCCGCGCCTCGTTGTTTGCCCCCCGCGCTCCCGCCGGGCCCGGGCCGGCCGCGTCCGCCCCGACACAGCGTGCCCTCCGCCCGCGGCCGGGAAGAAGTGCTGCGCCCCGCTGCTGCCGGAGGGAGCCGGGCACTTTGGCATCATGGAGGTGGGAAGGAGAGAGGGGCCGAGTGCGGGGGGTCGTCCCCGAGGGGAAGGCGCCCTCGGGGGCGGCCGGTTTTGCGGCCAGAAGTGACAGGGCGCCTTGTGGCCGCCTCGGAATGACTGCAACTTTCTCCTGTCCTCCATCACGCCTTCGATGATAATATTTTTCTCCTCCCTCCCCTGCTCCTCCCCTCTTGTGTTACACCGACAGCGACAGCAGGGTGTTGTGGGTGTTTGCAGGGAATATCTGTATGAAGGTTATGAGCAAACAAGTCCCTTCGCTGTTCCCTTTCGGGTATTGTCTGCTTTTCCTCCTTGTGCTGAAATGTGTTGCCACAAGATGTAGCAGTTATACAGCTAGTGAATTGCTCGGCGCTTTTTAGCTAAAATAACTACTTGCTGAACGCCGGTTAGTGGCGGAGGAGAACTTTTATGCACAGATATTTGCATACCGAGCAGTTGTATAATTTTACTTGATTTGCCCCAGTTTAATGAATACCATGTAGCGTTTCTTGCAGCATCTGCAAAACGTCATTGCCCAAGCAGGAAACTTGCTAACTTAAAATAGAAATAATAGCGAAGACGAGGAGTCTTTGTTTTTTAGGTCTTCCTGTAGCTGCTTGCTTGCTTGCTTGGTTTTTGGGTTTTGTTGGGGTTTTTTTTGGTTGGTAGGCGGTGTAAGGACGTGGTAACAGGGATTCGACATCCTGGAAACGTATAATGCAGTCCGGTTTCTCCATTTTCCACGCCAGTAGTTGTCAGACTTGTATCACTCTGTATCACTTTTGCACACGCTCCTGTAGGTAGATTGACATGAAATGCTCTAGAAAATACCTGGGAAGGAATTATGGTATATGTTAAAGATGCTGAGTAAAGTGGCAGGCATTTTGTGCTCATCTTCTCTGGGAAACTGAATCTCTTAGAAAAACGACAACCACCAGCCAAATTCGTAGTTTTAAGTTTATTGAGAGTAGGTTTCTTCGGTGTTGCAACTCTTATTATGAATATGCATGCCTATAGTATGTATACGTAGGATATTTTTGGATGTATTTCAAATACCTGCCATACAAGCTTTAAATGATTATTGCAGCATAAATTACATATCTATTTATTTTAACAAAAGATGGTGATCCATGAGTACCTCTATTTAGACAAGGAAAATTACTTTTTGTGAAATTAATTTTTAATGTGATGATGATGCTTTTTGCAGTTTCCTGTGGCTCATGCCGTTGGATTTTTCTGGGTACTGTAATTTACATCCACTAATACAGATTCAGGGGTTCCAGAGGAATCAAAACCTTGGTGTTTGCTTGGTACTAACTATAATGTGCTGTATTTGCATGATGTTCCTGGGTCGCATTACTCCTGTGTCCTCACTAGGTTGCCCTCTTTGAAAATCACCATAAGCTGCCAGCCATGCTTGCGTTTACGTTTTGTGTTCATGCTCATGGGGTATTACCAGTACAGCTTCCTTCACGTATGTATATTTTACAATTAACTATCTTGCCTGAAGCCAGTAGGCCCTGAAATATAACCATGTCAGTATGTTCGTAGACCCTGGGTTATATATGTGAGAGAATGATGTTGGATCAAACTAATAAGCATGCAATATTTGCAGTGCAATGTGTTTATAGGAGCCTGTGCTGTCATCAGTTCTGAATTTGTGATACCCTGTGATGTTAACAGAGGTTATGAGTTTTGGAGCAGTGCATGAGACTGCCAGCCTATACTGGATCAGCTGCATCGCTGCTAATGCCTCAAAGCCTATGCCCGTTTTGAGTGGGTAATGTTTACAGATACACTTGGCACTTGGGCAGAGCTTGTCCTGGAGCCTGGCCTTCTCATTTGTGGATTCAAATCCCTTTGGTTGGCTTTTGTGAGAATTAGGTTCATACTGCCTTGGGATGTGCAGGCCTTCACTGAGTGTACCACGCATGCTGTGGTTAATCTGACCTCACCTGAGATCCACTGTGGAGGTTCAGTATGAGCCCACATGTCTCATATGGGCATTTAAAGGTTCTGGTTTATTAAGAGCAGAACCCCCCCAGCACCCTGATTTAGGAAGTCCTAAAAATATTCTCTGCATATGTAATAAGGAAAGAACTAAAAGGTCTAACATATATAATCATTGCACAAAGTTACTTAAAAAATTGCAATAGCTTGCCAGTATCAAAAGAGACTACTTGGAAAACATGGATGAAGTTAGAGAAAATAGTATTTTAAAAATATTTTAATCTTTTAAAATGCGCTGCAGCACTTTCTGTTGGATGTTATATTCTGTATCTTGACTTAGAGTAGCATCATATCTTAGCTGTATTGATTTGAATATATGTTTTAAGGTTTTAAAATGAAGGACTGAGATGGACTTGACTAAAATAGCATCTGTACGCTTTTATTGTATAAAAACTCTCTTGTTTGCATTTGAGTATAGCTTGTAAATCTCTGTCATTCCATCTATTGTTTTATAGGCCCATAACTTATGTGTGGTATATGTGGTCACTTATTCAAGAGCCCGCAGTAGCTGCCATCAGAAATTTAGGAGGACTGTTAAGCAGTATTATTTTACATACTGTATGTATGATTGTGTGGCTGAGTCTTGTGTCATAGCTCACATAATTGCAGTCACACAACTTCCTGTTTGAAGTTTCTTGACTTTTGTCTGCTGTGTGTGTGACTAAAAACACTAAAGCACATAGCTGGAAAGTGCTGATTTGCAAATAGACAATGTTCATGCCATTGCTGACAAGGCAGAGTCAGAAGAGATTTCACAGATTGGTTTGGGTTGGAAGGGACTGTAAAGGTCACCTAGTTCCAATCCCACTGCCATGGGCAGGGACACCTTCCACTAGATAGGTGGCTCAAAGCCCCATTCAGCCTGGCCTTGAACACTTCAGGATGGGGTAGCCACAACTACCAAAGGGTCGACCTGTTCCAGAATCTCACCACCCTCACAGTAAATAATTTCTTCCTAATATCTAATCTAAACGTACTCTCTTTCAGTTTAAAGCCATTGTCCCTTGTCCTGTGCCTCCAGGCCCCTGTGAAAAGTCGCTCTCTAACTTCCTTGTTGGCCCTTTAGGTTCTGGAAGGCTGCTCTGAGGTCTCCCTGGAGCCTTATCTTTTCCAGGTTGAACAGCCCCAACTCTCTCAGCTTGTTTTCATAGTAGAGGTGCTCCAGCCCTCTCCTCATCTTCGTGGCCTTCATCTGGACTCCTCTAGTAGGGCCACATCCTTCTTGTGTTGAGGCCGCTGATCTGAACACAGCTCTCCAGCTGGGGTCTCATCAGAGTGGAGTAGAGGGGCAGAATCACCTCCCTCGACCTGCAGGCCACGCTCCTTTTGATGCAGCCCAGGATACAGTTGGCTCAGTGGGCAGTGCCCTAGTGTCTGGTAATCAAACATAATGCTTTGTAAATTATTTCTTGTGTCTGCTCTTGGCTTTCAGCACTTTGCTAAAAGCAAAATAGAATGGCAGATAGAACTTTGAATTACCACAATAGGAATGCTAATTTCAGTTTTCAAATTTGAGCCCAAATTAATATATGACAGCAAAATGGTAAATAAACTCATGTATTTGACAGTCTTCGAAGGACTAATGTTATAGCAAATTTTGTTGGTAGCTTTTTCCCCCCTAAAACTTGATAAATGTGTATTATCTATTGTTGCCTAAAATGCGATGGTAGTTGTCCGTCTGAGCATAAAGGTACAGTTTATTTCCTCTAAGTTTTCAGTCTAGAAAATGTTTCTGGATGCCAGGTTGCGTCCCCTATGCTATATACAATCTATTAGTCTACAAATGTGAAAGCTACCTGAATCTTATTAAAACTTTCAGAGTTGTTGTTTTCTGTTGTTTGCTTGTAGGATAAAACCTCAGCTGCTTTACTTGCTTTACCGCTAAGTTCTCAGTAAATTTGTTGTTTTTTATCATTGAACTATAGTTTGAAAATTTTATGTATTTGGCCAGTTTATATGGGAGCAGACAAGAATGGGAACACTTTCAATTTAAAAATGATGGTATATTTTTACTCAGAATGAGCAAAGCAATCATAAAAGGTTATTTAGGCTGGCTGTAGCATGAGCAGGTGTTGCATGAGACTTAATGTTGTGCCAGTGATAACACAAATTCTAGCTTCTGGTTTTCTTGAAGATGTGTTTCTCAGGCTAAGCTGAGGGTCATGCCACATTCTTAGGAGATCTTGTAGCATGTGTAAATGAGAAACGACCTTTTTTAATACGGATCCTTGTTTGAATCTGGTTCTCTAAAAGGCAGTGCTGGTAGTGAATAGAGCAAATTAGTACTTAGCTGATTGTTTTGTTTTATTTGTGTTTTAAGCTGCCTAGATTGGAATTTCCCATTAACTTATTCCATTTTAAATGGAGAGAGAATCAATATCTTTAAGGACAGGCTGTATTTATTTATTATTATCTCCATTCAAACAAAAAACGTGCTATTTCTCTCATTCTTTTTTTTTCCCTATATGCCTTTTTCCTTGTTTGCTTTTTCTTTCAGCAAGTAATTTTTTTTCTTAATCAAGCTGAAGTTAACTTGCTTATTAGTAGTAACTGTGGTTTCCAATTAGTCTTTAGTCTTGACATTTATTTGGAATTTCTTAGAACCTGGTAATCCTAAATGATTTCAAAATACTGTTGGGACACCTGGAATAGACTGCTTTATATACGTGCATCACGATCAAAGTTAGTTCTGTGGAACTTTGCTACCTTAAGAATTGAGATTATGGAAATATGACAGGCTTAAATAATCCTTTATGCTTTTTGTATTCTTGGTATGAGGTTGTGTTTTGAAGTAGTACTTGCTCCCAATCCAGTTTACTCCCATAGTAAATTTTTTGCTTCCATGCTAAGATTTTTACACAAGAAAAAACGTTGAAGTTAGTAAATTGTGTTTATGCAGTAGAGTATTTCCTGAACTGTAGCTAAAAAGCATAAAAGCACACAAGTGGGAGGAAGAAAAGCTTTGTATTTATGAACTTCTTTCTGTTTGGCTTGGTGTGTGCCAGCTGTAAAAGAGGAAAAGGGAAATTTGGTTTGCCAGATTGCTCTGAGTGGATATGAAGGTGGGTAGAGAAAGAAGAATGGTCAGGGTTTCTGTTGAGAATGTCAGTACTTCAGTTGTGATCGTTGGAGAGCAGTTAAACAGAAGCTGGCTGCCATAATATAACCCAGTTTTTCATGTAGTCTTGCAAGTGGAAAACTTCTAATAGTGCTGAGGATAACACAGCACAAGCACTGCACTTTATGTTCAATACTTAAGGATTGAGTTCGGTAGCAATAGGAAAGTGTTAGTGAGTATCAGAAGGTATTTTGGACCCTATGTTTCCCATCATTTGACTCCATCCTTACTGAGGTGCTCTTGTTTGGGATAGGAAGTAAAGGTCTGTCCTTCTCAGGCACCTTCTCTCTGGAGGTCTTACTCCTTTCTTTCATTCTTGAGCAGAGCACAGGGATATGCCAGTCTGGCAACCAGTCTTTCCCTGGTGGGAATGTGGTAGGCGACAGGAACATGAATGCTTGGAAGATTTAATCCACTTCAGTCAAACTTAGTCCCGGAAGGGAGCAGAAGGTCCTAAGCGAGGTTGGATGTGCTGAAGATGCTGGGGGAAGGCTGGGACTGTACGAGCCTTTGGGGTCAGTCTGTGCTGGAGGGATTGACTGAAATCAGACTTGACTATATTACTAATTTTAATCATGATTAAATCAGTGAGCAGGAAACCCTGATTAAATAATTGTTTTTAATTTTATTTTTCATTTGTGCTTAATTATTTTTCCTAAAGAAAAGTTGATTCTAATTGGTCTAATTTGATCATACCTCTTGCTAGGCAGGAGAGTACCCATCTATATGAATTTATTTAAGTAGTTATGCAGCTTAGATTCTTAATGTTTAAGAAACATAATTCCCCATGCTTTAGACAGCTTTTTTAGCTTACTTTGTTAGCTGAATAAAATGAATCCTAATTGTGCTACATACATAAGAAACAAATATATCCGAATGTGTTTTGCATTTTAACCAGATTAAGTAGGATTGTCTGTAGTTTGTAAAATGAGTCATTTATTTCTGGTCACTGTGCCTTGTGAGATTTTGAGATAATGGATCAAATCCAGTCACCATTCCTTGTTCATCATTCAGAAAAGCAAGTTGGGCTTTCCTGCTTTCTGAGTTGTCAGTTACTCTTTAGCAGTTGAGTGAACCAACTGTTGAAGGGGTTGAACAAATGCAAATGGCAGAAGTAGTTGCTGGTGAAAGCTGATGGAGTGCTTCAGAACTCTGATTAGGCAGCTCACCAGCGGCTTCCCCTCATGTAATGGTTTGGCTGCCAGCAAAGCATTAAAGTTTATAATGTTTGGATGTGTTTTTCCCTTGTATGAATTTAATAGATCGTAAACTTTAAACCTCACTGTAGATTCTTATTGCTCCAAGCTTAGCTTAAACATTTGATGCTGGAGCATATTTTTAAAATACACAACTAAGAAAAATTATCCGCCTGTGCTCAGTAGCTTTAGCTGGAGAGGCTCTGAGACTGACAAGTGTCCTCCAAGGATTTAGAGGAAAAGCTAGGGGTTGTTGAATGGCTACAAAACTGTGACAGGAATCTGGTCACTTTGGAGTGGGAAAGTTAATTTACTGGAGGTTTTACGTGCAACTGAACGTCACAGAGGAGGTTGTATTCCCTAGGAAGCACCTCTGCTTGCTGAGAGGTGGCAGCAGGAGCATTAAGCAATGTGTCTCGCCTCATCATTTCTGCACAGTTTTAAGTAGGTGGAAACTTAAAGGCTGCAGCGCTTTCTTTATAATGTCCATAAGAACAAAGCACTCTATACTTCAGATTTTAAGACATGAAGATGGTGGAGAGAAACTCCAGAGTGCCTTTTACAGGAAATAATTACTTAGGGGATTGGCGAATACTGGAGTCCTTTTATAGAGATTTCTGATAGATCTATACCTATTGAGAAAAATAAGAAAAACCCCCACTTTTTCTGGGGAATAACAGGAAATCCTGATGCTTTTAGAAAAATCTGTTTTATAATGTCACATACGTGCAACCTTTTAGCTATTTAATTTTGTAGCTGTACCTTGAGCTGGATGCATATAGATGCTTCAATCACCATGTGTTGCAGCTGTAGCTTTTGGTGGATTGCAAATTTTTGGTTCTTTGGTAAGTAATAGAACTTCTAAACTATATGCTTGAGGGCAGCAAATTGGAAAGTAATGCAACAAATAAATATATACATTGCTTTTCTTAAGTCCTTCAGGTCTGAAAGAATATAATTTAGATGCTGATCTTCATTCTGGGTCTCTGAAACCCTTGGGATTATGTAGATTTAACAGCAGAGATATTTCCCCTTTCTGTTCTCTACCACAGGATTCATTGGCCTCTTGATTTTATGAAGCAAATTCGGATGATGCTACAAGGAGGATTTGTAATGCTTTTTTTTTTTTCACTCCTGTGACTTCCTATTAATCAGGCCTGTACACTTCATAGCTGTAATTGATAAATATTGTTTTTTCTAGTTAATGCTGTTCTCACAGTTTCCACAGTTTTGTCCTAAATTTTGCAGCTGTACTTTAGCCAATTTTTTTAGTGTGTACACCCTAATGCCCTCTTTCTAGCTATTTTTGTCCTCAGGGACATTACAGCCTTTGTAATTTCTTAGGTTATTCCTAGTAAAAGTGATGAGAAAAGTAGTGTCCTTTAATAAATTGGTATTTTCATTATAAAGCAATTGAAAATAAAATCCACACATTATTAATAACACTTTAACATCAGTAGAATGTTCAAGAGTAATGATATCTAGGGAGTGTGATTATCTTAATACATTTTTTTTGTTATAACTATGAGAGTGGTGATTGTAAAGAGTAGTTTTATCAGCATTACTAGATTTTTTTCTTTTGGGGAGTGTTTTTAGCAGGTTGTTTTTGCAAGTCAGTTATTGCTTTAACTGGTGGCTCTTTGGGAGTGGTTGATGTGTCTTTGATACATGTTTTAGTTTCAGTAGTTTTATTCACAGTACTGAACTATGATAAGAGGCTCTCTTCTAAGTTTTCCAAAAGTTTTAACTTTGAATAATGTAGAGTAATTGTTGTTATAGTACTGTTGTTCTTAGTATGAAGGGTCCTTATGAAGAGTAGGATTTTAATATTTCAAAGTTACTGTAGGATTCAAATAGAAGTAATCCCTAAAGATGCAGATTTAAAATTTTTGAATTCTATTTTAAAAGCACTTTTGCTGTGCATGTTATCGCCTTCTGTATGTGATTGCTTTTTTGAAGTTCATTGCTTATTTAATTTACTTATCAGATTACATACTGCCTCTTTATAATGAAATTGTATTATTAAATGATTGTGATACAAATAATGCCTAAGAGGAGTTACACCAGTATTCAAACTGTGAAAGGCAAGTATCATGTTCGTCCTCCTTGTTAGATGGTATTCTGTGTTCTGCATCCATAGATGATTTAAGCTGTTTGCTTGATACATGCTTACAAATGCAGACCATGCAAGTGGTTAGTATTAGGGAAGAGGCAGTTTTACATGTCCTGCATGTACACACTTTTATATATACACAAAGTGTTGTCTTGATGAGCTGTTTTGTCATTAGGAATACTAATGTTGCTGTTAAGACCCTGCATTCCCCATTGTGGTCTCTTAACCAAGCTAAGCTTACACAAAGGTTTCAGCTGCTTTTTAGTAAAAATGTTCTAAATTTCTGTTTCGTATTACTTACTTCTTAAAAACTTGTTTCATTTTTTCAAATTTTATACTTTTGTTAAACCTGGTGACTATTGTAGATGGTACAAAATTTGGCAGCTGGATTAATCATGCCAGTTTTGCCATATAATGAGTTTTAACTTCTTGTATTGCTGCTTGCTTTTAAACAGATGAACAGAAACATGCAGAGTTCACAACAGCCTAGGTGTGTATTAGACTACATATAATACTGTATTTCTTGTATTTTATCTCTATTTGGTATACTTGCAACATATATCATGGTTTGGGTATGATATATTGAATGAAATAATTTCCAGTAAGTGACCTTAATAGCAGTGGTTTTTGGTTCCTCCCCACACACACTCCAGGTTGTGTGATTGAAAGTTGACCTGATTTGTTCTCCTGTCTAAATCATAACGTGCTGTTCTCTCTGAGCCTTTCACTTGTTTTTTTCTTCTAGAGAAGTGCAAACAACAGGCACCAGTCTCTGACAGTGTCTGACACCACCTTCCTGCTATTTTCCTTAAATCTTTTCCTTCAAGTTTGTTCAAACCAAGAAAAGAAGGAAAGAACCTGCTATTTTTACTTTTTTGTTGTTATTCTTGTGTCTTTGAAATCCCATCTTTCTATGAGAAGGAAGCAGTGAGGCAGCAGCACCAGTGACTGTCGGAAGTTTCAGAATGTGGCTATGTGCCACCATTCCTGCTGTCTCTGGGTGGGGTGTGTGCCCTGTGCTAGACCAGGTGGCTCAGCCTGCTTCCTCCCACCTCCAGTTTCCCTTCCTGACTGCTGCTGGGCCACAGGGGTGACCCCCAGTCTCATCCTGCTCCTCTGCTTCCCCTGTGCTTCTCTCAACAGTGGTGCTCCTGCTCAGCTTTCGTTTGTGCATGCTGTCGATATTGCTGGAGGGAGGGCAGTCGTAGATAAAGGGAGTGGATCGATGTGGTAGGAGCAGGAACCTTCCGGATGTTTGACCTCCCACGCTCAGCTGGAGGTGTGCTCAGTGACATGGTTGTGCAAGGATGTGGCCAGGAGTCTCTCCTCCCGTATCCCACAGCACATCACCATGCGGGAGCTTCCCTTCGTGCAGGTAGGAGTGTGCAACCACAGCTGCCTGCATCTGGAAAGACTGGAGAGAAATGTTGGTTTATCTCAGGTGTCAAAATTCTGAAATCCAGTTTTAAGATTGTTGTGGTAATGGTCCACGTTTTTGAGAAAGAACAGATTTTGTTAGTATTTTTTCAGTCTTTAATAATGGAAATTCCTTATGCTTTTTAGGTCTAAGTCAAGATAGTTATTACAATTGCTTTTTGTTGTATCCATTGAGTCATTGAATCTGTTGAGTTTGTTGTAGCAATGATCCAGAAATAGTGAGTGGAAGAGTTTATTTTGTAAAAAATAAGGCATTTTTAGTAGGAGTTGTCTCAAATAATCACATTAGCATGTAGTACTTTCAGAATAATATTTTGTTATGTGAAAGCACTGAATTAGTGTCTAAGGTAACTACTAGTGTGACTAGCTATTAGGGATGTAAAGGGTTTCCTTAGAGACTAAACTGACTTACACCAAAACCTGCCCGGAGTACTCAGTCGTTGACATTTGCTACCTGGTATTGAGAAGTTTTCCCATGAGTAGACTTTATCACATGTCCATATTTCCTGTGGCAGTGCAGTAACTGCGGGGAACGTGGCTGCCACCTTTGTGGGCGCGTGGTGTGTGTTGGTCCTGCTGACGGTGGTGCTCCCACTGGGCATGGGTGGGGCAAGGAAGGCGGCCTCCAACTCAGCCTTTTTGGTCTTCTAGGGAACTGCTGTTAGTGAAACTTCCTCCCTACTGATGTGTTTTTATTCATTTGCTTTGACTTGTGCTTAAATGTCAATTGTGTCTCTGTCACTGAGATAGCCCACTAAAGCAGCAGGCTGGGGTGGGCATGTGGTACATGTATCAGGTAGCCGCATGCACCTGGAATCCCATCAGGGCCTTTCCTGTGTCTGACTGTACAGACACTGGTCTCATTTGGACTGTTTGCTTTTGCGAACTGATGGAGGTAAGTCTGGTTTGGTTCTGGTTAAGTCCATCATAGGTTTGGTGATAGATGTGTTCAGTTCTAAAACATTTTCCATGTGGTTAATTAATTAATTAATTAAGCCAGGAGTGTGGATCAGTCATGTTCAATGTGTGTCCTCATTTGTCAGCTGTTGGTAAGGTGTGTTGCTGCTTCCTGTAGCGTGGTCTGATCTGTCTTTCTGTAATCAGCTGCAGGAAGTAGGTTCCATGAAGCCCACTTTAACCATCCAAGAAATTTAATGGTCCTCCCCTATCTCTGGTGTGAGCTATTTTAAGGAGAAATCCTGCTTTATCTCCTGTCACATGGGGAGGGGAGGTTGAATCACACTTGTTTTTACTTAAATTGTGCCCACAGTTGTCCACAGGAAGCAGTGTAATGTCCTTATCCTTTAGGAAGCAAAGGGCAATAAGTACTATAAGTGTTCAGGTGCTTCCACGTAGGGGATGATGTTAATTGTTTTGAACATATACCTGAAAATATTATTTCGTTTTTCAATTTGCAATATCAGAGACTTATAACTCTGCTCTTTCCTAATATCCAATTGCCCTCAGGGCTTTAACTGCATTTACGTTACGAAATTTTATTCACGTGCTTTTAGACTTTGTTCCATGAGGTTCGCTTAGCCAGCAAGATGGGCCAGTTCTTAGCAAAGGACTATGTTGAAAGGAATGAGAATCCCTTCTGATTTTTTTCTAAAACTTGAATGAAAGTGATAGTATTGCAGAAAAGAAAGCTGGTTTAAAATTAGGCGATGAACGCTGGATAGGAGAAATGACTGTAATGCAAATGTCTTTAATGATAATGCTGAGCAACACTAAAACTGAATTTTTGACAGATGATTACATAGGATGTTTCTTTGTGTGTGAACTGGGTGGATTCTGAATTTTTTTTAAATGTTCAGTACTCAAAGTTGCAACTGAATTCAATGTATACTGTTAGTATCAACAGGCTTTGTAGCTGTACTTTAGGAAGAATGAGTAAAAAATTTGAAATATTTGCCCCTCTTAGCCTTAAACTTGCTTTTTTGCTGATTCATATGTCTTTCATACAAGTCTTACTTTTTCACTATCTGTAGAACAGAAGCAATGCTGCAAGGCCCCAGGAAAATGTAGGTGTAGTCATTCACATGTCAGTTTTGTGTGTGTGTAATTTATCTAGCCATATTCTGAGAGGCTCCTCCCTGCAAGGGACACTGAGGAAATGAGTTTCTTCCCCTATTCAGTGAAGCTTGGACAGTCTTGTTGGTTCAGAGGCTGCCGAGTCATAAATTAAGAAAAAACCAAAAACCCCACAAAAACCTAAGGAACAGGATCTAGTTGCCTGATTTTCCAAGCACCACCTGGGCAGGGTGCTCCAAGAGGAAACAGTGAGCCATCTGACAGGTAGCATGGCCTGCTCAGCAGAGGGGACAGATCCCCGCTGCATGAGCTCTATGGTGATGTGGTGGTTTGGTGAATCTTGTGATTCTGCAGTCTAAATGTGGTAGCTAAGTTATTTTTGTTTCCATTTCTTGTAGTTCCTATGCGGAGTGGCCCATACAGGTATTTTGAAAGGAGGAAATTGATGGTGTTATTTGAGGTTAATATCTTTTCCTTAAAATGATTTTACAAAATTAGTTCAAAAGCCAAAATATTTAATGAATCTTATGATTGCAGTTAGTAATGAATTTACCGGTCCAGTTTAATCTTAGATGTGTCATGAGCTTTTCTGCATGTTTGATGTTAAAACAACATGAAAATTGAAACTCTAGTTGATCACAATGAAATGAGTGAAATAGATTAGTACATTTGGAAATACCTTGAATTTTTTTTATTTAATTTCTTATTTGTAACATGTTCCTCATCATGGAATGGCACGAACAATATAGTTTAAGATTTATGTACTGTTGTCAGCAGTTTATGTCCTGAGTGCTCTGGAGAGCAGAGCACTTGGCCTCCAGGATCAGTGGGCTGTCTGTGCTTGGGAGATTTTGAAGATCATTGGGCAGAGATGGCAGTAGGAGCTACAGAAGTAAGGAGATTAGGAAGTTCAGGGAATTAACTGAAACACAATTCTATTGACACAAATGCTGCTTTCAGATACTGAATGACTGGTATTTTAACTCAGAAAAATAAGATAAATTCGATCTATGAAATTGTTGAGGGTTTTTGGCCTGCCTTTCTACCCTATGGGTAACTACAAAAAATTTATTTGGGGAAAAGCTGCACAACTTGTAATTCTGCCTTCACAGTTTACTTTTTCTGAGGACTGAGGATGAGAACCAAAAACCCTGTGGGAAGAGACATTGGTTGCTCTCTTCCTGCTTGATAGGTGACCTCTGCTTTTAACTTCCTTTCCATTCCTTCCTCAGATAGCAGAAGCTACTGTTTATTTTTGATATGTGCAAAATGCCTGTGCCATTTTATATTCTTGCAGAACAGCCATTTCGTGGACTCAATTGTTTAGAGCTTTCGGTTTGTGTCCTTATAACCAAATGCAGCCAGTGAAATTTGCTGTACTTTCTGATAGGTCTCCACATAGATGTTTCTTCTTCAGGACTGCTCCTGGCTTTTAGTCCTTTTCAGCATGGAAATGAACAGAGGGGTGGAATGTAACGAGCTTTTGTTCAGCGTGGGATGCACTTTTTGAGAGTGTTACAAAACTGGTGTTATTCTGTGACTTGTTAGTCTGCGTGGCTAACAAGTGACCCCTGAACTGGCAGTGTGCTTCTCCCTGCTCGCTGCCTCTTCCCCAAGGGGACAGGGGGCGTCTGGTTTTGCAGCTGAAATGGGCAAATTCTGCTGCTCTCTTTCTGTCTGGATACCTTTTACAGAGCTGTCTGGAAGCAACAGTAATTGCTGCCGATTTCCCTACATAGATGAAGAGGGAGCTGGTAGAGATAGGCAGGCAGCACGTCACCTGCATATGTGCAGCCCAGGCTGTTAGTTTTTATCTCTCTTGACATAATGTTGTGTTCAAGGCAGATGTTTGCTACCTAGACAGGCAGTCTTTTAGTGTTCTGCCACAGATGTGTTATGTAGCTTTGGCCAAGACAATAGGTACTTTCTGTAAATATAAATAGGCTTTTCTTACCTTATAGGGCTATTGTAAGCATAAACTTGTCCGTATGTTGTGTATTTGTTTATTGATTGTCGGGGCAGTAGTACAGTGTAACATCAATGCTGATACTGCTCTATGGGACACTAGCAAGGGCTTTTTTTAACTTTTGATTGACAAAGGCAATCCAGAGGAGTGCCATCGTATTTTCTTTTAACCTTTCTTCAGCTTGGTGGCATGCAGTCATAAAACAATGAATTTACTGTTGTTTTTTTCTTAACTAGAACATTGTTTTTAACTGTGAAGAAAGAAAAGTTACTGGTTTTGACCTTACAACTGTGTAACGAATCTTCCTTTTCCAGAAGAAAGTTGCATGGAACCTAGATATGATTGTTTAAGGCTTTTTGGGAGACTTTGGAGAGGTTAGTATCGCATTTATGCATGCACAGACTGTAGTGGTCAGAGATGACAAGAAACATGAGGAGGATGTGTTAGTTGGCTATCCAGTTGCTGCCAAAACTGACAGTTGTCTGGAACAAAACTTTATTAAAAGCACTTTAAATGAGGGCTTTGTATTTCTGATTATTCTGTCTCTGTAGCAGATGTGCAAATCAGATGCTTTCATTAAAAATGAGTTTTACTGAAGATGCATTTGTTCTTCAGTATCTATGTATTTGTTTTAAATAGACTAAATGCTTAGAGCAGTATAGACAGTCCGAGTCAGCTAGTCACTGAACCTAGTCTCTGGTATCACTGTCTTTAGCCTGGAAGAGTGCAGATTGGTCAGTGAGGACTGTGTTAACAAACCTGTTTGTCTCTTTGGAACACTCCGGCTCTAACAGTTTGCTGTTAAATGGTAGAGGTTGGTGGTGTTGAAAAGCCACCAGAATCCTTCTACCAAATCAGAACCTGCTCTTTGCTCAGTCTTTGCAGTTCAGAATAATCTAGAAGATAATTGCAAGTTATCAATCCAGACCTTTAAAAAGAGCAGGTAAATATGGCACTTAGCAACAAGTTTCAAAACAATGGATACAATTTCTTGTAATGAACATGTTCAGGATATCACCTATGGAGTGTGTATATATTCAGAGTATTGACTTCTTTGTCAGGCTTGTTCTGCATATGGTATTGTAGCCAACAACTTGAGATATCTGGTTTTAGCAAATTCTTTATTATCTAAACTCCCAGTTGTGTGAGTTCAGAATGTCTTTTAACTTAGAGCATTTCCAAAAGGGTTGTTACTGTAGCTGCTTTTCTGTGGTATATTTTTTGTAGTGACTTTTCTGTTTTGTTGATACAGGTGGGCTCTCCTGATGAGGAAAGATCTTGCAGTTTGGGATTTTGACATCAGTGCACTCTGATCTTACCTAATACTGTTTTTAAGAGTCTAAAAGGGATTAATGGAAGTGGAGAGGGATTTTGGATGTGGGGAATTCCTCTTAGGTGCACTGTTCTGCAGTGGGGCACAGCAGAGGTTTCTGTTACAGTAGCCATGAGCTGAGCTGATCTGTTGAATTCAGTACTTAGGGTGTGCAAAGAAGAGGAGAAAATGCAATGATAGCAGTCTTCAAAATGTAGCGTCCTCACTCCTGTTGAGGCAATTCCAACATAAGCAGATTTGAGATACTAGTACTATAGAATCATAGAATTGTCAAGGTTGGAAGAGACCTTTAAGATCATCCAGTCCAACCATCAACCCAGCACTATCACTGTAACCCCCTAAACCAGACAGCTCTTAAACACTTTCAGGGAGACTCTGCCACCTCCCTGGGTAACCTATTCCAATGCCTGAGCACCCTAATAGTGAAAAATTTTTTTCTAATATCTAACTGAATCTCCCCTGTTTCAGTTTAAGGTTATTTACTCTGCTCCTCTCACTGCAGGCAAGTAGAAGAGACTGGCCCCTACCTCACTACAACCTCCTTTCAGGTAGTTGTAGAGAGCAGTGAGGTGCCCCTAAGCCTCTTCTTCTCTAGACTAAACAAACTCAGCTCCCTCAGCTGCTCCTCATAAGACATGCTTTCTAGACTTTTCATGAACGCTGTTGCCTGTTGCTGGACACACTTCAGCACCTCAATGCCCTTTTGAAAGTGAGGGACCCAGGTTGAACACAGTATTCAAGATGCAGCCTCACCAGTGCCGAGTACAGGGGTAAATGTACTACGTGTTCTTTCAGTTGTCTTTTTCCCCTTCATTCCCTTCATTTCCCTTTATTCATCACATTAAACATTATTCAACAGACTCAGGAAGGACCTTGTCGTGGTTCTGTTGCTCATAGCAGTATTTGCTATGCTAACGCTTCCTGTACACAGTGCACATGAAGTTATATTAAAAGTTTGGGAAATGGATAGGTAGATGCCATGTTGAATGTTCTGTGCTATATCATATCTTCTCATTATTAACTATTCTATACTTGCCATCTCCTATCACTAATATGAAAAAACTCCTGCTGCAGAAATAATGGCATAATAATTTCTGAGGCAAGATGAGAAAAAATCGATCAGTGAAAAATTCCTTCAGGAAAAGTTAGCACAGAGAAAAATTTGGCTAAAAACGGACCTATAGTATGGTTTCATATGCCAAATAAAACTAAATGTTGACATATTTTCTGAATAATGAACTTGAAGATTGAAATGAGACACAGTATGTCATTGTTGCTAAAAAACTTCAGTAGCTTTCAGACCCATCAGTGCCATTAATTGTTAAAACAGACTTCAGTCTTGAAAGCTGTCATAGACATGCACGTTATCATTTTTTGAGTTTGGAATGTAATTTTTAGAGATGTTCAGTCAGCTGTTTCTTTTTTTTTTTCCCTTTTCAGGTCTTGCTGTTGCCTACATTACTGCTTGTGCTTTTTCTTACTTGGGTACTGTGCTGCACCTCAAAGATATTGTATTTATACCTGTGCAATTGTTGCCTGTGGTGTCAAAGGAAAATACAGTTACTAGTATGCAATGCATAGGGGAAATGCTGTCACTCAGAAATTTCTGAGTTCTTCATTGCTTCAGGAGGCCAATGCATTGCTCTTTAGCCATGTGTAGCTTTCAGGCAGCTCAGCTATACTGCCAATGGGTAGGATTGGTAGAGGGCCTAGTCAGAAATGAGACATCACTGGATTGCCTTGGTCATAGCTGCATTCGTGGTTTAGCCCCAGTTGCAATACAATAGACCCTGAGGAGCTGTTGTCCTCTCTTGTATGAATCACTCCCTGAGCTCTGAATGAGCTGCTCTGAGTGGCAGCTCATGCAGGTACCCACTTGCATGAGTATATGTTGTTGGTTTGTGGCCAAATCAAGGCATTGGTGGGCAAATTGTAAATTCATCTCTGCCTCTGCTTCCTACGGCCATCTGATGAGACACGTAATCTTCAAGAGATCCTTAGAATGCAGCGCCTAGCTGAAAGGCAGGGACAATTAGACATTCTTGAATTGTTACCCACAAATGTCTCCTAGCTGATCTGGAGTTGGCCCAAGCACTTGCTTCATAAAGTGTTTCTTGAAGGTGTTAGTAGAGGTTCCCTCAGGAACATATTTCTCTGTAATTCACTTTTCCAGGTTGTTGGCCAAAAAATTGAAATCCAAAAACTGGCAGCACAGACATGAAGTCTAAAGATCATTACAATTTTTTTAACGTTAAAGAATTGATTTCTGTTGTAGAACAATTTGCAGGAAAATTACTTATCTATCCAGCAGCCAAAGTTTTCTTTGTTTTAGATCAAATTTCTGTACTGCTGAAATGTTGGGAAAGGTGAAATAAACAGTGTTCAAACAGCATTTTTAAAAAGTGAGCTACAATCATTTTAAAAAGACTTCCAAGAGGAAAGAGACTGCTACATCTTGGGGCGAGAAGGGACACAAGGAATATTTTCCTGTTCTTTCAGCACCAGAAGAATTAATTTTGAATGGTAGAGTCCAGGTAACCCAACAACCTATCCAAAATACACTTCCTTATCAACCTTTAGTTCATGGAAAATTGGTCAGAAATCGCTGTGTTTGGGGATTTTTTTCTCCCAGTCAGAAAAACTTTGTATTCTTGGCTTTGTATTTTAACAAGTTTGCATCCAGCAATTATAAAACTGTAATCAGCAGATACAAATTTATAATATTTGTCAAAAACTGCTGTCTTTTTATGTTCATAGGGAAGTTTGGTTTTTTTCTTCTACTTTGTTAGATATACCATAATTGTGCTTTTTTAGGCCAAAATTTGCTGGTTAGATTTTTTTATCCCCCAGATTTTATGTAGACTAAAGCCTGATCCATCTGGTAATTATCCATCTTTTCCCCTTCTTTACTCTTCAGCCTCCTGCCAGCAGTAGCCACCTTTTGCTTGCCTACCTTCCTCTGCCTGTTCTTTTGGACACATTCTTTCTCATTTTAAGAGGATCAGTTTGTGGAATAAAAACTCTCTTTACATTAATAAGAAAAGCATTGTAAGTTCACCCAGGCACCTTAGCAGTGGTAGAGGGTGTCCTTGTTGGGAAACAGGAGTGTCTGCTGTGTTACTTGCTTCAGTGCATTCTCAGGTGCTCAGAAATGTCACATTTTCATTGTGCTTTAAAATGACTCTTCATTAATTAAATGGATTCTCTTCTTCCCTGACCCTGGGCTTAGATATCTCTCTCTCTCTCATTAGGATTTTCTTACCTCTTATGATCTTCTCAAACAGGTGGTTTCACTTGAACATGAGGATATATTTTCACTCTTTTCTCTTTCATCAACTGCCACTCTTTGCTTCAGCTACAACGAAGTTTTTCAGCTTGAATATAGTACCCTGAACGTATTCATGTTTGCAGATTATAGTAGCTACATAGTCCTCTGTAAAAGAAGTTAATCCTGTTTAGTGGAAAGTCAGTGATTTTAATAATTTCTAAATTTCCAGGTTAAACTTTGTTATGGGTAACCTGTAGCTGTTAGTTAAGTGTTTTGGAAGAGCTGAAACCCTGGGACCCTGGGAAACGCCGTCCTCTAGGCTTTGATTATGTGGCTATTGTTAGGACATAAATACCATGTTGCGATTTTTTGTTTGTTTGTTTTACTTTCAGTCTCATAGATTGTCTCCTGCTGTCTGCCCTACTGACTGCTGATGCGGGTTGAGTGGGACCTTCTTGACTTCTGAGGCCGCAGTACTGAAGGACTGTGGCCTCAGGATTGTGATGCGCTTTGGATGGTGATGCATTTCAAAGCCTTCTGCTAAGGATAAGGCTGTGTTTTTGCTGTTATCTTGAAATTGAACTCTTCTCATATTAAAACTGCTTGGCTTTATGCCATCATACCAGCATCTGAACTTGTTTTCTTAGCACATTAGTCGTTTTCAAGGCTGTTTCCAGTTCTGTTTACTGTGATTCCCAAAATGCTGTGGAAGAGAGACTGTTCAAGACATGCTTTAGCAACAAAGGTCAACTTTGTGTTTGCGGGTTTTTTTGTGTGTTTTTGTTGTTTGGGGTTTTTTTTTAAATTAAATTCTCCATTGCACAGCTCAAGTGTTCTATTTTAATTAAGCAGGTATCATTTGTTCCAATTTACAAGTCAAGATTTGCGTTCACTCCATACAGTTTGATGCAATGTAGTTTGATTTGTCATGCTTTTTCACTTGATTAGACTTGTATCGTAGTACTCTCACTGTCCTTCACTGACAACTTGTTCTGGGTCACTTTTTCTCCATTGACTCTTACAAGGTACTGAAGCATGTATAATCTGGAAGAGACCTGGATATCCATGATGGTGACTTGCTAATGTTTGCCTAACTGCGTAGTACTTTGTTGCCAAACAGTTTGTTTTCTTGGAGAAAACGGAAATACTGGCTTCATTACCTTATTTTTCTGGAAATGAATAAGTCCTTTCTGGTTGGCTCTGCAATAAAGAAAGTCCACAGTTTCAAAAAGATGAAGAATGAAGTTGAGTGCATAATTTGGTTTTGGTCTGGGTAGGTTGTTTTTTTTTTCCAAGTGAAGCAAGAGTATAGCTCAATTAAAAGGAAATACATATGGATGCAGAGACAAGATGCATCTTCATGTTGGTCACTGACGATAAGTAGTTGTATGGCCTCTTATTTTAAGAGACTGCTTAAGGATTTAAAAATTTGGTTGTAGTTATTTTCTGTAATCTGTTTTGCATTTGATATGTTAAAGCTTTCCTTTTACCTGCTGATAAGCACGCAATCTAGAATGGCAACAGCTGTCATACTCAATTGTTAAGAAATTAAATTATTAGAGCATCAACATAATGAGATAAATGTGTATTTATGATATTCCAAATTGAAATAAACAGTTATTTAAGGACTTTAAGGATTTCAGTGCAGTGCTGTTCACCAGTGATTTCTGTACTTGAAATGGTTACCAAGCTTAAAGTCTGGTTTGAGACTTTTAAAGGAATCTTAATTAAAATTAAGAAAAACCCAAAAAGCTGCTTTCCAGGCTGCTTTTTCTGCTATTTGAAATGTGTACACCCCCAACCATTTCTTTTCTCACCCCTCACCCTTTTAGCTGGATATTAGTTAGAAATACTGATTTAAAGGATGCTACTGTCAGTGGAGAGACTACATGGTGGCAATATTATCAGTGTTAATGTGAAGTGTTCCTAAAATACGTTGGGCATAACTTTCATACAGTGTGTGTGTTACTATATAATCTTACTCTGTGTGTGTTAGCAAATAATCTGAGTGCCTACTAGGAGCTCATCAGGAAATTCAATTTACATTTGGGCTATTGTTGAACGGTTTTTTTGCGTTCAACAGATAGGTCTCTGTGTTGAAGTATTCTGCTTTGGCATTAAAAGCCATATGAATATAAATGAAACCAGACCAAACCAGTATGGCTTTCACTTAAGTGAAAGGTGGTTTGTGCTGGCCTTGAATTCAGAAGAAGGGGGCCTCAGTCTAATCTGGAGAGTTGTTCTAAGAAGAATCTAGCTTCTGCATAGTGTAGAAAGCTGACAATGTGTGAAGCTGTTTATCTTTCTTCATCTCCAAGCTGTAACTGATTGCCAGATAACAAGAGTCAATTCAGGGTAATAAGAGAATCAGAGATAAACATTGAGTTACGGGGCTTGATTCCATATTTATTGTGAAAGAAAAATATGTCTGATCTGTCAAGCTTTTGTGTTTGGGTCTGCGGCGCTCCTCTGTGTAGTCTAACAGTGTTCAAGGTAGGGATTGTAGTACCGGAGTATTGCCAAAGATGCAGTTTCAGAAGGTGAAGACTTGGATGCAACTCTCTGCTAAACTTTTCTCCTAAAATATCAGTTTTACTGAGGTCTGAGGAAGGATTTGGTTAACTGGATCATTTGCAAGTATTTGTCTGTTTGGGGGCATGGGCCTTGGAGTACAGGTGTAGTTACACTTCATTGTTTTCTGGTCACTGGTTCTGAAAAATTCAAACTACCGTGGAGAATCCTCTGAATCCTGACATCTGTTTTGCTAGGGCAGAATTCAGTATAATTGATTATACCAAATACCGTGAAAAAGTTTGTAGTTGCTTCTCTGATTTATAACTGGCTTTTGACATACCCTATTGCTTAACAAAATCTTGGAGGAATTTGGAGTTCTTTTCAAAAGAGTTCTTGCTAAAAGTGTCCTTTTCAGGACAAGATATCTGTATATTTTATGTTAGTTTTTAGACAAGAGGCTCTGTATAGTTCTGATGAATTAATGTGGAGGATACCATCACTCCCAAAAAATACAACAGCTAGAAAGTGTTGGTAACTTAAAAACAAACCCAATCTATTAGATGAAGCATTCAAAAATGTGTAGTGGTTACAAGAAATAAAGAGCAGTAGTGTTTTTAGGGCTCTTCTGTGAATTTCCGTTAATCTCCCAGGTGTGCACTTTGGAAGATAGGAGAAGTTTAAATGGCAGTGGGTGGTAGCAGTACCAATCTTTCCTTTAGCATCATGGCAGATGATGCCCTAAGTACCTGTATAATGTGATCGCGTGTCCTTTGAGTTGGTGAGTTGGTTTTCAGGTGTAGGAACGAAGTGCATTTGAGTAAGAAGTCTGAATATATTTTCAAAACTGTAAGTTACGTTAGTCTTGTGGGCAGCAAGGCATTCTGGGAGCAGGAGAATTTATAAAGTCTGGTGTTTAAAAAAATTATATGTTACTTACATATAATAGATAATTTTTATAAGAAAATTTTTTTGTCCCTTACATGAAATGCCCTAAAGCTGACATTACCTTTAAAAGTAGCTAACTTGTGCTGAGAACTGAAGGATTGTACAGAACTGTGTGTTTTTGAAAAAATGGCTCTGTGTCTGGGAGTAATTTTAAATTACAACATGAATGAGGAAGGCGGTTCTTGGGATTCTTACTGGGATTTTCTCCCTGTTGAAAGAAGGTTTGAATCCAACTTTTCTGTCTTGTCTTCCATATCAAATCTCAAAGATGACAGAGCGTGTAGTGCTGTTTGCTTCTGGATATTTAACAATAGCAAAGACCAAAACAATATAAGTCTCCCAAACATAACAGCAAGAAAACCACTCCAGCAGAAATAGTGAAGAGAATACAGTGCATTCATTAGTGTGTGTAGGGTCCAAAATCTGGGCAAAAACAAAAAAAGGGTTATAATTCGTGTGTGCTGGGGATTGCCCCTCTATGTGCTACATCACTGTTCTGACCAGTGAGTTAACCTAGGGATGCTGATCTGTTTAGTGCATTACTATCTAGACAAAATACGAGCCCTGCAGTAGCAAGTTTACCCTGCAGTACTTCAAATGATGCTTAGCAATCCATGGAGATTATTTCTTTTCCATATTTCATAAAATAAACAATATAAGGTGTGATAGTAGCTGTTCATGTAATGTACACATGGTTTTGTAATTGCTGGAGTTACATCAGTACTTCTAAGTAAGCTCTGAACTTCTGTGGGTAGTGACTCTCAAATAGGGTCATAAATCAAAATACTGCTAGACCTGCTTCATTAAATGGTTTATTTCGGTGAACAAAAATTGTTTTTTTTCAGAGTGATATACACTTAAGCACTTTTACTGTTATGAAGCAAAATAATGATCATTTAAACTTGCCTGAGAACTCTGGTGTCTTTAATTTCTTATGCTCTTTCAGAGTAATACTTTCCCGTTAAGGTATAGATTATGTATATACTGGGAAAGGTATGCTGTACACATCTGCTTTAGAAAAAAATACATCCTTACTGCACAGTCCATTTTTGTGTATATGAGAAGTGTAAAATTTGTTATAGAAACTCTTGAAAGCAGTACACAAACACATTTTAGGAAGGAAGAGTTTAAAGAGGATTACTGATTGTTCTGTGCTCAGCATACACATAGTAAAACAGTTTTTAACCCATAGAGTTTACAATCTAAAGTGTATAGAAATTGGAGGAATTTTTACTAGGCAAGTTCAGAAGCGGTGTTAAAACTGCGGATAAGCCAGCTGCATTTTCAAACTGTGTAAATCCCCTGTGCTGCTGGAAGAGTCCTCCAGCTCCGTACATGGCTGTGTGTGGGTAAACTCCCTGTGTCTAGAAACAAAATGTGGTATCCTCAACCTGCCAGTTGTGGTTTGATTTTTCAAAAGAAGGCTGTGCCACCAACACACTTCCTGAATGTCTCCCTACTGACTGGTTTTGTCTTGGTGTGGTTTTCTTCCATCAGAGGAGGTCTGTTACCAGGCCCTGTGGTAAAGGAGTGCTGACACCACACTCGCCATCATCTGCCTTCCCACAGGAGCAAGGGCAGGTTGAATTGGCCGAATAGAACCAGGGCTTTCCCTAGAGGGGAGGTTAGCTGCATGGCCAGGAGTGGCCAAAATGTCTGGTACAGGAAGATCTGTCTAGTTCTTGAATGCTAAAAGTTTTGAGATACCCTAGAGCCATATAAGAATGTGTCTTCTGACTTAATAATAGCAGGGAAAAAGCTACATTGACGCCTTGGTTGTGAGAATGTTTAGCTGATGCGTAGAGGTTCATAATAGCACTTAAACTGATGAAAACAGAATTTCAAAGGCCTTTCTTCATAGCACCAGTCCTTCCTGAACTGCTGTGTTGTCCTGTGGGACTGAAAATCACCAACCTGTTGTGTCTTAGTTGAAAAAATTGAGGCCGTATCACTGTGTGGTACTTGAGGGATATACTATTAAAATAGTGCATAAAGACTATGTCTTTAAGTATCTTATTTAAAATAAAGCAGTTGGAATGTTTTCAATTGAAGATACACTGAATGTTCAAGTAGTTGAAAAGCTAAAGCCAAAGAATGCAGTTTGTGTAAATACGGAAGACTATTTGTCTAGATCATCTTTCAGACTCATTAAACAGCCGTAAGTGATTTAAATACAAATTAGAAAGCTGCACATCATGTTGCAGCCTACTCATGTAGGCTGAGCTCATCAGAAACTCCTTTTGTTCCTCCATTTCCTTCCACCTTACTTTCCCTGCTGATTCCAGCAGCACTGCTTCACCCCATTTAGCAGGCAGGGCTCTGTCAAAGCCACCACCTGCGCAAGGGTCTCTGTTACTCTTGGCTCCTTTTTATTGCTGATCCTGCACCTTCCTTCTCTGCTCTTCGAGCCTCCATATAACACTTCATTCCCTTGCAAGTGTTGAGGACTGTGATCTGCCTTCTGATTTTTCTTTTTTTCCTGTGATTCCTACTTGTTGGTCTTGGACATTGATAGTCTAACCATTTCAATATATGGAAAACAAGAGCATTGCAGGATGCATTGCAGAATTGGGAGGTTTTATGCTGGAAAATATTTTGCTCCTGTCAGCTAGTTTTTAATCTATAAATAATTGCCTGGTTGGCGTATTGCATGCTGCAGACTCTATGTCTCTTACACGCTTCTAACAGGTTCTAGTTTTCACCAGAATTGACAAGGCTATTCTGATACACAGAACTTTCCACAAATTTTCTGTAATTAATTGAGTGCATTGGTTATTAGGTAACAGATGGTGAGTCATTGTCAAGTTGAGGATATAAATCCTTTCTTTGCATAGGCCAGTGGTATGTCTGGCTTGTTTGTAAAATACTCCACTGCAAATATTATGAAATAATGATGAATTTGTGTATCTTTTTTTAGGAGCAATGGATGAGCTTCATAGCCTGGACCCAAGAAGACAAGAATTGTTAGAGGCAAGATTTACCGGAGTAGTAAGTGGCAGCACTGGGAGTACTGGAAGTTGCAGTGTTGGAGCTAAAGTAAGTCCTAAGATTAGTCTTTCAGATCTGCCATCTCTGAAATATTTGTCTCACACTGTCTCACTTGTGTATTGTCCGTGTGCTTTACTTGAAAAAGTAGTGGGTTGGAAGAGGCTCTTAGGAAAATTCTGGTTAGTCTTCTTTGTGATAGGATTGTTTATCCTGAACCTTTCTGTAACATGGACATTGAATGGTTCTTAAAAACACCAAAGAATGAGCTTATCCAGGCTCTTCTGTGGTTTCACTGTAGTGCATATGTGATCAGAGGTGGAAGTTTTTCTCAGTATTTAAGTGGAATTGTCCCTTCTGCAGAGTGCCATCTACTTACAGTTCAGCTTGAAATAGACACAGGGAACCTGGTGTGATCTCTGTTTTTAAGATTAAAGTTTTTTGAAGATAATACATCTCGGTTAACAATTTATTTCAGCATTTCCTGACATTGATACCAGTTTTGCCTGCTTTCACTGTAGACTTTCTGCAGTCTGTCCATTATTATCTAAACTGGGATGCAACACTTGAGGAAGAACCTTATGAACATTGAGTAGCAGAACTTAATTACCTTCCATGTGTTGTATATTACCCTTCAGATGATACATCTGCAAAATAGATTTGCTTTTATTGCAAATTTTGTTCAAGTTACTAACTTCAGCTTCCAAGACTCATTTCTTCAATACTATTGCCTAGCCAGGAGTACTCCATTTTGTATTTGTGCATTTGAATGTTCTTCATCAAATGTACTACTTAATAAACTGATAATAAAAAGATGTAATGCTAATATTTTAGGCACATTTCACTTGTGGTCAAAGTGTTTCTGAATTTTGTTTCCAAAGTGTTTACAGTGCCCTCATATTTTAAGTATTTTACACAAACTTGTAGTATTTTTTACTTCCTATGCTATATTGTCGTTACCAGTACAGATTACAGAACAAAATACTTCCTGATGGCAGACATTGATGAAATACCTGGAGACACTGATGACTATTAACAGACTATAAAGAACTGAAATCATTGTATAGTAATCTTGCATCATATCTTCTTGTTTTTGAGAGACATGAAGGTAACTGTCACAAAGCTGTAAAAAGGTGGTGTATCACTTGTTACTACCATCTTAACCAAAAAGTGAGTTAAATAGCTAGGGGAAGGAATGAAGTTGGGTCAACACAGTGAGGTTGATGCACTCGTTATTTGCCTTCTCATTATGACTGCGAAAGTGTATACTTGCCACATCTTATGGTTAAAATTAGAGAAAAACACAGTCATTCTGGCCCATCTTTATTTATTCCTTGGATTCTCTAGTAGTGCTTACACCCCTAATTAATTAGCTCATTATAATAGCTCAGGTAGTTGCTCATAATTCAAATTTCTATTTGTCCTTTTTCATTGCTAGATCTGTACCTTCATTTAGCTTGTGCGTTTTGATACAGCTGTTTTGGTCCCTTGCCTTGTTGCCAGTTTTTTCCTCCTCATAATCTGTCTCTTTGTGTAATACGTTTTCTATAAGGCATTATGTTTCTTGGGGTTCCTCTTCCATAAACTTTGATCCCTGTGAGTCACTACTTACCATTTCCACAAATCTGTTCAAGTCTTTTTTTGTTGGTTGTTGTTCTGTTATTTTGCTGTTAGCCAAATTACATTCCAGTTTCACATTATCCGTTTGTTCATCATATTGTCCAGAAAACCCCCCGAAATTTAAAATAACTAATTTCCTTTTTCACTCTGCCATGTAAAACATAATTTTTTTTGTCCCTGATGCTTTCCAAGTTCTGTCTCATTCAGCTGATTTCCAAATGCATATCTGGATAAAGTGGTTTTAATACTATCAAATGCTTTGATAAGTATTTGCAGAAGATACTACTAGCAGTGTTTTCTGGTAGATGCAGATCCTCGTCTAAGACGCTGTTGTGCTTACCTCCTAGTCCTGTGATTTATTACACCATCAGTAAAATGACAATTATATTAGTTTTGTTAGTATTTCTTTTATTTGTGACCATTCAGTGTATCTGTGCAGATAACATGAAGTGTAGTAGCTGATCTGGGCTGTGTTTGGAAAATGCTTTTTCTTTTAAATACAGTCTTTAGTCTTGGTGGGGGATGTTCAGAGGGGCTGAGATGATTTTCGTTAAAAAACCTGATTAAACCCTTTTGAACTGATGTGCAGAGGTAACTGGGAAAATGTGATGTATGATATCCATTGGTCTACTTTCACTTTGAAGGTCAAAGTGAGAAAAATTCTTCGTATACAAACCCAAATTCACACGTACCAAATTCTTGTTTTCCTAAACAAAGCAATACAGAACTTTCAGCTGCACTTACTGGTTATTTTTGAAATATTCTAGGTCATTATATTCTTCTAGTAATTACATTGAGATGGAGTCTTATTTATGAGGACTGCTCTTTTGGAAGAGTATGTAGTTCTGCTGAAGAGCTTTGGAGTTGTTTGGGGAGAACAGCCCATCACCTTCAAGCTTTTTCAGTAAGCAAGGCTAGGAATAAAGGTTATATTGTTATCTTAGCTGACTCCAATGAGCACGTGCTGAGACATTGCGGGGAAGAACTACACGTAGGCATTTCTGAACTAGAGACCACCCTGGGCGGGGGAAACATACGTGGAAATTTTGTGGGTTTGAGATGATCTGGTTATTCAGAAGATGTCACAGATGAGTACTCTCCTGCAAATTGCTACAGTGCTGGAATTTAATGCTTTGAAGCAAACTTTGCCTTGGAACTGGTTGTTTCACTTCAAAGTATTTAAGTATTTGTTCTGCCTTCCTGTATAGAAGAGAACAATCCAGCAACTGGTTTTTTTCTTTCATTAGAAAGATACTCTACTAATGATGACTCCTTATTATAATGTCCTTGGTACCATGCTGTGTTCAAAAGATCTCTGAATAAGTCAGGCTTAGTAAAATTCTAAAGAAATACTGTAATTTGGGACTATTTCACTATTGGGGTATTTTTTTCTTTCCTCACTAGTGTAAACTTGTTACTTTGGGGGAAATAATTTGTTTTAAAAATGCAGAGTAATACTGTCAATAAGTTTTAATTTTCTGTCACTGAATGGATTAAAAAAGTAACCTTTGCAATTGGAGAAAACTAAGGCTTTTTTTTTTAAAATTTGAAAATTGAAAAATTTTAGTAGTCTCCAGCACTTTCAGCAATAATGGCTTTTTAAACCCATTCTCTGGAATAATGTGGTGTGTTTTTCATTGGCTGTTTAGCTATTCTCGAGTAAAACTGAAATGTTTTAAAGTGTTCTAGTGTTTTACTTGGCTTAAAAGCAGTAAAAATTCAGAATTCACTGTACCCTCTGAAAATATTCACCTGTCAAACTTATTGCCCTTGCAAGTCACAAGTGCTCTATGGTTAATCAATTTTTCTATCCAAACATGAAATGACTGTTACTCGTAACCCTATGTGATGATAGTGGATTAGCTGTTTTCGTAAACTGTATATAATGTTGAGTATTTTATTTGTCTCGCTAGGCCTCAACAAATAACGAGAGTTCAAATCACAGCTTTGGAAGTTTGGGATCTTTAAGTGATAAAGAATCAGAGGTAAGTATATGGTGCAGATTCATTATTACCTCAGAATTTGAATGTTAATGAGTCATATTGTTATATTTATATTTTTATATTCTACTTTCCCTTTTAAAGTAAAATGCAAACTGCTCGGCTAGATAGGAAAAAATGTAAATTGCTAGAAGACTATCTCTTGGAGGAGGAAAAATGCCAGTTTCTTTGGATTTTTGGTCATGAAGCAAGCTGCTTCTGCTTTATTATCTATGTAGTCATGCTGTGAGGATACATACAGCTTTTGGAGCTGAAGATGCTTAAATAGTTTGCTGTTTTTCATAGGTAATAAGTGTTTCATCAGTGCAGATAAACTTTGACTAGTCTTTGGCTGAATCTTTGAAAATATTCTGGAAACTAGTTTATTATATTTTCTTTTAAAATATAGATTTATTCCAAGGACAGACAGTAGCCATTATCTGCATTTGTAAAAGCTGCCGTTGTCACTATGTATTTTCTTACCTAAAACAACTTTGTAATCCAAAAAAGGATTCATACTTTTATTAGGTTTTAATGTGCAGAGGGCAGACTTGCCTTGTTTAGATCTTCCTTAGTGATGAGCATTGATACATTGCACTAATTCAACTCTTAGAATTCACCTCTTTGGGGTTGGTGAGTCCCTCTGAGAGCTTTGCCTGTGTACATCACAGTTTGCAGGGATAAGATCATACCCATTGTAACGAAGAGCTATTTGTAGCTGAGGCCAGACCTGCGTTTTTGTCATGCTGGAGGGAGAGTTGTTTGGAATGTGCTGTTGATGTTATTTTCACATGTCAAAGCTTTAGTTTGGGGCCTGATTGTTCATTTGCTCAGTCACTATGAGATGCTGTCTGATGTTTGCTTTGATACAGGGCTGCCCAGCAAGTGAATTTGGTTGCTTCCCAAGACTGATACCTTATTTATAAAAGTTCTGTGTGTGAGATTGGTTTTCCTCATTGGAAAAATCTCTGCTATGTTTTTTTTTCCCCTCACCTTTCCCAGCTGGATTATGCATTCAACTGCATAGACTATTTTCTTAACCAGAAGATTCTGTCTGCCTGTTGTTTTTATTCATGGATTTTCCTAGAAATACTTTGGGCAGTGATGCAGTTCTGATGTAGGTGTGGGAATGGAAATGTGCTGCAGTAGCCTGCAGGCTATGATGCATTATTGCAATTCCTTGACAGAAAACTGTGTCTATGAGTATTAGAGGCATCTCAGCACACTGACTTTTTGGTGTAGGAAAATGTTATTTTACAATTGTATACGTGAGATGCAGAGACAAGGTTTTTCCAAGGCATGTAGGTTTGAAAGTCTTTGCACAGTGTTTTAACCTCAAGAGAGGTTTGTGCTTTTGGGTAGTGATAATATTTTGTTTTATAAATATTCTAAAACTTGTGCTCTAAAACTGAAATAGACTTCTTTTACTGAAATGTCCCTGCTCAGAAAGAGCAGGACAGAAGTCTAGTGTTCCATTCCACGTTGAGTAGTGAAATACAGTTTCTTGACTCTTTTTCAGAAGTTCTTGGCTGTATTCCCTTAAATTATAATAGCATATATGTTAATACATTTTTATAGTTTTGTTCTTAAAATTACATCTGGTTGCTTATATGCTGCAGTACTATAGAAAGTAATCTGTAGTTCTTAATTGATGTGGGGATGTTTTTTTTGCTTATTTGTGTGGGGGTTTTGTGTGTACGTTGTTTTTTGTTTGTTTTAATGGTGTAGCCTTGAAGGTTTCACAGTAACAGTGATGGTAATGTGGAAATACAAAGACCTGCTCATTCTGCAATCAGTGCCATCATTTGATGTTAAGAGAGCACTGTTGTATTACAGTAGGTTTGGGGAGAGAAAAAAAAATAGAAATGCAAATCTCAGAATCATTGAAATTAATTTCTAGCAAGAACGTCAGCTCCTGATCAAATTGTGATGGTACATTCATGGCATTATTCTGTGCTTTCATCATGAACTGGCATGTTAAGAGAGAGTAAGTCTTTCACACTTAGTTTTTAAAAGGAGGAAGGCTTCCCCCACACACCACTTTTGTTTCTCTGGTACGATCTTTTCACATAAAGTATTGCAGAAAATGCAACTGTTAGAAGTGTAGTCTCTTTTTTTCTGTCTGATGGATGTATGAAGATGGACAGATTATTTTAATAATAGTTTTAATAGAAGTAAACTTTGATCTGCAAAATAACTTGCAAAATAACAGGATTTATTCTGGATTCAGTTAAGCATTTTGAGCAGTAAACATTAGCTGGATATTTGATTTTAATATCCAGACCAGTACTCCAGTTGCTTTATAAATGTATAGATTATTTTTATTTTATTAAATGCTTTGTTGCTGTGGTGCATGGGTCTTAATCTGAGTGGCTTTTAGCTACTTGTAGTTAAGATATAAACCCTAAATTGGTTATCTCAGATTGTGAACAAGTGTCCATGGCAGTCTTCCAATACTTTGGCCTTCCCCACTGTTCCTCATTAAAATAGTTCGCACCTCCTTGTTTTAGTTGCAAATACATTCTTTTATTTATGACTAGTATTTTCTGTTCTCTAGAGATTGAGTTATTTAAGGGAGGACAACTTTGCCTGTGGCTTGATTAGTCCAGTTTGATGAGTTATTTAAATGGCTTGCTCAGCTTGCTTGTAGCTGTTTAGTTGTTGCAGTTTCCAATAATACAGAACCCTCCTTATAAATGTAATTTCAGAAGTAACTAAAGTTTTGATCTAATTAGAATTTAAAATGTGTTGCATAGGAAAACAGCACTCCTGTATTTGTTTGCTGTAGTTGTAAAGCTTTGGGGGAGGGTAGGATTTAGAAGAAAATAGTAGTGGAAAACTAGGTACTCATTCCTTATGCATATGAAAAACATTAAAAACTAAAACATCGTAGCTGCTAGACATACTAAAGATAAGTGTTGAGATACAAAAAAAAAGGTTTGATTTTATTGCACATTCTTTTAATTTTTTTCTTCTACAAAAATACCTTCCTGAATTATGTAGTTAACAGTTCTACAATAATGATAGAAGATATTTAACTATATGTAAAATATCCAAAAATATTTATCTGAGTGTTTTTTAAAAGGAGATTAAGTAGTTAATAATTGGTACTTAGAAATGTTTATCTTCTAAAGCAGGATGTGAAAACCCAAGATTTAAAACTATAAATGTGAAGTGAAGACTCAGAGAAGCACATTGAAATTAAGGGGAAGACTAGGATCAGGGCCACTCTGTATGAGGTTCTACTGATATGTCAAGCTGTGTGTGACTTTACAATTAGTGTTGGATAACCACAAAACTACTTGGTCTTGCCTATGAAGTAGCAGGATTTTAATCTAAACCATGGCTAGATGTAAATACTCCTCAGGTGACAGAAAGCAGCTTTGTTTTTCAGGAGGATACTGCCTGGCCCCATTAGTCTTCAGTTTCTTGTAACTCATGTGATTCTCTTCATTAGGAAGGCTTTTGGAGAATATTTTTTAGTGATTGATGTATGCTGCATATTACCACATGAATTTTGTGCTTAGAAAAGGTGAACATGACCTTGTTGGATAACCTCATTAATAACCTCATTAGTGTGCTAATACCTTCTAGTTTGGAAGGTTAAATTAAACACTGAAAGAAATCAGAAGAGCTTAAAGAAATAGACATTTATGGATTATTTGAGTTTTAAAACTACAAACCTCTTTAAATGTCTGTTTTTTAAATACAAGTCGCAGCAGTTGGAAACTAATTTTGGTGGAGGAAATCTTAAATGTTTTGTCATTAATTAGCTCTTAAACAATTTTTTTTTTGTTTGATATGGTAGGTAAAACTGACTACATTAGAATATAAGTGCAAAATTAAAAGCTGGAAAATTAGAATAACATCAAAATTCTTGGTCAGGTAGTTTCAATTTAGTTTGTGGAAAGATGGCTTAACACTTCCTATTTAGCTGGCAGTAATTGTGAATTATTAAAGTAATATTTCTAAGCTATGCTTTCTGTTTTTCAAATCATACAGTCTTGAGATAACTTCATTTCTGGGAATCTGTGTTGTATAGTTTGCTAATGTATGATAGCACTGCACAAGATGCAGATGTCAGTTGGACAAGTTTATTTAAAATAAAATGTGTTGAATTTGAACTTAATTTGTAGCCTGATAATACAATAGTTATAACGGTAAAACTTCCAAAGATGTTTTTATGAAGCTATCCACATAACTCTCATAACTTATGAAAAATACATGGGATAAGTAAGACAGACCTTTCTTGTTCTGTTGGTTCTTTTATAGACTCATCATTTTATACAGATCACAGGTAGCTTAAAATGGTTCTTGCCAAAATAAATACTTTAGGATATTTGTAGTAAATTTATATTTGAAGATGTCCATGTGAAGATTTTGGAACCTAAACATCCTTGAAATGCTTTTAGAGATGGTTGAAATTTGAATTTTGTTATAATTTGCTGTGTTGAGAAAGCATAAAATGGTAAAATTATATTATAATGAAAAAATGAAGCATCTTATCACTAATGTAAAATTTAGTCTAAAATATTAGGGACCTTTGATTTTTTGATTGTAAAATAGTTCATGTAATGGCTCCTTTGCTTTCTGCAGTTACATATGAGGCACCATGAAGACTGAATACACACACACATTGCTGCAGGATGTTCTTGAACCAAAGCAGCTTTTATCATTTAACTTAAATTGAGGAAACTAACTGGTTTGAATCCTCAGATCAAAGAAGAGCAAATATAATACAGAGATGCTTCTGATCACAACCCCTTCTTGTTATCTGTGTTGTAGATGCTGATTGTAATTTCTAGGCAACTGTCCATAAAACTTATTCCAGAAATGTTAACAGATAACGTATTTTTTCCACTTATAATTGATGTTTTTCTTTCACTTCCTTGAGATAAATGTATAATGGAAAGGGTAGGATGACACTTTCCAAGTACATAGATATTAAAATTTTGAGCAATTGCTATTTTTCCTCTTTTACTTTCTTTTTTATCCTAAGCAGATTCTAGAAATCTGTACAGGTTTTATGAGTTTGGAGGTGTTGTCTGCACTTCTGAAACAACATAACATTATTGGCTTCCTATTGAAGCACTAGAACTTTGTGTTAATGCTATGGCAACATATAGAAAACACCATCAAGGATCAGGTTATTTCACTTAAGTATTAAGCTTTAAAACCCCCACACTAAAATATGAAGATCTTGGTAAAATGTAGCCATAAATAAAACAAAAGTTGGGTGTTCATAAACACTAGAATGGATGAAAAGGTATAATTGCATAAAAGTTAATATGTGGAATTGCCTTTTGGGAAATAATTTAAGAATTATTTCTCACTTTCTTAAAGATCTCTTCTAGCTAGTACTTACTTGATTGACCAAAGATCATATTATCTAGTTTAACGATGATCTGAAATTACATACCTGCTTAATTGCAAAATCATGTTTTATGAATGAGGATTTAAATTTATTTCACAATAGTATAGCAATAATATAAATAACAGCTCTGTTGCTGTGGTTGCATCATGTTCTTTTTGTTGTTTGTAGACTCCAGAGAAGAAACAGTCAGAACCTTCAAGGGGAAGAAAAAGAAAAGCAGACACTCAGAGTGAAAGCAGCCAAGGTAAACTGAATGGGAAATTAATTAGATAGTGATTGCATGTAACAAAATGCTGACTGTTGGCCTTAAAAATTCTGTATTTTTGCCTGCATAAGACAGATGTTAGGTTTTGGATGATAAATTCCATATTCTCCTCCCCATCCCGTTTGTCACTGGAAGGGGTGGGCAAGTAAAATGTGAACTGAACTGGTAATAACCCAAAATAATCATGAGCAACTGCATGTGTAACTTGCAGCTATGCCACAATGCTGTATTCTTTTTAAGAATTATAGCAGCTCTTCTTGTGCAAAATACCTTTGTGGTTTGTGTTTTCAGTAGGTAAAGAGAAAAAGGGATTATAGATTACAGTATCTAATTGCTTGTGTTTACAGGTATATACAAAACTTGCATTTTATTCTTTCTTTTCTATGGAGCACTGTAGTTGTCTAGAGACATGGGCAAATCGGGACGAGACTGATTTCTAATTTAATATTTACAAGGTTTATTTTTTGTTGTTCCTCTCTTTAATGTGACTTTTGGGGGAGGAATGATGGAAATTTAACTTCAAGGCAAAACTTCATCAAAGGGGAGAGGAAATAGTTCTGATAACATCTGTATTAGCTTTATTTTTTTTTTTATTCTAACTGAGCTAGAAAATGTCATTTCAAATAGATATCAATGGGCTCCATATCTGGAAGTCTTCATGATGCAACATGCTATTAGTAGAAGAATTATGTAGTCTGACTAAAATTAATTTCTTTGTAAGTGTTACTTCGTAGACACCTGCTTTGTTCAAAGAACTTGAATAAAATTTCCTATTTCCATTGTTCTAGTGGCCTATCCTTCCTGTTACTAATGAGAATTGAAATTAGAGATGATGGAAATTTTAGGAACTTTTTAACATAGAAAACATGATTATAATGTCTTATAATTACTGTTTTACTGTCAGCAGCCGTGAAACTAAATAGTGTGCACTGCAATATTCTCAAGGAACTGGCCTAAGAAATTGTAGCCTGTTGGAGTGGTACAGTACAGTTGAAGCACAGCAATACTGCTGTGGTATTGGAAAAAAGAAGCAAGAGTTCAGTCTCCTGTGTATTGCATACCCAGGATATTGACTTTGTAATATGTAAAACAATCCATAAATATTGGAGAAAACTATTGTTTAGAACATGGGGGTCACTGGAATGTGGGATAAAATTGGTGTCTCTTTGTAATTGGCTGTGCCAGAATGATGTATTCCTTCAGTGCAGAGTTCTGTAACATGACATCAAATAGATTTTTCTATACTGAAAAGGAATGCAGGCTGTCTCATTTATCTTCATGAAACTAAACTTTAATTTGATAAAGTGATACATAAGAATTAACCATGAAGACAGAAATCACTGGCAGAATTGTAGGGTAGGTATAGAACTGGCTGGAGGGAAGTAGCAGGACTATGTACACCAACTCCATAACTCCTGGAGAAGTTGTCTGTGTGCTTTCTAGGTCTTCGAATTGTACAGAAAGGGCTGACAAATGTTTCTGTTTCTTTGTGTTATTTCTTAGTGACACAGTGTTACGCAACAGTGCCACTATAGAGGTATATTGGACTAGAATTTATCAGGCCTGGAACAGTAGACAAGCTTGAAAATCTTTACTAAAATGTCCAAAACTACATTTTTGGATCTATGGGTAATGATCTCTTAATTTATCACAGAAGTTTCTTTCTAAAGTGAAAAGCTTTGAACAACAGTCCATTTCCAAGATGTCTCCTAAGAGATAGTCTGGCCTGTTGTAGTGGGTTAACCCTGGCTGGACACCAGGTACCCACTAAAGCCACTCTCTCCCTCCCCTCTGCAGCTGGACAGCGGAGAGAAAATACAGCAGAGGACTCAGGACTTAAGAGCTAGGAGAGGTCACTTGCTGATCACCATCGCAGGCAAAATAGACTCAAAGTGTGGCTATTGATTAAATTTATTACTGACAGGATCAGATCAAAAGACTAAGAAGTAAAATAATCTTAAAAACACCTTCCCCCCACCCCTCCTTTCTTCCAAATTCTACCTGCTCCCCCGCAGCAGTGCAGGGAGGTGGGGGTTGCAGTCAGTTGTTGTTTCTGCTGCTGTTCATGGAGGGGAGTCCTTCCCCTGCTCCCCTGGGGTCCTTCCCATGGTTGTCAGTCCTGCATGAACCTCTCCAGTGTGAGTCCTTCCCACGGGCAACAGTTCTTCACAAAACTGCAGTCCCATGGGTCACTTCTCCACGGGGTGCAGTCCTTCAGGCACAGGCTGCTCCAGCGTGGGTCCCCTACAGGGCCACAGGTCCTACCAGGAAAACCTGCTCCACTGTGGGCTCCTCTCTCCATGGGTCAGGAGGAACCTGCCAGGACTCTGCTCCAGCACAGGCATCCCACGGGGTCACAGCCTCCTTCAGGCATCCACCCTCTCCAGTGTGGGCTCCTCCACAGGCTGCAGGGGGATCTCTGCACCCCGATGGTCCTCCATGGACTGCAGGGGCACAGCTGCTCCACCGTGGTCTGCCCCACTGGCTGCAGGGGAGCCTCAGCTCTGGTGCCCCGAGCACCTCCTGCCCCTCTTTCTCCCCTGCCCTGGGTGTCTACATTGTTCACATGTTCTCGTTCCGCTCTTCCCTTGCCGCAATTTTCATCTTCGCAGTGACTTTCTTTCCCTTCTTAAATATGCTATCACGGAGGTGTTAGTGTCATTCCTAATTGACTTGGCCTTGGCAAGGGGCAGGAAGCCCATCCTGGAGCCAGCTGACGTTGGCTCCACCAGACACAGGGGAAGCTTCTGGCAGCTTCTCACAGAAGCCACCCCTGTAGCCCCTCGCCACTACCAAAACCTGGCTACAGAAACCCAGTACACCTGTACAAGAGACAAATACAGACTTGAGATTTATCAGTCATCTTAGGGCCCAATAAAGGAAAGCGTTTGTGCATTGGTAAGGTGTAGGTGCAATCTCTGGAATACCACGTATGGGTCAGGTCCTCGTGTTGAAGAGGAGTAATTCAAATTACTGCTCCTAAAGTCTTAATACGTTTAAGATAAAAGAAATTCTAATCTAATTTTCTGGTGTTTATTTCCTTAGTTAACCCTGTGAGTTATCCAGTTCTTAATTAAGTTAAGAGGACTGGAAACACTTGTCATCCTCCATGCCCACACTATTACTGGCACTTAGAGAAATCCTTAGGCAGAACATTTGGGCATAATAACTCACCTGGATTATATAATGCTAGTAGACTTGATTAATGTGATATTTTGGAAGTGGATGAACTTAGAGATAGTGCTTGAAAAGGGGAGGGAGTTAGAACTAAAAGTTTAATCTGTAGAATAAAAGATGTTTCCCGTTATCTAGCAGAAGTCTAGGGTTACTGCTAAGTCTACAGTAAGGTGGTTTAGGAATTGAAGTGTGACTTAATATCTGATTTCTCAATGCATGGAATATGCAAATCCCTTTGTTGTGGCCAATCCTTTAATTAAAAACTACATAGGAATATCATATATTACCATGTCAAAGAAAACCAATTTGACAGGTGGTAAGATTTTTCTATAATTACTTTATAGATAAAAGTGCAAGACACCTCTATAAGTAATTTATTTAATCAATTCTAATGTATTTGTTGCAGGAAAGAATATTGGGGGACGTGGTCACAAGATTAGTGACTATTTTGAGGTAAGGATTTTGTGTGTTTGTAAAATTTACTTTGGTTCTAAAATTTACTTTTAGCTTTATTTGGATGTTACAGAGTTTCATTTGTAATGAACAGGCCCCTTGAGATGTTTTTTTTTTCTTTATTGAAGATTCTTGAGTATTAAATCTTGATGTAGAGATGCAGCCTTAACTAAAATGCAAAAACCATTTTCTTTCGCACTTTTCCTTAAATGGCTCAAGGCTAAACTAATAAAAGTAATACAATCTGATTTACAAATTCTTGTACAGATGAGCTGTATCATTCAATAGATGTGTAGTGTGTTTTGATAAGATTGACTAATTGGAGGGCCATGTCTGCTCTACAGTACCAAGGTGGGAACGGCTCTAGTCCAGTGCGAGGTGTACCTCCTGTGATCCGATCTCCTCAGAATTCACATTCCGCTCCTTCTTCTGTAAGTTTGTCAACTTCATAACTGCTGGAAATAATTTTATAGTCTAAAAATAGCATAATTGAAAATAATCTATTTTCAAGGGGAGAGTTTTCAAAGGAAGGAGTCCTTGGGAAAAGTTCATTCTTTCAACACTAAAAAAAAACGGGATCCAATTAAGTATTAAAACTGAATTTTTCTGTTAACAGCAAGACTTTGTTTTTCTTAAACATCTTTTTAAATAAATTATGTAAAATATTGAATAAATGTTAAAATGTTTTAATGACATCTATTCATAAGCCTCACACGAAAAGAGGAGGTTTTTACTTACTTATGAGGAAACTGAACCCCTAACTTGGGACTTTAAAAGCTCAGTTTTTGATAAATCTTTTTTTTTTTTTTTTTTTTTTTTAATAATTGAGTACCTAATTTACCTTTAAAATTCTTTGTTGGTCGTGCTAATTCATTTTTTTCCCCTTCTCATAAGCACAGTTTCAGTGCTCAACATACCCACATATTACTCTAAACGGCCGAAGAAATTTTACCATTGACAGAAAGGTTTATTTTCTCTGATGGTAGACCTTAACTTTTATTCCATGTACTTTCAACTTCAGGCATCCTCTTGCTCTTGCCAACAATATGGAGTGCAATACAGATTGTGGAATTTGGCTTGAAGAAAATCACATTCACACAAACTAGATTCATTAACAGGATTTGTGTTCTCATCTGCAGTAGCTTCCCCTTTCTGGTTCTCCCATGGGAAATAACCACTCCAAAAATAACTCACATTATTCTTGAGTTGTGAAAGCTCAGAATCAGAAAAATAAGTCTGTGCAAGACTGACATCACCTTATGTCAGTCTTGTATTGTCTTAAATCTTTCAGTCTGTTTCCCAAAAGTGACAATCCTAGTTTTCTCACAGAATGTATTGCGTCCTTTCTGAGCTGCAAGTGATATGTAACAGCATAGTGATAGCTCTCAGTGCAGTGCTCCAAGTAGTAGTTTATGTAATAGATATCTTGTTCCTCTATTCTCTGGGATTTTCCTGCCACGGGTTGTAACAAAGCTATGTTCATAATTAAATGTTATAGTTGTATCTAAAATACTTTGCTTTCATGCCTTTCAGGTTCGACAGAATAGTCCTTCTCCTACTTCATTAGCTTTCGGGGACCACCCTATCACACAACCAAAGCAGTTATCTATTAAAATTACTCAGGTAACTTTTTGAGTAGAGCTATCTTATATCACCTCAGGCTGCAGAAAAAAAAGGTAGTTACATTTATTTCATTGTCTTTTAACTTCTTCTAAAATCTTAAAGGCTTTCAAAAGCTTTGCTTTTTACAATTGCCGAAGCATTTTTCTATTAAGTTCAGCAGATTATAATTTAAATCTCTCTGATTTGTTTTGTATTCTGCATTTGCTTTGCTTTCCGCATTGCACTGCATGTGTACTTAGATGACCATGGCATTTGGTAGATTTTAGCTGTTGTGATCTTAGAAGTAGTGGCTGCTCTTTCAGGCAGTATTTGAATTGGCAGCTGCCAATGTCATGTTGGATTTAAAATCTGACACTGAAGGAGAAAAATGAGATGGTAATCAAAATGATCAAGGCAGAGCGCTGATGGAACTTTCAAAAGCTGTAAGCAACTCTTTTATCCTCTCTGCCATTTCTGACATAAGCTGTTCTGTATTTCACATATTAGTCAGAATAAGGTTACTTTACCTGTTGACCCAATACAGGGAATCTAAAGTATTTAGATGACATTTATGTTCTTGTCGTGTTTTTATGCTTTTTTATGAACAGTAACTTCTCAGTTAGTGATGAAATCTTTTAATACTGTTAGTGGTTTGTCCTAACTGTTCACAGTAGCCCTCTTGAAGAGGGAAAGCAGTTTGGAATAAGAACCTTCCACGACACTTCCAAAACACATAAAAATAAAATGTGCTGGTCTTGTTGAATGTTTTAAACTAGTTTATTTCTCTGCCTAACAAACATGAGAAAAGTAATGCTATAGTTGTTAAAGGAAAGGATAAATATTTGAAAATGTTCTTTTTAGACTGATCTCACAATGCTGAAATTAGCTGCACTAGAAAGTAATAAAAATCAAGACTTGGAAAAGAAAGAAGGTCGTATAGATGACTTACTCAGGGTAAGTGTTAGACGTGGGGTAAAGGTTATTTATTCAGCACAACAGCCAGTGAATATGAGGCAAATATTTTAATTTTTTTTTAAATTACTATAGGGTTACCTAAATTAAAAGGTATAACAAGTTTTTAATTTCTGTAAATTTTTTTCTTAAATCTGCGAAGTCTATATAATGAAATGTATAAGGTGTTTTTTTGGCTTCTGTGCTGCAACTTGTTAATGAGTAAATATGTTGTAGAGTTCCTGAAGGTACAAAGAAAGCTGATGCAATTTGCAGGCAGTTGATTAATTCCTTAAGTTCATATTACAGTTTCACTTAACGGGTGTTTTTTGGTTGTTCTAATGGTGAATAGCAGTTATCAGTGGAACAACTGTTGGTGGTTTCAGAATGGAAGTGATTGTGACAGAAATTATTACAGGCAATAAATAACTGCTTTTGATAAGAAAACTATGCTATACTGTGCTCTTAAGTTTTCAGAAAAAAACCCTTTAATGCTTGTGCTCTTGAAAGAAGCGTTGGAGAAATACACAGAAATATGAAATACAAACCAAACCTGTATTCACAAGCTGTAGTCTGTTCAGTGTTGATACGTGTACATACATAGGTACCTTGCATAGAAATATTAACCCAAGCAATCGTATATTGTGAAATTGTGCACGTAGACAGTTTTAACATGTTCAACAGTACGGAACAGACAACCTGAAACTCTTGTTAATAAAATCTTGTTTTAATCAAATAATACTGTTGTGGGATTTTTAAGGTAAAAAGTTAAATGTAATTGGAACATAGGGAACTTGTTCAACTTCCTACTCAGATGATTGAAACTTTTATCATTGTGATGATTTTGTTTCCTTTTAAATTAAAAGTGTTAGGATTTCACATGACTTCAGCAATCAGATATAAAGGATCTGGAGCTAAAATTAAACTTCCAGTTTAGCACTGGAGAGCTGGAAAAGAGATAGGTTCAGAACTTCTATATATTATTTATAAGCTGAATGCTTTGTAATACAGAATGCAGGACAGTGTAAAGGCAATAAAAAAGAAAGCAAGACATGCTTCTACAGATTGGGATAAACCTGTGAAATGAAATTTTTATATATAGATAGATAGATGTGTCTGTGCATGTTCCTTACTTTAGTTATGTGAAAGTAGATACCTTTATTTTCTGTGAGAGCTGATTTAAAAATTAGTCTTTCAATGTATCTTTTCATACTTTGTATATATCTGTTAGGCTAACTGTGATCTTAGAAGACAAATAGATGAACAACAAAAGCTACTTGAAAAATATAAAGAAAGGTTAAACAAATGTATTTCAATGAGCAAGAAGCTTCTAATTGAAAAGGTAAGTTTACTGCTTTTAAAATCTTTGTGATAAAAACTGGGAGATTGCTCTAGAACTCCATTATGATTCCTTCATTTTCACTTCAGCTTTTTCATGCTAGTCTCTTGAGAATGAAACTTCATATCCACAATCTCTATCTGGCAGTAATTTTATAAACTTAATTAGGCAAAATAAAATGTGGAGCCCTTTTCAGATCATGTAAAATATGCCTTTTTTAATTTAAGGATTTTCCCATCATAAGTAATTCAGCTATAGCAAAGCATAAAAGATAAGAATTTAGTATGTGACATATCTTTTGGACAAACAGCAACATCACAGTGGGTGAAAGAATTTCTGAACATAATCTGTTGTTGTGAGGAGACAAATAAAATCTTTCTGTGAGATACTTAAGTGACCGAGATAATTTTTGATGTAAAATGCCATGTTAGCTCAGAATTAATGGAAACAAGGAAATTAAGGTGACTGTTCACTTTCATACTATGAAAGAAATACTTACTTGAAATTAAATAACAATTCTATTTAATCTTGAAAAACAAGGATACCTTGTTTCTCTCCCTCTTCTTTAAAGTAGCCTTATTAAAAAAAAAAAGGTGACTAGAAAATCGGCTTATTACAAATTAGAATACAAAAAAGTTTTCAAACAGTCAGGTCTCTTCCCTAATGCTAGCTGCTGGATGCTGCTGCCAGCTACAAGGGCACAAACGGAGCCATTGGAGGACTGGGGAGAGTTTCCTCACTAGCATGTCATAAATAAATTATTACAGTTCTTTTTAAGTTGCAGCATGAGGGGAAGGCAAGGAAAAGATGCATCAGATCTGTTCAGCATGTTAGTAGGTGGGTACCTGCAGACTGAGAATATCACAAGGGCTGCTTGTTGTGAAAGGCTGTGCAGGCCCTTCTTCAGTCTAGAAGTCTCTTTGCACAAAGTTACTTCTTTCTGTCAGCTTCTCACTTTTCCTGTGTGTGTGTTATTTTGGGCCATAGGCATTTCTTATGAAGCACATATTTGCAATAATTAAAGAAGTTTCCTTCCATCAAGTGTTCACAGTGCTCTTTCTTCTGCTGATGGAGACTAGGCAGATTCAGTTGTTTGTCACATCCCAAGGATTCTTGTGGTAGCAGTGACTGGTTCTGAGAAGGGCATCTGCAAGTGAATATCTAATTGTTAATATAATTAATGTTATCTAACGTTAGTTAAGCTTGCCCACAGTGCTGTCCCACACAGAGCTCCCTGACCCAAGTCAGTTTGGTACAAGTAGTAAACTAGATGCTCTGCCAAGGACGTTTCCAGGCTAAGTGTAGTAGGTGCACTCCTTCTGATAATCTAAGTTGGCTCATTTATTGTATTAGACATGTACAGACAGAATCTTAATTATATGCCTCTATGATGCTGATGCTCCATCAGTTTTGCTGTATTTACAAATAAAGTGTTTTCTTAATTATGAGGAGCAGTGAACTTTGTAGGAAAACTGAGCCAAACTCAGATTTGTTGGGTTTTTTATGCCCAAATCTTCCTTAGTACTGATTCTGACAACTACAGATGTTTGAGTTCTGTAGAAATTACAGTAAATGGAGTAAAGTAGTAAAAGATTTCTTCATTTACTCTCCTTTTATCCCTGCCTTAGGAGGCTGTTGGAGGGAAAAAAACCTGAGCGTTTTATTGACTTTATGAACACTTTGGTGTTACTAAATATGATTTTTTTTGTTTTGTTTTGTTTTCTTAGAGCACACAGGAGAAGCTGGCAAGCAGGGAGAAGAGCATGCAAGACAGATTACGCCTGGGGCATTTTACAACAGTTCGTCATGGTGCTTCATTTACTGAACAGTGGACAGATGGCTTTGCATTTCAAAATCTTGTGAAGTTAGTCAATGTTCTTAAAATTCTCACTAATTGTTAGTTCCCTCTAGTGGATTTTTTCATTACTAATGTAGGATCGGAGCAGCTTTTCACATGTTATGTTTTGCTTTACCTTTTGAAGACTGAGAATATAGTACAGAACTCCATTAATCAGCTGAGGGAATACTAAAGCTGGGTGTCTTTGAAAGACACTTTGGCTTCACTTGGTTTTAACTATCCTTAGAAAAGCATGAATGTAATAAATAAGCAGCACGTAATTATTCAACTCAGCTTGTAGAAAGAGCTATAAAACTAATGTGGTGATTTTTCTAGAAGTTAACCATGTGTCACTGGTGGTCATTGGGGCAGACAAGGTCTGTGAAGTTCTCATTGATCATAGAGATGTGCTGCATCATCACAGTAGCAGCTTTTTTAGGCATCCTGCTCCTCAGTGCCATGAAAGAAGAGTGACAAATCTGGCAGCCTCACATAGGGTTCAGTGCAAGTGGATGGGGCAGAGCAACCACCTGTAAATGAGCTGCTCTAACAGGTGTTTCAGCAGAGATGGGGCCGAGGGAGAGGACGCTGGGAGACAGTTGCAGGGGGTAGTAAAATAATTGTGCAGTGCTTCAAAAAGTGTTCCTTGGTAATGAGTGTGATTCAGTCTTTGGAGATAGAGAGATACATATATTTTAAAAAGTAATTCACCAAGATTTTAGTTTTTGAAGGACAGTAGTCTTACCATTATGTGATTGCCTACGACATAGTTTTTCTAAAACAATCTTAAAAACAGACTGTTGATGTGTTTTGCATAAAAACTGTTGTTACCAAACAACCAAACTGATGATTTATTTGTCAATGGTCAGATCAAATTCAGTATTTGGCCTATAAAAATCAGTTATGTTCTCTATTGATTCTGTTATGGGTTTTTTGATGGTATAAAAGAAGGTATCAGCCAGCTCAGATAGATTTTTTTTTCTTTTACTAGTACAGAAGTCATGCATAACCCTTTCAAAACCAAAACAAAACAACCCCAAAACAAACCACCACATATTTAAAAAGTAATTTGTGCCATAACTTTAGCAAAAATTTGTTACCTCATGAAGAACACTGGCATTCATTTTCCTAGGAAACATTTTCACATTTACAGTAAGTTTTCTAAAATTTCTAAATGCCTTACCAGTTAAAAAGATAGTTCTTTAAAAAATGCAAATTGATCAAACTTTAATAAAGCTTTTTTTGGGGTTTACAGGCAGCAAGAATGGGTGAATCAACAAAGGGAAGACATTGAAAGGCAAAGAAAGCTCCTGGCCAAGCGAAAGCCTCCAACTACAAATAATTCTCAGGCACCATCTGCCAATTCTGAACCCAAGCAGAGGAAAAATAAAGCTGTGAATGGGGCAGAAAACGATCCCTTTGTTAGACCCAATTTACCACAGCTGTAAGTTTAACATTTCAATCACTCTTTTACATAAATTCTCAGATATTGTCTGTGTGCGTTCTATTCAAATATCAGCATAAAAAGACACTCAGTATATTCAGCAACTATATTCTCACTGAGGACTTGCTGATGTTAGGGAAATTTGCACCACTGTCTATGAAGTTGTTGCACAATTGCACAATTTATTTTTGGTAAAATCACCAGAGAAAGGCCCATCCTGTGTTTATGCAATGTTCCGTATGTTTTCCTGATCTAGAAGTGTCCTTATCCTGGCTTCCTACTCTTGTAATGTCACTGATACCTGTTGAACTTTTCTTTGACATTGTCTTAAGAGCTTCTCCTTTAGTTAGAGATGTTGGGTTTTTTTCCCATGTAACAGTATTTAATTGACAAGCTTTTTTCAGCTTTTAGTATTTGAAGACATGTCTAAAAACAAATGGAAAAAAATATCTTTTTTTCCCACTTCTTGATCCTAGATCCTGAGACCAACTGTCAGAAGTGAGTGATCCCACTTCACATATTGACAGTGTGGAAATTTTTTGTCATTGAAACATAAAAATTGAGAGCTATTAAAGAACTCTCTCTCTTCAAAGGACATTTTTTTCCTGGAGGCAGAAATGGTATAATTCAAGGCACAGAGAGATGTGTTCTTGACATTTAATTTGAATATTTTATGAAGTTGCTGCTTGAAGATACTCGTTACTGCCCTTGATACTTAGATGCTGCAGCTGATAGTTTATTTTTAAATAACAAGTAAATAACTAGGGTTAAAAAGACTAACACATTAATCTGTGTTACTTTCCAGAAGTAAGCTACATGTGTTGAACGGGGTCACCTGTCACCTCTCGTTTGTGGAGTTAGTAATTTATATCTCCAGGGGTGGAGGGTATATACATTACTCTGGTTAGAATATGTATGTTTGGACCATCGGGTTGAAGACAGCTGCATGTGTTTTGCATAATGCATAATTCTTAAGGTTCACATTGTGAAGTTGTTTTGCTGTGACAAAAATATAATGAAAATACAGTACTAAGGCTGGCAATGTTAACAAGTCTTGGTTAGTGTTACTCCTGTGTTTTGGTAGAGAGCTGAAGGATCATTGCTCAGTGTGATTCTTCAATAGCGCTTAGTGCTTGGGGTTCTTCTTAGACCATAATTAATACTTCTGAATAGTATGGTAAATATTACCATACTATTAACAAAATGTTAAAAATACCTTTTTATTTGTAATGTATTTGAATGCAATCCCTCCTGTTATTAAAGGTAACATTTAAGTAATGGAAAATACCTGAAAAATTACAGAACTTTCAATTTGCTAACTTTTGGCCAGTTAAATTCCCATAATCTTATTGCTGCTTTGAGAAGTGATAAAATATAAATTTGGGGTAAAATAGGACATGTTTAGGACAAGATGAATTGCTGGTAATAAACTTCAGAATATTTTCTGGTGTTACATGGTGTTAAATGATTTCCAGTTTACTAAAGACTCTTCAAATTTTTATTTCATTTAGCTTAACCAGTTGCATGTCAAATGACATATGAAAATGCATGCTGGTTATGGAATTGCCAAGAGAACGATCAAAATTGCCTTTTTGTATCTAATGCTAGCATAAATGTAAGCAGTTATTGAATCAAAACTGTTGTAGCTTTAAGTATCCTAATTTGTTAATTATATAATCTAGATATCAGATTACTTGCCTGTTTGATAAGCTTATAAATTTTGTTTCAGACCTTTGAGAAGATCTGTAATGCATCCTGGGATCACAGGATCATTTAGCCACATTATGCTCTTAGGCCTTTACTTGAAAGGGGTTTTTAATGTTTGTGTTTAGGATTTGTTATAACTTTGCATAGTAGTATTATGTGTTGACTCCTCTCTGCTTCTCAGTACAGAATTAAATGTTTTGAGAATACATTAATTGTGCACTTCCATTTTAGAGTAAATTTGTCATCTGCTGTATGTGATTCTCTCCTGTTATATTGTGCTTATCACTGTCTTGCATTACTTTGACAATAATGATCTTAATTAGTATAGCCAAAAGGAAAAGGTTCTGTTTATATGAAGCATGAAGAAATGCAGAGCTGCTTGAGATTAATGAATTGAACCAGTAGTAAATCAGTACAGCATGTATGCATGTGATCAGGCAGGTCTATTTTAAACATGCAAACAAGCTGCTAGAGGTTATTACCAACAGGTGCCATTACCACTGCATTGTTTACTTTAGAAAATGTCTCCAGCTTCTGCTATTTACAAGACAAAATGATCTATAGCTTTGTAGCAATCAGTAGTATTGCAGCTTTTTCTGAAGACAGATGTCAACTATTTTGAAACAGACTGGAGGTGTTGCCTGAGGCATTCTTAATAGGGACATCGCTTAGTTCAGTGAATATATTGTGTAAAAGCAAGATTTTTGCACTGACGTTACTGGTCTAAAGGTGGCCCTCTTGCCAGTATCTTGTGGGTGAATGGTGGGTTGGTGTTGTAAGTAACATGCATTGCCCTGCTTTTTTATCATTCTTTACCTTTCTGTGGCCCAAGCCAAAACTAAAAAGTAGTTTAAGGTTTTTTCCCCTTTTTTACTGAGCAAAGTAAATTTATTAGTCATATATGAAAAGAATAAATTGAAATTTATTTAAAGAAAAGGCATTTATTTGAAGTAGAGGTTGCCTTCTTACCTCTAGAAGTAATCTGTTTGAAAACTTAAAAATTCTTTGGAGACAAGAGAGATGATTTTGTGAGATTATAATGCTAGTCCCCACTTTTTGGAATCAGCTGTTATTTCACTAGACAATTACTTCTAGAAGCAATATTTTATTTAATTTAGGTGGTGTAGTTCTTCCTCTGCAGCCTCAACCATTTCAGTTGTATTCACTTCCCAGGCACCTCTTCCAGTGCTTCCCAATTCCTCCGTGGTAGCCTCCATGTGTCCTTGTCCCTGCATGCAGTTTGGAATAGGAGAATAGAGAGAGCTGGCAAAGTTTGTTACTGTAGCTGAACAAATGCATCATTTAGAGGGAGCATTCTGTTCTGTATGGAACAAATAAAAATATTTTCAAAAACATTTTGAGGCTGAAGTGCCAACAATATGTCTGGGTTTACTGGACAACCAAAGCCAGCTCCTTTCCTAAGGCAGTCTGTTTCTAAGGCAAATATGGAAACAATGGGTGAAAAGACACCATGAAAGGTTTTGACTTGGTCAGTATTTGTTCATCCTTGTAGAAATTTGGGGAACTAGAGCAAGAATAACATTGAACTAGAAGGAAAGAGCTTCAGAAATTGAGGCCAAAAACTTGTATTGTATGTGTGTATCTGTATGACTGTTTGGGAGCATGGTGGTGGCATTCTGCTCTGCCTATGTATCCAGGATGATTTTCCAACTGGGAAAAGGTGTGGGAGAAGAGATGCTTGTAAATGTACCAGAGTTGTCATTGTGAAAACCAAGGAACACGTGGCCAATGTGTTTTTTTGTCTTGTCTGTCCCCACTAGTAAGAATGTTTTGATCATAGAAGAAGGTTTTGTCTGAACTGGTGAGGAAGAAGTGAAAAGAAGATTGGTTATGTCTACCCATGCATATTGTCTCAAAACCTTTGGAATTTGGGTATGAAAACATAAGTGAGTGAAAGGCCTATTTTTGCTAATTTAAAAAAAAAAGTTTGAATTGGTTATAATCAAGCCTTTCTGGCCAGGAAAGCTGTCCACTTTGTTCCAGCAACAAGGAAGAGTGGCACATTATGGCCTTACACATCACAGGGAAATTATACTACCTGCACAGAGTATGTCCAGTGTGTTTTGGGGAATTTCAGGAATTCATTGCATATGTTTTAGAATCTATTTGGCTACAGACAGTTAAAATACGGCATTTGCTGCACAGTAATTTCGAGCAGAAAAGATGCATGGTCATGCATACTATTCCCAGCTGCTCTGTTTCCCCAGTGCTCCTTAGATTAGCCTCAGGCCTTACTATCCACCTTAAGATGGCACCAGCCTGGTTCTGGCTGATGGTCCCTCCCCTGTGCTCCTCAGCCTTTCTCCCTCCACGTCTGATGAGACCTGTGTCTCTCAGGTGATGGAGAAGCAACCCCTTCTGAGGTAAATGATGGTGTTTTGTAGGGGACTTGGATGGGGCCCTGAGCAACCTGATCTAGTAGGTGGCATCCCTGCCCATGGCAGGGTGGGTGGAACTAGAGGATCTTTAAGGTCCCTTCCATAGTGCTTTGATTCTGATTCCAGAAGGTGTCTCCAGCATGCCACTGCCCCACAAAAGGTGTGGTGAGTGGATACAGGTGGAAAGTGGTGGGTTGATGGGAAGCAGTCTCTTGGCTGCTAGGATGTTTTCAGTCTGTGCAGGGAGCTGGTAACCTATAGCCAGAAAAACAGCATACACACTGTGTTTTACTGCTGTTTGTTGTGTGCTATTTTAGTATAAAGTGCAGTGTATTTATAGATGAAAATAATAAATCTAAAAAAATTGTAAATGTTTCTGAATATGAGAGAATAGTTTTGTTTTTCATAAGTAAATGAATAAAATCCAAAGTGATTACATCTGTGTACAGTTCGATGTTTTATATGCCTTCCTCCAAAACGTGGTGGTCAGTAACGACAGTTTCAGATTGCTGTGAATCATGCTGTGCCTCTAATAGAGTTAGATTTGTAAGGAAATAGGAAAATGGAAAACAGTCACTTATTGGGATATAGCATAGAAACATGGAAAGAGTGACTTCGAATCTTAATGTTTTCAATATGACCTATAACTTCTGCTCTGTGCTCAAGAGGGCTGTTTCAGAACTTTTTGAAAGGCGATACTTGCTGGAGCTGTCTAGGCCGCTTGTCATAACTGTATGGATATCTGAAGTTTTATAAATAAGAACATTGTTTTCTATGTTGTGTTAGTTTTTAAGAGGATCTGTGGTTTTCGGGCTCTGTGTCCACTGAAAATTCTGGTAGGTCATGCAATAAACCTTATATTTTCAGTGTGTTTTACTTGTGGCTCAGCTTTTCTAAGCCACCTAAATACATACTCTTCTTCCTGAGACAGACAAAGTTTACTATCTGTGTTTCTGGAAATGTACAAACCTGTAATTTATACTGCAGACAAGAATCTGGAAAGAACAGTATTCAACCTTGCACACATTGGCATTGATCCTTTGTTTTTTTAACTTAGAATTTAATCCATCTTAGAGTAGTCTGCTGTTTTAACAGAAGTATGGAAAAGGTGTCAGAGATCTTGCTGTGAGTTGTCTAGCAGGGCCTTGTTGCTCACTTGGATAGTTCTAGGAGGTATATTAAAGCAGGAATTGGAACATTTCTTTCTTAGGTTTCTTGCTATTGCTTGGACTGTACAGAGAATACATTGCCACCTTTCCTAGCTATTGAGACACCCCACTTCATATTTGCTTTTGATAATAAATTTTAATTTGCTAGAAAAAGACTATAAATGTTAGGTCCCAAAATCTGGTACTAAGAGACCTTTTTTGGAGAGGCAAATTTCCTCACTCCGTTGCCTTCAGAGTGTTTGGGAATGTCTGTTGTCTGGAATACAAGACTGCTTTGATTTCCAGTAGGAAAAAAAGATGCAGGGTAATGCTGTATGAATCTTCGTAAAGGAAAGGATTGCTTCCTTCTCAAATCCTGACAGGATGTGATGATGGGTGCTTTTGTCGCCTGATCTGAGTGTTTTCTATACGTTATGGACCAGAAGGCTGATGAAATAACTACAGTCTTGTGAAGCTGTTTCCAGTTTCTTGAAAATGTAGATGCTGTGGTCAAAAAAGAACCCAGTAATTTCATTGATATTTGGTTTAATCCATCTTCTATCCTGGTCAAATCAGAAAACTGGCAGCAAAATTCAGATGGAAAGGGCTCTATGAAAGCTTCAGGACCACCAGTTTCTATCCTAAAAAGATACACTCCTTAATTCACAACTTTTGAGACACAGTAAATACAGGAGGTAGAATTCTGAAAACTACAGTGAACTTCAAGTTTAAAAGGGAGGTAGAAGAAGTCTTATAGTCTATTAGATTTCTGCAAATTTTATAGAAGTTGGCATTTGCTATATGAGAAATCTTCCCTTACCTCTGGGGATACTACTGCTGATTCTCAAGACATCTAGTCCTTAGACTTGCAATATGAACAGCATGTATAGCCTTCTAAACTAGAGTAACTATCTTTCCAGTTGATAACCCACAGAAATACGGACTTTTTGAGAATGTGTTATACTTTTAATTTTAGCTTTGTATCATGCAAGAAGTAGTAGATCTAGACAAAACAATAAAAAGTGTGATTTTAATTTGTTTGTAGGGATTCGTGTGAATCCTTTAGAGGAGGCCATACTGCTTTCTTCTTCCCCATCTCCTGTTTCTCTTCCTCATATGTGTATGGTTTCTTATATGAAACTTAAGTCTCTTTGGTTTCTTTTCTTTGGTTGTTTGTCCTCTGTGTCTGTTTTATGGGTACTGCCTGCACTCAGTTCCCAGACTTCTGAGGTACTGATCTGTATGAACAGTTTAGATCCTCTGCATGATAACTGACCTCATGTCCTAGTGAGTCTACAGGCAGTGAGGGAGCACCGAGCTGTTTGTAGCGTGAAGCCTGGGAGAAAAGGAAGATGAAAAGAGAACGAGCCAGAGTCACATGTGAATTCAAAACTGAATTTATGGTGGTGTGCAAAATGTGATGCTAATGAACTTGCAAAGTATGGTTTTGCACTACCTTCTTTAAATCACAACTCAGAAAACCGGTGTTAATGTTCTATTCTAATTGTTTTCTGAATGTGTTAGAGTGGAGAACAAAACAAAAAATAAAAAATACTGGGATGGTGTCATGATTCAGGATACCCCTGGGTAATCTTACAGGCTGTCTGAGAGAACAGGAACAATCCTGTGGGAGAGGCAGTTAATATTTCAGAATACCAAATGCAGAGGCATTCTGTAAGTAGGCTTTGGCCCTGAAATTAGAAACCAAGATGTTCAGATCGTTCAAAAATGTACTTCTAGTATTGTGCTAGTAAATAACATCAGATACTGTATATATTGTAAGTAAGAATGCTATTGTTTTATTTGCCATTATATAAAAGCTTTAATTACATGATTGTTTTGTTTTTCAGTTTGACTCTAGCAGAGTATCATGAGCAGGAAGAAATTTTCAAACTTCGATTAGGACATCTCAAAAAGGTATGAGGTTTTTTGATAATGACCAAATCCATAAAAACTGGTACTGTCAAAATAAGGAGAGGGCTTGTTGAGAGTTGTCTGATTTAAAACCCTAATATTAAAATTGTTATACAGCTTTATAGCTAATGGTGGGTTTCCTTTTCTTTTTGTTTGTGCAACTTGCCATAAAGACTGGGAGTACAGGGAAGTAGTCACGAATCCATCCAGTGTAACACTGTCCTGATCCCTTAAATACTTGTAACAGTGGTAACACTGATGATGCCACCAATACTGCTCTTCTGTTTCCACTTCTGAGCTCTCATTTCAGAGCTAAGGAGAGGAGACAGCAATGTTTGATATATATGGACATTTTACGTTAGTTTTTTGACTTATAAAAAAGTTTAATTTACAAAGCACTGTATTTCTGAATGAATAGAATTGTTTCATCACTTGCAGTATGCACTTCAGTTGTTATCAGTTAGCATATTATATATCACAAGAGAATAGAATTTTCCTACTTTTACAGAAAATCTTTTCTCTGTATCCTAAGCTATTTTTGCAGTCAGATATTTTATTCCAGTGTTTGACTTTTGAAAAAAAAATAAATTCTTTTTTGAAAGCACATCATTCTAATAAAGCTGTGTGGTAAGATAGTTATGATATTAACAAGCTATTGCTCATTCAAGCAAAGGGTTTGGTGAATAGTTTGTAAAAAGGAATGACAGTTGAAGCAGACAGAAATACCTCAACAAGAGTGAAAGATTACCTATATCTGCTGAGTAGCCATTCTTGAGTTGTTCAGTCAAAACAGGTGACAGTGTTTTTCCCTTTGAAATGTTGCAAGAGTCTGTCTCAGGCCTGTTCTCTTCAAATGTACAAGACACCTGTTATAAATCATGCTCTAATAAACTGAACTGGGCCCCATGAGAATGCTGCTGCTGTTTTTAAAGAAGATGACAAGAAAGTACTTGAATCTGCAGTAGGGAATCTGGATGTAACTCCTTGGCACTAGTGAAGTAGACTGTCCACATACTTCTTCATTGTTAATGCTTTAGAAATAGCACCAGCCTCACATGAAATTCTGTTAGGAAATTCTGTAGGTTTTTTTCTGTGCTTGAATTTTTTTGAAGTCCAATGGAAATTTGATTGATGAAGGAAGCTGTTGCATAGTTGTTTAATTCTGGAATTTAGGTTTCACCTTAAGCATCAGTTCTGGAGTACTTTGCATAAGAAGAAAAGTCTTTGACTAAATGCCAGAGGAGAAACAAATGTTACTATTTAGCAAATCATGTTTGAGTATACCTGAAAATAATAAAAATAGATTCTTGCATTTTAATTCTTACGTGTGATCCAGATTTTGTCATTCACTAAGGAAAACAGTGTTGTTACCTTCTTTTTACATGGCTGCATTTCTTTCCTGGTGCTTCTTAGCTAGTTACATTTTTTTTCTTCCTTCCTTCAGCATATGCTGTTTTGCTGTCTGCTCTTCTTCCTTTTCACTCTCCAGATGCTTTCTTGGTGCTCTTATTTTTGGTGCCCTGTACATGCTGCCACCACCAGTTTTCTTTTCCTTCTGCTACCCAGGAAATTCTTTTCCAGCTAGTGGCTTTGGTCCTGGAGAGAGGCTCTTGTTTTCTCACTTCCTTTTATATAGCAGTGACCTGAGGCAGCTAAGCTGGTTCATTCTTGCTTAAAGGTATTCACAGCCTGAGTGTCCTAAATAACAGCTGGAAACAATGCAACCAGCCAGTTCTCTTTGGACTAACATTGGCCTATGAACTGCATTTTGAGAACCACTGAATTGCATAACATATGAACAAAAAAGTCCAAAAGAGGCATAACTGATGGATTTTTTTTGTCAGCCTTTGGGAAGAACATAGACAATTGTGTGTGTATAAGTGTGTGGCATTTGTTGGGGGAGAAGGACTAGAAGAATTTTTTATAAAGGACTACTGGGTTATGAGGAACTGCCTATCATTTCAGGGTATTTAACAGAGAACTGCAGGGATGCATTTAAATATAAAAAAAAAAAAAGTTTAGTGTTGTACAAACAGGAAAAAAACCAACTCTTGACGTCATATTTTAGGAAGAACAAATGGTCCACCCAGATCTGCCAGCACATTAGTGCTGCTTAGTTCAGCTTTTAAATTACTAGGAATTTAATTTTCATTTTCTGAATGAGGGTTTATCTCATGTCTTGTTTTTGGATGCGAGTTTTTTCCATGGCTTATGGAGAGAGTTTCAGGATATCCACTGCAATAATTTAGTTTGGACTCCTCAACTCATTGGATATGTGGTCATTTAATATGTGGTTTAGATTATACAAATGCAGTTGTTGTTTCAGAATATGAGTTTATGCTACACAATGTTTGAAAATACTAGCTTTATAGCATTTTCTCTCTACCCTGCTGACTTCTGCCTCAATCCCCTTGTGCCATGGCTTGTTGCCCTGTTGCTTTTACCAGCACAAAGTTATACAGTCATAGAATAAATTGGGTTGGAGAGCTGATCTAACTTCTTTCAGAGCAAATAAGTATTTTTTTTTCGTGATGCTCGTTGCCTTTTTTCTTCTTCTTTCTGTTTGTTTTGTCTTTTTCTTTTAAAGAAAAGATTGATCATTATTCCAGTTCGATTTACCATGTGGCTGTGCATGAGGCTGTGCCAAAATCTTGAAAGATAATGAGGGGCATTGCTACTATTCCTTTTCAGATAGAATAATTCCATAATTATGAGCTTTCTGATACAGACAAATTTTGTCTCCCCTTTCTTCAGACTTTTAAGTTCTAGAGGCACTAACTGAGATCTATATCTACAAGCGTCTTTCAATGAAGTATATTCACTTTGAGTATAGATACATAGATTTCCACAAATCAGGCATCGTAAATTCTTTTCTTTTTTAGAATAAAAAACTGTTTTGTTGTTCTCTAATGTGTAACATAAAGATGAGATAAAACTAAGTGCTGAAATTAGGGAATGTGTTCCTACCTGACATGCTTCTTTTGAAATTGTACTTAAATCTTAGGCAATACGCATTCTGCATTTGTAATTTTAATAAGATATACAAACAAGAAAATATTTTTAAATTAGACAGTTTTTTTTAAAGAATTAAAGACAGTTGTACTGTCTTGTATCAGCACATTAAGAACAATTCTGCTGTAATGATGTACTGTTTTCTTCTTTTTCTTGATTTGCACTCCAGCCTCAAAATATTTTAAATGTCCTTTCTTAATATGTTGGTTTGTACAAAGTCTGTAACTGCACATATCTCAATTTTTTTTCTTTTTTGGACATGAATTTCAGACCGCTTCCCAGATAATTTATCTCCTTGGCTGAGGTACAAAACCCAGCTGCCTCTCATTTCAAATAGCATCCCTACAGTGCAGAACAAAACTGTGAACATCCCATTACCTGTGGGTTCATGAACGGAAAGGATCCTTGAAACAGGCTTTTGCCTTATCTTTCTGAATTTTTCTAGCTTTAAGAGAAAAGCAGTGCTTTCTTCTACTTCAGCAGGGTTTTGTAATGTAATGTTCCTCCATCACCACTAGTATTGATGCAGGGGTAAAAATACCCTTTTCAAATGGGGAGTAAATGAGCTTTTATATTTCCTTCGTTTACAGGAGGAGGCTGAAATACAAGCAGAACTTGAACGTTTGGAAAGAGTTAGGAATCTTCACATAAGAGAACTGAAAAGAATAAATAATGAAGATAATTCACAGTAAGAGACTTACTGTCTTAATTTTGCATGTCTGCTTTTAATGGTCTAATATCACAGTTTCCAGAGGAGACTTGTTCATAATTTTTCTTTTTGGTTGTTTGTGTTTATATACATATTTTAAACAACTTATTTAAACTTAAAAAATTAGAATTACTTATAATTTGGTAAAGTTATTAATGGTTTTGTTGAATATGCAAGAAATAACATGTATATACACAGCTAATAATGGAGAGCTAAAATTTCCTACACCATCTTACTAGACTAAAAAAAAAGGTTGTAAGGTAACCTAGTGCAATTCACTTAGCTGGCAATAATGCAAGAAAATGGCAGGGAAGTTTGATGCACCAGCAGCAATTTTGTGCTGCAGTTAAAATTAGTGTTGGTTTTATGGCATTGTAGTTTTATTCTAGGTACAGGTATTTTGCAGGAAAAAGTCGTGTTACTTTAAATGTTACTTTACTTCACCTTGAATGGCAGTGTCTCATAATGGTAAATTGTTATTTAATATTAACTATTACTGTGTAACTTGAAAAATTAAGTCTGTTTTCCATGATGGTGAATAGAGACCACTAGCACTTCATTTTCACCAACACTTAGCTGGCACTTTGCTTGTAAGGAACTGGTTCTGCCTCTCCCTGCCTACTTAGCTCTGTTTCCTTTCACATGCCTGCACAGGCGTTTCTTTACTGAACAGATGCTTGAAATTGATCCAAGTTAAAACCAGGTCCTGTGGTTTATTTTTCTGGATTTATTTTAACCCCAGATCAGTTGCCTGGTCTAGTTCTTTGCCCCAGTTGCAAAAATGTTTATGCTACCATGAGGAGAGAGGGCAGTGCAAGGGTGGAATGAGCCAGGGGGAAGGACATGATGAGACTGGACTTCTTGCTTTCTACACTAGGAAATGTTAATGGAAGAGTAGCCTTAAGCCTTCAGAATTTTATTTTTTATTTTTTAGACACAATAGAATTACGTACACACTAAGGGTATTAAACATTATAAGAACAAGATGTGAAATTTTGCTTAATTGTTCTAATGATCCTCATACCTACTCTACAGTAATTCAAAAAAATGTTGTTACCATGTGGCTTTAGTGCTAATTTGTAGCTAAATCGGTGTTGTGTTTTGGGTATGAAAAATCATGTGTGGTGATGCTTACAAGTTGATGGCAGAATACTTTCTTTTTAAAATAAATGTTCTACAACAAATAAGCAAGTTAAATGACAGTTGGGTTTTTTTAATCTTCAGTGTTTGCATTAGAAGAGGGGATTTTTTTTTTTAAAAGGATCCTTCAACAATAAGTAATAAAATGACAGGCTTTGACTGTGTAAATACTGTGTATCTGGGGCAAAAAATGTCCAAATTACAGTTGCAGTTGAGAACAGTAACAGGACATGGACAAGCAGAACACCACAGCTTCACTGCTCACTGTCTGCAGTCAATAGTGACACATTTTATGGTCCAGAACAAAAAGCTGTAAACCATGTTTTCATGTTTTTGTGGGAGCTTAGACAAGTATTTACCAAGTTGGTAAGCCTATAGGAGAGAGAAGCAATGGAGAAGTAATTTAGGTCTGTTGCCCCTGCTCTCTTTCCTGACATGTCTGGCAATTTGGCTGTTTGGTAAGGGAGAGGGTTCTGGGGCAAAGCAGCTGTTGGCATCTGGCTCAAATCCTGCGGCTTTTCAACTTCCAGCTGTGGTGTGAAGCTAAGCCCATTTTCTTGTTCTAGCAACAAATCCATCTAACTGTGGGTAAACCTGTGGTGTAAAGTTGCTCAGCTTATTATATGTTGCTTGTAAAAAGAAAACATTTGATAAGTAATGCTAAAAGATTTGCATTTTAGATTCTCTTTTTACACCTTTAATAGAATTGAACAATTTCTTTTTTCTTTCAAGATTTAAAGATCACCCCACATTGAATGAACGGTATTTGTTACTCCATTTACTTGGCCGAGGTGGCTTCAGTGAAGTATACAAGGTAGAGTTTGTTGAGCCTGATGAACATGTAATTTTTGGGGGGATGAAAGGGAATCTAAACAAATAGAAGGGTTGTAATGTTGTGTACTCTTTAAACACTGGTTCAGAAAACTTTGATTAACCTGTGGATGTTACGTAGCAATACTTACCAATAGACCTGTGAATTGCATGCCAGTTTTTTTCCTCTCTTTATTGGGTGTTGTTTTAATACCTTTAGTTATAACTTTCCCAATTCATGCATTTCTTTTTTAGGCTTTTGATCTTTATGAACAAAGATATGCTGCTGTGAAGATTCACCAGCTTAACAAAAGCTGGAGGGATGAAAAGAAAGAAAACTACCACAAGTAAATATTAATGACTTATGCTTCATATGTTAAGCTTAATAGCTTTTTATTGATTGTGGAAGGTTAATGTATTCATCTTCTTTTAGACATGCCTGCAGAGAGTATAGAATACACAAAGAACTGGATCACCCCCGAATAGTTAAACTGTATGACTACTTCTCCCTGGATACAGATACGTAAGTAGAACTTAGCAAGGATTTTAGTGCTGTGTATTAGATAAACAGAAATTAAGAGTATTTGAACAAAAATAATACATGTTCTTGCTTTCAGCCAAAAATGTTTAAAGTATCCTTAAGGAGACTTAAAAAGAAAAAAAAGAAACCCACACTAGTTGCAGAATTTTGTCTCAGCTAAATATTGCAGGCCTTCTATAAAGTGATGAAGAATGTTTTGCAACACCTGACCAGCAAGCCCCACAGGATGTCCTGAGGGTGCAAGGAACATGCAGTGCTGTAATAATTTGGGCAGAGCAAGACCTGCTGCAGGGCAGCTTAGAAAGGCTGCTGTAGCTTAAACAAGTTTCCAAGACTAAATGACATCAGGAGCATTTACTAGCCTGAGTGTAGCCGCTGGTGACTGGGCTGCACCTCTTTGCATGAAATTGTGTCACATCTTAAGGGATAGTTAGGGTGTTTTTCTTTTGATAAATGTGTTTACTGAAAATAGAGGGGTTTTTTAACTTAACCTCTCACCAGTATGGATGCATTTGCACTTTTAGTGAGTATGAATGTTCTGATTTATGTCAGTTTTCATAAACTAATAGTTACATGTCCTGTGAACAATTTCATTCATATAGTTTAATATACAGGCAGCCATTCTTAGACTTGTCAGTATGAAACTAGGTTGTCATGTCTGTTTCTGATTATGCAGTGTGATATATTATTTAATTTTGTCTCTCTGAATTCTGCTCTAGGTTTTGCACGGTGTTAGAATACTGTGAAGGCAATGACTTGGATTTCTATCTCAAGCAACATAAGTTGATGTCAGAGAAAGAAGCAAGGTCCATTGTAATGCAAATAGTAAATGCACTACGGTATCTCAATGAGATCAAGCCCCCTATTATACACTATGATCTTAAACCAGGTAAGTGAGAAATGTTGCGATTGAAAATGTAATTTATTTTTTTATCCTTTATTTTGGTTGTAAATCATGCCTGAAAATACCAAAACTATCTTCTCTGTGTCAGGGTTATTGTAGACAACTGAAAAAAGTGTGTACTTTCTTTCTAGTTTCATTGCCAGAATCATCTGCCTTTTCTGTGGAAAATGATTGTTACAGCTTTTCTACTTTGCATTATTTTGATTTGAATCAAAAAAAGTCATATAGCTAATAGATACATGCACTGGTAGCAGTATAAACACATAAGATCATTAGTTGGCTCGGCCCTTACTGATAATTGTGGAATGCTGATTTTTAAGGAATTTTTCACATATGTTTTTTTTTAACCTGTGAAGGATTGAAATAGGTAATCAATCACTTCCAGTATCGTGGCATAAGGACTCCAAAAAAGGACTTTACAGAAAGTTTTCTTTACAATGAATAAGAAACATTGTTATAAAATATGTATTCTGTCTTGATTCCATGGCCTTTGTTTTACCACCTTGCATGAATGATTCTTGTATTTTTCATGTGCTTTAGTCTGCTACACTTCCTAGTATGGGGTTTATAAAGTAACTCTTAGTGCCAGGCTGTTTGCTTGCTGCTGTGTAATAAATTGTTCATATAGATTTCTTATGTCTTATGGAATTGTACAGAATGTATTCCAAGTCTCCTCAGATAACTTATATCAAGAAATTATTGTACTACTTTAAAACATGAAGTAACATTCATGGTATCACAGCAGTTTCTTGCCACAATTTTGTGGCATATGCAAGCCCCGAAACCTGCAGTGTAGGATTTATTCTGGCAGAAAAATAAGGAGCCTTCATTGTAATTGATCTACTGCTGCATTTTGGTGTTTCCTCACTACATCTTGGTAGACTTGAGGATATAAAGATAATATGAAGTTGTCACCCCTCATTAAGTTAGATGTTTTTAGAAATTGAACCTGGTTTTGAAAATAAAGTATTCCATTAGCTTTCTTGAGGTAATTTTTCTATTTCCTCTCCCCCCCCCCTCCCCCAATAGGTAATATCCTTCTTGTAGATGGAACAGCATGTGGAGAAATAAAAATTACTGATTTTGGCTTGTCCAAAATAATGGATGATGATAGCTATGGTGTGGATGGAATGGATTTAACTTCACAGGGAGCAGGAACTTACTGGTGAGGCCTGTTTGATTTTGCTGTTTAGACTTTGTGTCTCTTATAAAGCCAATTTGGAGAGAAAAGTAGGACTAAAAATATTAACATGAATGACAGAGGTTTTTCTGCAGTACTGTGTGTTGGTATTCCCAAGTGTTAGAAGAATGACATAAGTAAGATAAGAGAGTGTGAGTGTGTGTTGTTTATTATTTTACATATATGGTGGGGGGGGTTGGGGGAGATGATCACTGTGATTTATAAACCTGGTTTCCTTTAAAGAAGCAGGTGTGTAATCTTTGGCTGTGGATGGTTGAAGACATTTGACAGAGCCATGATGATTAAGTGTAGGTGCTTAGTACTTGGAAATCCTAGAGCAGGGATTACCAACAGGTAATGCACTTAGGACAAAAGAGTATTCACTCTTCCATCCTAAAGGTTAATGACAGCTCAGCAGCAGTGATTTGCTTTCTGTGTGTACTTGCATGCTTGTCCAAAACCTTGAAGTTTTAAAGCTAGCCAGGAACAGGAATGACAATAGGCATTTCATTGCTTACAGAAAATCTGGTTTTATAATTTGCTTTCTGAAGATGCCGTTTCTTCATGGCACAGTAGCCTCTTTGAGCCTGAGTGCATGGTAGCTGTGTCAGGGCAGGTGGATTAGAAAGCCTGTATTGGCCAGATTGTTACTTGTCAATTTATGTGCTCATTCTTTCCTCATTGTGCCTGTAGTAAGATCAGTCAGGAGTTGAAACCTACCTAAACAGAGTAGTCAGTGTCATTCCCATTTGCTTTGCAAATTTTCCCATATTCAGAAGTTGCACATAATAAAGTTTTTGCCTTTTCCTTCAGATTTTTTAGAAAAGAAACACGCATACTCTTCCACAAATGCTACTGTGCATATGCTGTGAAAAGATGATTATTCAAGTTAAAGCGTTTTAGAAGTGTTAGGCTTTTGCTACTCTTTCATGTTTTAGCTAATTGAGCACCAGTTCAAATACTTTAGTGTAGGAAAGTACGTTAAAAAAAAAGTTGGCCTTTGGATTTCATCTTGAATGCCACAGGCACTAGTGATGCTGTAAACTGAGAGTAAAAAAATATCTGTAACCATTATAGGTTCATGATGAATCTCTACGTTTCCAATTCATGCTTTCTCTGAGCTCAAAATCTTCATTGAGGAGGGAGTGAGTTATTCAGAGTGAGTTTGAGATGGGGAACAAATCTGTTCAGAGTACATTGCACAAACTGTCAGCATCATAGACCTGGAAGGGATTTCTTCACTCACTGTGTCCAGTTACCTGCCTTTCCAGGCAGTTAGGTCACATAATCTCTTTTGTAAACTTACAGACATTTGTATTAAATTTAGTTAGTGTTTTGTCCCCAGTAATCTGATTTGAAGTGTCTTCTGTAACCTCAGTTCTCTGATCATTAGAAACTTAATCCTCTGATTTACAGACTGTGTTTATTTGTGGCCAGTTTATACTTGTTTGTTCCTGTGCCAACACTGTCCTCCCTCAGGCAGGTTGTTTCTCTTCCTAGTATACTTGCTCTTTGGTGTTTTTATAGCCTTCACTTTTTTTTTTCCCCTGAACTGTAGGCTCTTCATTCTTCCGGTAACCTTCTTGGCACTTGCATCACTTTAAACTCACTTTTCTTGAATGTTGTAATCAGAATTGTAGACAAGTGTTCCAGAAAAGTGTTCAATACTGTTCAAAATTTTTGCAGTCTTAACTAATTTTTCTGCTTATTTCCATTCCTATAAGTATTTCTTCAAAATTTCTATTTAAGGCTTACATGTTGTTGATAAAAAAATGCTTGGTCTGACTTGCTCTAATAGTTTATGTGCCTTTTTCAGTTTTAGATATTACAGTCAATAATACTTAACTGCACTTAAACTGATACATTTGGAAGGTTTTCTTCGCTTTTTAAAGGAAGTTCTGTTTCACCAGTTCTTTTGTAATTCAGGATAAGCACAGGAACTTCCTCAGCTTTCAGTTCTCTAAGTATTTGTACATGTCATAGGGCTGGAAATTGCCGTCACCTTTGTCTATCATACACCTGTCTGGGCAACGTCATCATTTTTACTGAAAACTTAGGTAAAAGAGTCTTCAAGCCATATTTTATCTTTGATTCCTAACCAGGCTTCGCTGTAAAATGCCCTGTTTTGCTCTCATCTTTTCTTGCTTTGATAGGTGGAGAAAGTTCATATTTCTCCTGGGGTCCCAATTAAAAACAAAGTGATAGTTGGCGATTTAGGTTAAAAATGCTTTTATTTGTGCTTGTATGAAATAGACCCTCTGTTCGACTGACTGTACAAAAACTGCCTTGATGAGTGTGCAGGGTATGGGAATGCAGATCATAAAGCAACTGTACGGTTGTCAAAAGGTCAGAGATGTGTACCTAAGGTGTATGTATGGTTTGATGACTGAACGTGTTGTAGTTGACACTGCACTTACAGACACTGAGAGGTGTGTTTTGTTTTCCAGGTACTTGCCTCCTGAGTGTTTTGTAGTTGGCAAAGAGCCACCAAAGATTTCTAATAAGGTTGACGTATGGTCAGTTGGAGTAATCTTTTTTCAATGCCTTTATGGTAGAAAGGTAAGAGAAATGTTTCGAAATCTAAAGAGTTTTAGTGTAAATGCCTGTTTTTCAGTAGGCTCTGAATTAGTCATAAGGACATGAATTTCCATGGAAAATTACTTGTGTTACTTTTTGGTGGTGTGCACTGATATTGCAAGAAATTAGAAAATCTTGCGTGCAATTTTATTTGCAGAAGGGTTAGCAGTTTGTATTAATACTGCAATAACTTTCTGTAGCATAAATACTTATGAAATCAAAGTAGTTGGATAATTCTCATGAATAATGTGCTTATTTTTCAGCCATTTGGCCACAATCAATCACAGCAAGATATATTACAAGAAAACACAATATTAAAAGCCACAGAAGTTCAATTCCCTGTCAAACCTGTTGTAAGCAATGAAGCCAAGGTAACTTTTAATATAATCTCTGAGGAAAACAGTCATCTTAAAGGATTCAGCTGTAAAAATGCTTTTAACCCAAGAGTTCTGTGGGACGTAGTAACTAAGGATGTAGAAAAACATAGTAGAGAACTAGTATTTTGATGTTTTCATTTAAGCAAGCTTGTTCTGGGACTTCTCAAAATCATGTACTTCAAAGCAAGGCTATATATATATTCCAAAAATATGCAAGGGGTTTTAAAGTAGGCCACCTCAAAAATTGTCAGCTTTGCTTTTTCCCAGAGGACCTTATGTGTCTCATTCAGGCTGTCTTACTAGAAGTTCTTGTGAAATACTTCTGCTAATAGTAACAAGCTCTTTCTGAGAATAGTGAATGTTACTGTCTGCAGCCTTACTGGCTTGAAGAACTATCTGACTACCAAGTACCCGGAGTACTTGACTGCTAACACTCTTCCCATTGAGAGGTCATAGTGTGTGTGTATTAACTTAAAGCTGAGTTTAGAAAAAGGAATTCTTAATCTTAAGAATCTGGAAGATTTTTGATACTGATTCGGGAAATAAAACTGCCAAAACAGTTGATCTGCCACAAAGGTGTGGATGACAATGTGTCCTTTATTTAAAAATCTTATTAGTATCAAACTCCTCTACGCAGACTAGCTGTTCAGAAGGATTAAGGTGGTTTTCCAATTGAATACTGCTGTCAGCATCCATAACACAAATCCAATTCTGTGAGTGTGGAAGAAAATGTTATATATGTTACTTGTTTGTAAAATCTCTGCCTGTTTTTGAAAGATATGTTCATGGCCAGATGCAGTAGATGTGCTCTTTGGAAAAAAAAAAAAGCCAAGTTAGTTGAATGCCTGTTCAAGTTTCAGCAACTAATTAAACATACTTAGATCTGGGACACAAGCTGCAAAAAATTCAGGAATGTTAAGATTCAGCTTCCAAAGATTAAAAGGAAAGAAAACCTATTTCTAGAGGCTGTAACTTCCCAAGAAAATAAGTCTTTTGGGTACGTAAACCTGCTGTTACAAGTTGTGATACATTTCTGTTGGCTGTACTTTCTAAAAGTAGTGTTAGTGAGTGAATTGCAGTTAAAGTTATGAAAAATTGGTTGAAGAATTGCAGTTACTACTGGGATTTTATTTTTGGTTGAGGTTTTTTGTTTCCTGTTTTTGTTTCTTCACCTCCATTGGAAAACCTGTTTTCCTTGAATGCAGTTGACAAATATGTAACTGATAATATTGCATGTTAACAGTTTATATCCCTATCTTTTAACTTTGTATTTCTTTGTTAATAGTAGTTTTTATATAGAGGATATTAGGAAAGAGTAGGCAGTTCAACATGGAGAACTGGCAACTTTTTGCGCGCTTCTGCTTTTTTTGTTTGAAAGACTAAAATAAACTTCCAGTCTTCTCATATTAATATTGTCGTGATAGCTTCAAGAGAGAGGGAGAAATTATTCTCTAGTGGAAACGCTGTAAAACAATTTCAGACTAACTTGTAAATGCAGGCCATTTATGATGACTGTGTAGAATCCAAATTGTTTCTCAGATTTATAGGCCTGGCAGTTGGTAAAGAACAGCTTGTAAACTGAAATTCTGTTTTGGAAAACATTGAGATGAAATAAATATGGAACCTGAAATGACACTTAGTTTTCAGACTGTAACTGTCCTTTGATCCTCACTTTTTCCTATTTTGTGCAATGGTCTCCTTTGCCTAGCACTAGTGTGTATAGTGCCACAAAATCATGAAGTATTTTAAAAACATTTTATACACAAACTGTTATTCTGAGGATCTTGCAAATAACTCTTAACAGTTCATTTGTTATGAAGAATTTATTGTGAAGAATTTGATTAAAATCTGTAATGTTCAAGAACATATGACTGTATATTAACAGATGTGCACAATTTTTATTCTGTACTTCTTCATGCTGCATACGTAAATGATAGAAGTAAATTCTTTGGAACTTGTATCACGGATTTTTTCCTTTAATCTCCAGTTTTTAATTGGAGCGAAGAACAAACAGATGAACAGATTTATCAAAGAAGAGATATGTAATTCTTTTAAATTAAGTTCTAAATTAAGTAATAATGTGCTAATCAGTTCTGTAGCAATAATAAGGATTTTCTGTCATTAAATGTTGAAGCCCAAGCTCTCAGGAGACCAAATGTTCTGTGTGTGCTAGACATAAGAATTGACAGAAACTTTCAGCACAAAATGATTGGCACACACTGCATGGATCTAACTGTATGATAGCACAGTGACCCAGGAACAGTCCTGAATTTAGCTACAGAGTTTTTCAGCAGATTAAGTAATTCTGAGCAGGTGGGTTTGAGTGTTTTCTGGGAAGAGAGTTTCAGCAAGGTGGTGGTTTCTTAAATATTCTTCATTTAATGCCTATTGAATATGGAACCACCACCATATCAAATTGCGTGTGTTCCTATACTCTTGTTATGGCACGTATGGAAATGCCTGTTCTCAAAAGTCAGTCCACTAATGTGTTGAAATTCTGTCCCTGCATCGTCTGTCTACCTTTCACCACACAGCTCAATGGTTTTAGAAACTCATTGGAGAAAGTATAAAGGTCTCCCTTTCATTTCCTCTGACACTTGGGCCTGGTTTTTACTAGGCTCTTCAGGCATAACACATGCAGAATTCTAATGGGGTGAGGTGCTCGTGTTACTTGTAAATGTAGTTCCTAAACATGGAAATACATTTTTTCATGGGTTCAGCAGTAAAATGGAATTTGAACTAAATTAGTTAAGAACAAGGATTTGTTTAAAAACTAATTTATCTAAAAGGACTTGCATATTTGCCTGAAAGCAGATGTAAGTATTTGGAATGGTGGTGTAACTTCTTACACATCTTTCCTAGGCCTTTATCCGACGCTGTTTAGCATACCGAAAAGAAGATAGATTTGATGTCCACCAGCTGGCTAATGATCCTTATCTTCTCCCTCATATGAGGAGATCGAATTCTTCAGGAAACTTGCACATGACTGGGCTAGCAGCATCCCCTACACCACCTACTTCAAGCATTATTTCATACTGAAGTTTCTCCAGCTGAGGAATGGGATGATATCTTTGTGTAGTTTCCTGATGCAGACTTGAGCTTGAAAGCATTTGAGTGTTTTTACACAGGACAAGTTTGATAACTGTGTTTTCAGACTGAAGTCCTCCTACGTAGTGTCATTGTCTGATTGGAATGGATCATGGACTGTGAATAAATGTACCCTTCTGAGAACACCGTTAAACATCGAAGGATGACACTTCCTGTTACAAACTAACAGGTATACTGTGTTTAAGACTGAAGAAAAGGTTTTTAGTTTTTTTCTGGGGAACATTGTAAATAATCTTTTTAATACTTAAAGTACATTTGGTGGATACTGGAAAGTTCTAACATGAAGGGTAGTTTTTCATTATTTAAATAAAAAAGGGTAGTGAGCAAATTTGAAAACACAGGAAAAATTTCGTGCCTGGTTATAAACTAAATGAACTGCCATCTTTCCAAGACATTGATCTTTTGAAACCAAAGTAAGGAGTGTGAGACGGTGAAAGATAATGTTCTGTATCAGATTTCTCAGATAAAATTTGAGTATTTTATTTGGCAACTCAGGCTTGTACCTCCAAAAATGTGGTGGTGTTTTCAATGAATTTAGATTGGAAGGGTGATATGGAATTCCTGGTACTTATTTCTCAAATAGATTGCTAATTCTGAAATCCATTCAGTTTTCTAAAAGTACTATACTTGCTGTGGTATCGAAACTTGTGAAACCTTCCAGGCTTCTAATAAAAGCAAGCAACAGTAGGAAACCAAATGCAAACAGGTCATGTATAATGTTCTATGCAGGAATAATGATAAATTCCCTTCTAGCTCTATTGTAAATTGTTGTACAGATGTCACATTTTCAGTTAAATTTCAGCAACTTATTCCTGTACAAATGTTTAAAGTATGGCTTTTTCTAATTGGATATTGTATTTTTTTTAAGTCTCCCTCAAGGCGCTTTTAATTGCTGCTAAATGATGTTGCTTTTACTTTCACAAAAGAATCAAATGACCTCCTTAAGGTGCAAGTCAACTGTAGGTGTCAGAGAGATTGAGAATAGGCAATTTGTTAACAATCAAGGCATGTAAAACAGATCTGTGTTGGCAATATACAGTACAGTTCTTTAAGTCAGTTTATTGCGTTCTCAACCTGCAGAGCGCATTGATACTAGATGTAGAAGTTGCTCATGGTTTTTCTCTATTTCTGGAAGTTCCTATCAACAAGGAAATGTTTCTTGTGGCTTGTACAGATATTTTAAAATGTGAAACATTTTCTAACTGCCTTGTATGGTAGAAACTTATTTTTCAGAACAGTGTATCTCTCTCCTGTTCACTATTCTTTTTACTATCCCATTCTTGATGCTGAAACCTATATGTAATTTTGTCCATGTTGCAAAAAGAGGAGGCTGTATTACCACAGGTTTTCATTTAGTATTGTACAGTTAAACTGTTGCTCTTGTTTCTGATGTTGCAAGCCATTTTGTTTTCATTGTATATAAAGAAACGTTAACTGTCTCTTTAAGATGCTGCTGAAATTGTAGAGAATGTAGCCAAAACAGTAATAAACAATGGCAGTTGAAATTTCAAGGTTTTCATTGTGTGTTTTTACATTTCAGCAAAGAGCAAGTCAGATAATTGTATCACTGAGCTACATATAATAACTATTTAAAGCAAACTCTTTTGAGTTACAAACAGCCAATAATACAATAATTAAGTAACACTGGAGGTGAAAGAGGAGGATTCCAATGAAACTTAAAACTTCTGTTGTAATGAAAGTTCATTTCACTGAATAGACCTCATAGAAACAACTCATAAGTATGTCCATGACCCATCTTTAATTCTTGAGCTGTACAATAAAATTAGCTCATAGAATTATTAGAAAATTAGACTCAAATAGAGTACTGGAACTGCCTCCTTTTTACTCTCTACAGCAGGAGACAGAGTGTGAGGTAAATGTGCTATAGCTGCAAGTTCACATTAGATTTCATTCCTTCTTATTCTGCATGTATCAGTAACAGAAGCTGAATCAACTGTTTTGCCTAAGGAAAAGATGTATAATCGTCTTAACTGTATTTTTATTTATCTGGAATGTGTTATGGTTACCCTTAGTAAAGGTAAGTTAGGCAACATATTAGAGAACTACTTAAGTAACTGAGAATTTTACAGCTACATTAAACTAGGAAGGTTTATATACAGACTTGTTTTTCCTGTGGTTAGCATCTGGGAATAGGCTGTTGTGGCTAAGTACATGGCATTTACTTCACCTTTACAAATGCATGTTTCTGAAACCTAAACGCTCTAAAAAAAGCCTCATACAGCAATACATTAAAAAAATAGTCACCATCCCATCTTTTGAATCAAAGTTGTGAGAGTTTTACTTCCAATACACAGAGTTGTGTTTGTGTTAACATCTTGTAGTCATGTTGGTGAAAATTTTGTATCCCCACATGGAGTCATTCTGTGGCCACAAGAAAATGTCTGAGTTGGTGTGTTTGGTGCCTGCCATTCAGCAATTTGTTCTTGGAATAGAAGTACCCTTGAGGCTGAGTCTTGGAGCCCAAATTACTGCTACTCGTGGAGGAGTGCTGGTTCACTTCTAGGTAATTCGTGTGTCAGCTGTTCAGTCTATATTTCATGCCCGTTGTACTGACTTCACTGTGTATCATCCATCATTAGGCTTCCTAAGCTTTCTCATGATTTAGCAGCAAAAAATGAACAAAAGAAATTATGTTAACTTCATCATGCAGTTTTTAGTGAATCTTGGAAATAAAGGCTTTCTTTACGTTAAATTCAGAAATACTTTAAATGTCTGCATTTGCTGGATTGTAAAATACTACATTGCTTTATAATTTTAAAAAACCCTTTACATAGGTGACTGTAAGAGAAGTTCTGCACTTTTAATTCTGACTGTAGTGCTACAGATCCTTGCAGGCAGGGTTAACATTGGCTGGCTTGTACCTGGAAAGCAACCATGTTTTGGCACTGTTTTATTTTCCTTATATTAACATTGAATTTGTTCAGATTTCACTGTGGAGCATTATTCACCTTGAACTTGGTCTCTGCCAGTTGATAGATACCAGTTCCATGGGGGCTGGTTAATATTTTAATTTTCAGAAAAGTGCTCCCAGGAGGCGGGGAGGAGCATCGTGGCAATGTGACCTCACGTGGGAGGGGAGCTCTGCACCACTGCGACCCCCATGGCAGCCCAAGCAGGTGACTGCATGTTTTTAAAGTGTGCAACCCTGGAAAGGAAAGCGTGTCCTGGATTTTGAAGCATTCCAGGTACTCCTGGTCTGACATCTCAAATGTGAGAAAACCACAAGTCAGGGGTGGGGCCACGAGCCCATCCATGTCTCTTCCCATCCCACAGCTCTCGTGGCCAAGCGGGATGCGGCACATGCAGCTTGGGGAGGGGATGTAGGTCCCCAGTAGCCCTGCTGCTTCAGCCTTGCTCTGGATTTCAGGTCTCCTGGGGCTGGAGCTGCTGCTGCTGGGCCCAAAGAGCCACAGCACCACTGGGCCCAAGGTGGGCAGGTGCAGCACCACCCCCATTGCCATGCTGTGCAGCAGGGCGGGACCAGGAGGGAAGGGAGCCTCCCAGGAGGGGAGGGGTCTCTGTGTCATTTACTTCTCTTCAAAGACCCCTGAGGACTTGCTGCTTTTCTCTAGAAGTGGGACATTGCATTGGGAAGGTAGATTGGAGAGCCTGGTCTGGGGGCAGTGGTGGGGTGTGGGCCTGGGCAGAATGTCATGACAGGGATGGCCTCAGAATTTGGAGGCACTGTAGAGAGTATCCTCGTACTGATAGATCTAAAACACTTCAGTCTCACAAATGCTGTTTAAAATATTTTCTTTTCTTGTGTTTTGTGTCTTAACTTTTTGGGACATTCATGACTTTAGAAGGCCTGGAAGGAAAGCTAGAAAAGAGAACTGATTCCCCACTAGCTTTGCAGGATAGAGTACCAAGAACTGCATTGCTTTGTGCATGTGTGAGCAGACCCAGTAGATCTTCCCTTGCCTTCATTAATAGCAATTCCCATTAAAACTGATGAACTAGGAAGGATTTAAAGGACTCGAAGTAAAGCATTCCCCATTGTCCCAGAATTCTGCCATCTACCTCCTCTGACCTTAGGCTAAGCACAGCAGAGGAACAGGACCTGCCAAATGTTCACATACATGGGACTGACTTAGTGAGATGGTGCAGCTTCTTTTATTCTTCTGGGTTTGTCTCTCTAAACAGCCACATGAAGAGTTATTGCACAGCTTTGTACATTTGCATAATGTAAAACTTTCTTCATGACAGAAATAATCACCCTAACCATGCACAAATGGTTTGTTTCAGGCTTGCAGCTGTGGCTCATTGGCAGCTGGCAGAGCACTCATCAGTGGTTTGAACGCTGGAAGACCTTCCCTGCATGCCCTTCTATTGCAAAGCAAGGTAAGTAACCTATTAGTTGGCAAACGATACATGAGCTCTTGCCCACAGCAAATTTGGAGCATCTTGTTCTGTTGGTAAATGTCAACTCATATATATATATATATATATATATATATATATTATATATGAGACCACAAAACCCTCATGTTGCTTGTAGGGTTACGTAAGGATATGTATCAGGTGTTAAGCTGATCTCATAAATTGTCTTTTTAGAGCTGTGAGATGTCAGGACAGTTTTATGACTGAGGCCAAACACATTCCAATCTAACAAATTGGCATATAATAAAGGTTATTGTCTTATCACCCAAGTAACAAAACCTGTACAGATAAAATAGAAGAATTACTCCTCTGTCGTCCTTTATCACCTGTCAGAATTTCTGTGTTTTTAATGACCCTCATCCTTTTCCACTTACATTCATACTTTAATGTATTGGTAAAATGAAAATCTTAATATGTAGGTAGTATATTAAACAAAACATGGTCCTAATGGTGAAAAGATTGTGGTTTTTTCTGCTTATCTCGGAGACCACTGAGAGGGATTCATCTGAATTACATTGAGATAGCTTTTCTATTTTGGGGCATGCTTTGATGTGCTCTGTTAACATCAGGCAGCAATGTGAAGGCCTTTTTTTTTTTTTTTCCTCTGAGTGAGTGAGGTAAGTCATGTTTTTCTCCTTTCAGGTTTTGCAAAGCATTCCTTAGGTTGCAAAGGATTTTGCTAGTCTTGTGCTAAGGAGCAACACAGATGGGGCACAGAGATCATGAAGAAAAGCCAATATGAGCCATTCCTATTTGAAACTGGGGAAAAGCAACTTGGAGTCAGGTGGGCAAGGCTCCAGACAGATGGTGTGACTGAAATGACACTTCAGCTGTGCTCATTTAGATAACTTGCTGTATGTCCAGAACACTTTCAGACTCAGCCACTCTGCACTGGAGGGACAGAAGGTGAATTGCTATAATAGCCAGTGGCAAAGTTTTACATTGTGTTTCCTAGCCAGATACACAGAAACCAAACCCAGGGCAGGGCACAAGGGGAAAAGTAGCAGTGCCTGAAACATCACAACTTTATTCACAGCACTTTGGTGGTTATAAATGGGCCTCTGTCTAAAATCAGGGAGGTATATCAAAACTCAGCTTGCCACTGGAGGTCTGCATCAGACACACTGCCAGCAGCCCAGGGAAGGAGGCACCTGGTTTCCCAGTGCCCACTAGATGGCAAGGCAAGGTGCTCCACTGAGACTGCTAAACATCTGCCTTATCTGTCTGCACCTTACACTGGCATGCCACACAGCATGGATGTGGCAATATCAGAGCAGCAGGAGCTGTAACTGAGCGGTCAAGACTGCTTGTCCCTTTGGGACACTGGATGAAGGCTCCTCTGTCTTCAGCAGGCAGAGGATTTAAATACTGACACTAATTTTCCTGGAAATTGGCCTGGGGAGTTGAAATTCAATAGCATTCATCTGTACTTAGATATTGATTCAACAAATACCAAGAGAAGCATTTCTCTTACAGCTTATGTAAAACAGGGAGGAATAGCTTGGAACAAAGTGTTTCAGTTTGAGACAATTTGGAGGGGCAGAGACCTCGGGCAGAAGTTTCCTCCCTCAGATTCAACAGCCCTGGTTTCTCCAATGCAGGGAGAGCCCAGAAAACCTGGCAGGAGTGGTTAGAGAGTGAGTGCTGGCAGGAAACAATGGATAGCTGGGATTCGCTCCGAGCAGGCACTGGAGTGACGCTGGAGTGAGGCTGCAGGGGCGGTACAGGCAGGCGGGGCAGGGCTGTGGACCCCCAGGTGACTGGAAGGGCCTGCAACACCCACCCATTGGATCCAGTGACAAGACTTGTTTGTTGGTCAAAGCGGGACGGGGGGGCGGTCAAACTGATTCCACCACAGTGGTGGTGGAAGCCCAAGGGGGTAAGGGAAGGCCCAGAAGAATTATATAGGTTCATGTGGGAACACCTCCCATAGCTCTCCTGGGGAGGGGAATTTCACACTGAATGATGTACTACTGTGAGTGGGGATACTTTGGGAGTCTTTGACACCTTCTAAGACGTGGCAGCTGTCTCTTAAGTCAGTGCAGCTGAGTCCATTATGGCCCATTATGGCTCATCAAGGAGAGATTAAAACCTTCAGGCTAGGTGTGAATGTGCCAGGAAGTTACCACAGCTGAGTCATCTGTGTAAGAAAAAAGAAACACTACCCCACCTAGCAAAGTTTGCCTCTTTCTTTACCTTGTTTAGCCCCCAGCTTGTACCCTGAGTTGTGGGCTGTTCAGGCCATCAGCCCCTGTCCTGGGTGGCCACCCTGCACATTGTTAGCAAAGCACTCTGCTGATGAAGCCATTAGCACCAATAGTTCAAGTCTCTTACAGCACCTGGGCAGTCACCGCAGGTGGTTGAATGTTTGAGTCATTAATCACTAGCAGTTCAGTCTTTTTAAAGAAGGCAAAACACCAAAAAGCCAAAAAATGCATATTTGGAGAAGAGAAAAGAAAAGGTGGATACTAGAATTTTTGTGTAACCCAGGACACAAAGAGTGGAGGACAACTTCCTGGTTTATACAATCAATCTGACTTGGAGCGAGATTCTTGAAAACAAGAATCAAAGCTTCTGGAGTGAAGCTTTACTTCTCTTTGGAGGTCACAGCAGTATTGAGTTGTATTATCTGGGAGAGGGATCTGTAAAAGAATTCCAACAATGCTGAATGTTATCTTCTCAACTTTTGTGTTAAACCCTACTCTGTTATTAAGGAAACTTTGGACTTTTAGGTGCACAAATAGCAAAATGATGAGTCTATAAAATGTATTGATTGATATCTAATAGTTGGAAGCACAGCTGACAGAATATATTTATAATTTACAGTGGCCAGAAATATTGGAATTCGGCTCCTCTTCTCTCTGCTTTGGACTTTATTCTTATTACTGACATTCTTGTAATTTGAAATGACACAGAACTCAGAAGCCTTTTAAAGTACCAGTTTTAAATTTTCAAGTCACACATTTCCTCTTGATAGTCACTGCTTACAATTTCTAACATCTTATTCATAGGACATTGTGCTGATAAATGTAGATCTAAACTAATTTCTAATTTGGTGGAAGTAATAGTGATAGTTACTACAATATATCATCTACAAGGGAGTTTTTCAACCTAAAAAATTATAATGTAGTAGCTACTAATCCAGTAGCATGGCAGTTCTGGTTTAGGAAAGTTAAATATCTTTTTACCATTAAAGATTTTGTTGTATTTTTGACCCAAAATAAGTATTTAGTGTGAACATTATGTGAGTGCTTCACATAGGTTGATTCAATTAGGATGTATATTAGAAGTTTCTATCTTCATATGTAAAAATATTGTTTTCCACTCATTTAAGTGTCTGGAGAGAAAAATTCCATTTTATGGCTTCTGGACTAAAGTCACAAATGGTGGGAGAGCTATGGCACTACTGATCTTGGTTTAACACCACTCAGTGTAACACTCCTGGCTGAGATAGGGGTTTTCAGTCAGTGTAAGCAAACCCAGGGCTCACCCCTGAGCCCTTTGCACCCATAGCCTTCCTTGTCTCCAGACCAGGGACCATCCAGCCATGTGCTAGGTGTCATCAGCTGGTGGGCCTGGGTGAAAAGGCAGCCCCGTTTTTGGCTGGGGTACCTCTCAGCCAGGCAGCCACAAGGATGCAGGCACCAGTGCAGGGAAGTGCTGGGGGGAGAACCAGTGGGCGTGAGGAGTAAGGAAAGGAAAGGAAATGGCAGATCTTAGCTTGGTGCAGGACAGGTCTTCCCTTCCAGCTCAGGTTGCTCTGCTGCCTGGCTGTCCTTCCCCAGGCTTACCCTCACAGCTGGGCTCTGGCTCGTGGGTTTTTCCTCAGGAGGAGCATCTCTCCTAATGGGGCCAGTTGGCTGGCTACCCTACCAGGATTCTCAAATTTTCGTTGTGTGGACATCTTGCCAAAGATTCACAAACAACTTCCTTCTCCAGGCATGATCCAACAGCGTGCTGTATCCAACTGAAATGACAGGGGAAATTCAGACACAATGCAGTAAAGCAACTGGAATTTGTTTGTCATAAACCCCAAGGGCATGTTCTCATTAAAGCAATGAGTTGTATCCAGCAGTTGTTCTTTCATATTTGCATTACATCCCTCTAAACTGCCAGAGATTAGGGTGAACTGCTTTCAGGGTTGTCTCTGGGTGTCTGCTCAGACTGACAGGGAGAAAACGTTCCAGCCAGGGCTTGGAACAAAGAGCATTCCTCCTCACAGCAGCTATTCATCTTACCCTTGCGGGTGGCATGCTAGCTTCATTCGTGGACCAAAATCAGTCATGTTCAGAGAAGGGCAAAGGGGTGAGGAGAGATTGTCTTTCACCAGACAGACAACAAACAGTGGAGGTGTTGTGCAGAGGCAAGCAAAGCCACTAGTAGCAGACATAGGAAACACCAATCTGCAACTCAGCACCACTTTCTGTGGGGTCCTCAGGTAGCTGGTTAGTTTAGTGTTGCTTTTGTGCCATCACACAAATACTTGACCAAGCCAATGTTTTTTTTAACATGCAAGAGATCTAGCACACAGGCCATGCTGGTTGGGCTGTCTGAGGAGGAATTGCAAAGAACTAAATTTTCTAAGAAACAACAACAATCACAGCAGCCAATGCAGAGATCTGGGTGCTACTAGCATATAAGCCCTCAGTGCCATTTGTGCATAATTATCTCCAGGAAGTAGGAGTTAAAAAACCCACCATCTTTTTTAAGTGTTCCCTGACTAAACTGATGTCGGAAGAACCTGGTGTTCTAATTATCCCATGGTTTCTAAAGTGTAGTTCCTCTACATCCTGCATGAATTCAAGCATCTGAAGCTCATATCCAATATTGCATCTATGTTCATTATCCTTTGGACACGCAAAGCTGAGGCGACACTGAGCATCAGATGCCTTTGCATACTATGACTAAGCAATTACATCTGTTCTTGGCAGATATGTACCAACTCAGGATGCAAAAGTAAAATGTTCCCATAAGTGAAATAAACTTTAGTTTTGAGGGCAGTAAAATTCTCACTCAATCAATAGTCTTTATATGTGGTTAGATTAATTAATAGTATTTCTGAGTCAAACCACTGTTAAATGATTAGCAAAGACTGGGGCCATTCAAGGCAGCATGTTTGCACTCACTGTGCTTTTAGAAATGCTGATGATGTTTTTAAATCATCTTTCTAGATGGGTCTTCTTAACACTGAATTTTTAACCCCACCTAGAAGGAAAATGGGTGTTTGCTTCTTTCCTCCTTTCCTACCTGCTGAACTGCCCCATTCCTTCCTTTTAGAATTCTCTGGTGCAGAAATGCTTGTTTAAACTCCACCTTTCTCAGACTGAAGAGACATCCTCACTGATGTTTAGAACAGGTACAATGTACATGTGCCCTTGGTGAGCACAGAGCTGGCTCTGGGGCCATTTTCTCCAGGTAGTAAGGGAGTGGTCTCCTCTCTTTCTCAGCTGAACCCCTTGGTAGAATCCTCCTGAAATCTACTAGTAATTGGACTGAAACGAGTAGTTAGAAATAAGATTTGTTACCAGGTTTGTAGTAGTAAACTGGTAAAGACAAGCCCCAAAGAGGGATGGATTGGGTCAAGTGCTTGACCGAGACTGGGGAGATAAGACTCAAATTCCTGCAAACTTTGATGGTTTGCATTTAAAATGATGATAGATAGATAGACAGACAGACAGGCACGTGCACACATTAATACATCCACACAAGTGTAGAGGACTAGACCTAAGCATGTTTTGTCTCAAACACTCTGAGCATTGCTACAGGAAAGCTGATCAGAGGAGTGGGTCCCATGAAGGTGGGGCAGTGCTGGCCTGAGCCGACTCTCTGCTCTGCTTTGAGACTCGTGCTCAGTGTCCTCCCCAGCTCCCTTCCTGGAGAAGGGCTGGTTGTGTGTGTGTGAAAAAAACAGCACAGAAAATCTAGTTTACGTAAGAGGAATGCCCCAGGTCAACTATAAAAGGATTGGGCCCCTTCCCTCCCTCTTTTTCCTCTCTTTCTCTTTTGCTCTTGTTTTTTGCCCGAGCTCCAGACCATCCACGTGGCAGGACTAGAGTGGGACCTAAGGACTGGTGATATTCTTTGTTTTCTTCCATTGCTTAGCCTGGGCAAAGCACGGCTGTCATACGGAATTTATTGTGGGAGTGGGGACCTTGTGGAGGTGTTAGCCAGCACTTTGGAGAAATGGTGTGTTGTGTCTTGTGAGCCAGCAGTTTTGAGGAGCTTGTTGTGCGAGTTGAGAACTTATTGAAGTGTACTATACAAAATTAAGGGCTTGCTAGCCAATACCTTTTGTGGAAGTGTATTGTATATAACAAGAATTTAAATACTTCTTAGCCAACACCTTTTTAGTCTAAAGTGGGCTGATTGATGTAATTGTACAGTTAGGACAACTGTATGACAAAAGCATAACGGCTCCTGACACATGGTCCAGTGCCTTTGTTCAGTCTGATGAGAAATTACAATGAATATATGCCCAGACCCAATGGGTCATGACAACAAGTGTATAGAAAATCTTCTGCCTCTGCCTTGTTAAGAGTACAGGAATCTGTAGCAGAGACTCCCTCCACGTGTTCACACTGACCCAGCACAGGAAGCTAAGGAGTCATCTGAGACCTCTGAACTCTCACAGCAATGCAAATATCAAAATGTAAGCCATTGCTTAACCAACAATTTTCTCTTACAAGTGGTGAAGTGTCAGCATCTGAAACTCAAGCAGACAGGTCCTTAAAACTGTTGGTCTTATAGGAGAGTATAGGAGAAGTATTATATATGGAGATATGGAGAGGATTACAACAGCAGAAGTAAACACTTGCCCTTGTGAATTTGTATGAACTATCTTTAGAATTTAAATCCAAGCATAATTAAACAGTGCTAATGAGACAGAGGGACTTATCTTCATTTGGTGTATAATTGGTATCACTGATTTCCTCATTCATCTTTTCCTAGTTTTAAAGCCGCCTTGTTCCAGTGAGATTAGATGGTAAAAGTTACCCTGCAGAGAGAGAGTATGTGGCCTGGAGCTAAAATTCTGTTGGAAGCCTTTTAAGGGATGCTGTTTTCTTGATAGCATCAATAACTGACAGCAAAGACACCTGTGAATGTATAGCCAACAGTCAAGCAAGGCACTCTTTTTGCAGTGTACCCTTGAAAAAATGCACACAGTATTACAAAAACTGTAATGGGGAAGAAAAGTCCACCCTTTCCAGCGAGAGAAACAAAACACTGTAAGAGTTTTAATAATTGTAGGTATATAACCCTATCTACTGAAGTTTGAATTCCTTCTCAAGAATATGCTTCGACTCATCCAGAAATGTGAAGCTTGCATAGGAACTCAAGGTGACGTTCTGGAGGGGGGCACACTGCAGAAGGTCCAGGTGGAAGGTCCAGGATTATATTGCTCAGCAATATAATCTGCACACATAGGCAGATTATATTGCTGAGCAAACAGCTACCTGCAGTGGCAGAGGCTGGACGCTTTTTTTTACCTAGTCAAAGCCAGCAAAGAAGTGCAATAGGCAAAGTCAAGTCACCAAAGTCCCATTTTTGCTTTTCAGTTGTGTCTTTGGTTGGACTCAGGCTTCTTTTTATTATGCCTTAAATAGATATAATTTTTGGAGGTTTTATTCCACATCTGTTGCTGCAAACAGCAGTAAAATCAGCTGTTTCCCAAGAGGTGGCACAATAATGACTATAACTGTACATTTCAGTGCTGCCATGCATGCCAGGGTGCTTGTGCTTATTGGCTGACAAGGGTGCTCAGAAGTATCATTCACTCCAGACTTTGCTGTGCACCACATCCTAGCGAGAATGCTTTCAGCCAGCTGGAATCTTTTCTCAGTGACAGCCTGTAAAGATTCCCCAAACCCTCCTCCCTCCAAAGTGACCACCGTGAACCAAATGCCTGTTCACCCACTGAGCCAAACCAGTTCAAAGAGGAGCATTACAGTGTCTGTGAACAAGCTCTGCTGGATACGAAGAGGATAGAGTGAGACGAATCCCACAAAACAGCAAATGTTTTTCATTTTACTGCAATAATTCAGCACAGGCATATTCTTTGGGTTGCAAAACCCAAGACTTTGCTTTGTCCTTTTCTGAAAGGGGGTTTGAACACTTCCCTGGTAAGCCTGCTATGCAGATTAATCTGAGACATAGGAATTATTACAAGTATTTGGTCTCAAATTCCCTTTGCACAGCTTCACTGGACCACTGACTATATCACCCTCTGTAAGTACCCCTCCCTCTTTTCAAGGCTGTCTCTTTTGACTACTTAGAGCCCTGTTATTGTTCAGTAAGGTGAGATTTGCAGCTGTCCTTCCTGTTCAACGTGGCCTAGCTGGGCTATACAGTCATCTTTCTGGCTACTAATTCTTAGTCAATAACACTGGGTTTAACTTTTCAGGGGAACAGATAATTTTAGACATTATTCTGCACCCAAAAAATACCTTCATCTTCTTATATATATATTTCATAGAATAGCATGTCTGCTCTTGCTTTTATACTAGTAGTCCAAGTGTTCAAGCTCTTAATGGTGCCCTGTGATTGAACAGCAATGAGAAACACCACTGGTAACCAGAACTGAGAGGAGCAGCAAGTTCAGCTGCTCCACTTGTGAACATTCCAGAGCCACAACCACTTGTCCCTCAAGCCCAGCTGAAAATATGCCCTTTTTCAAAAGGAGAATTTCTTTCTGACTGAGCTGTGAAACAGAGGTCCTGACTGGCTGCAACCATAAAAAACCCCCCATGGCTCTCAAAGTATCAGTGACTGAAGTCTTAGCAAATCTGAAGTCTTACCACTGCTTTCTGCTGCCTTAAACATAATTTTCAATTATATTCCTTTTTAACCATCTTAGCTTAACTGCTGGGGAGTCCCACTGTCAGGATTAAACAGATGTTTTATTTCCTGCCAAAGGTGTGTAAAATAATAATCACCAGCTCTGCCTCATTGGCTGCCATGTGGGCTGGAAAGGCGCCATATGCCCAGCACTCAGAGACTGCTGCAGACAAGAGGCTGGGGGCATTATTCATTATTTGCCTAATCAATTTAAATGGTGGGTTTTTTCAGGAAGCACATTTCTAGTCTTTATAAGGAGATATGTACAGGAAGCACCAAGCACCCTCCTCTAGTGAAGTGCACCTTCTGTTTAAACAGCCAATATTCTGCTTGCACAGCACATGGGGCTAGAAGCAAAGACCTTGCACTTGAAACTACGCTGTGCTCATGAGCTGCTCTCAGCATCACAAGCAGTTGTAGAAGTTGTTCAAATTCCGCCCCATGTGCAATAACAACAGTTTTCTATTACTGTTGATAATTCTGAAGAATTTCCTTGAGCAGAGCGTGGTCCCTCTCCTCCAGCACACAAATGGAAGTGCGAGCAAGCCACTCATTGCTAAGCTGCCTCTTGAAAACTGCTGCTGCACCTTCACAGTGACAGGATGTGGTATCACAGGTGTCATGCAGTGTCTCCCACCACCTGACTTGTGATCCTCTCTCGGCCAGCCCGCAGGTTCCACAGAAGCTGCAGGGCTCTGGGGTGAGCACAGGCTGCGGCTGAAGGGCAGGTGCCCAGGGTGTGCAGCACATTCCAGGCAGTGCGTGTGGGTGGCGACTTCCGCTCCTTGAAGGTCCGAAGAGAAGTAGTTAATAAAGCATGGGCACTCCTCGTGTGAGGATGGCAAATGAGGAATCCTAGGCAAGAGATGACAGTAGGACCCCTCTGCTCTGTGGAGCAGCCAAGCAGAGTGCCAAATGCAGTGATTAATAAGGAGAAAGCCATCTGGCTTCTGTCCTTTAACAACTCTCTTTCAGCATCTCTCTTTCTATACACCACAACAAATCTCCCTGTGTTTTTAGCAACCTTTTCTAGCTGTTCTGAATCATACTACAAGGCCCCATCTACAAATGACAGGGAGAGTAAGGTGAAGAGAGAAAAAGGGGAGGAAGATGATATAGAGGACAAGAATCTGAGATGCCGTCAGGCTTTATCTTGAAATATTATCTCTATAGCGTCAGTTATGGCAGCAACCACCAATGCAGCAAGTCCTTTAGAGCTAGAGCTGGTAATGTACTTACTGAGGGATGGTGTCGGGTTGTCAGAGGCTGACAGGAAGGCATTGCGGGGACAGGAGTAAAGGCTGACACAAGTACTTCTGCAAATTGATGAGTGACGGGGGAGCAGACTATACTGAACTCCAGCAATGTGGATCTGCAGGTAAGGATGCATGAGCATGCTTCTGTATCAGTGACATGTGGCAGTTTCCTAGGAGCATTTGAAAAATAGTTGGTTCGGTTCCTCAGAGTTCTTAATATTTCACCCTGAATTCCTCAGTCTTCCTACTCCTATATGATGCGTACTTTTAGGCTAAAAATACTCTGAAGCACAATGCAATTGATAAGTATGTTATTTTTCTTTTTTTTTGTAGTTAGGAATGAAAACAGTCAAGAACTGGGTTAGGAACAGTAAGTTCCTTTCCATTATTAAACAGTTTGTGCCCAGAGAGCAAGTGCGGGTTTGGATTGTGAGTTTTTTGTCTTCTCTCTGAATAGGTGTTACTGGTAAGATGAGTAAGAAATCTACTTCAAATAAAAATGCAACCTTGAAAAAAAAGGCCATTTTTTAATAGTCATTTCTAGTGCCCAACATGTTATTCGGCAATACACAGACTTCCACTTGGTTTCTATTTTCTTAGAAGTTGTAGTTACTCTCTTAGAGGATTTTACCCAAGTACTGTTTATATGTACAAAAACATGTCCTACTGTCAGACTTCTGAGCCTTAGTAAAGCAGTGTCACTACCTGGGACTACGCTTGTCCTGTTTCATGTAACACTTACTGACCTGAAGGCTTAACCAGTATTGTGAAATAGCTTTTTATATCTTTTCTTTATATCTTTTAAAATTTCTAGCTTTTAGCATCATAGTTGATAAAACTTGACTGATGCCTACTAAATGTTAATACTGAGCTGCTTTTTGTAAAAATGCAACTCTTGTAAACAAGTTCTAATGTTTCTTGAAGAAGTTGCACTATTCCTCTAATCTAGCTTCAGTTCCCAGATTCTTTCTTTAATTTGTGTAAGCGCTGCCTGATGGCATGTACACAGCTCCAAGTCCATAAAATGGGTACTTAGGAGGTTTTAAATCTTCAGTTTGTTTTCAAATACTGTTTTGAAGACTCACAAAACAAAATTTCAGGTGAAATCAGCTTGAAGGATAAGGGTGACTTGTAGCAAGATGGTCACTGCTAAGTCTTAACTACTGAACTGTCTGTATTCTTTCTCTGTACAGTACCAAGCACTGGAAACTATTTCTCTTATGCCAGGTGAAAATGTAGTGGTGTTTGCTAAGATTTGCTATTTGTGTCTGTCATTCATTTAGGAGCAAGAACACTGAAATGAACCATTTGTTTGGGAAAGCTGCCAGCAGATGATGTTGGCTGATGAACTGCAAGGGCTGTGAAGAGACGTCTCCAGGGAGCAGGACCTGGGCAGTGCTATAATGTCCTTTCTGCACACGAGAAAGTCCAAATGAGTCAACCCTCAGTGAGACCCATTACATCCAGTGCCCCTCATCAAACGCAAAGCTCACAGGTCTGTATTGCTTTTGCTAATACTAGAATCATCCATTGCAGGCTTTGTTTATGTAACTAGCAAGCCTAGTTGATTACAGGTTTTGCAGCTTGAGTTCACTCATGCTTCCTATTTTTTAGCTTCTGTTGGGGTTTCATAGCTCCATAACCTGTAAGGGCCATGAACAAAGTACATGAATATGCACCGCTTGCTGGCAGAGCAAACAATCCTCTCAGACAAGAGGATTGTTATTAAATCAGGTTGTTTTATTGGCAGAATAGGCTTTCCCTGTTGCCATGGGTTGCCCAAGGTGAGCCTGACCTCTGTGGTCTCTGAAGCTCTCTCTTGTGGGTGAGCTGAGCAATACTGGAATGCAGCTTTTAAGATGGATTAACTGTGAATCTAACACAGGAAACAGTTGAGAGAGAGTAAAAGCATTACATTGCGCTACTAAGGATGAAATGTATCTTTTGATCCCATAGGCCAAAAGTTCCAAGGCTGAGAACATGATTATTTGACAGTCACAGTCATGTCAGCTCAGAGTAATGTTTGCAGCTTTCTCTTAGGGCAGAATTCTGCCTTTCCAGGTGCATGGAAGGGCAGTGGAGAGGCAGGTGTGTGGCCAGTGGACAGAGACGGGTCTGCATTTTCTCACTGTGAGTAAAGGAACAAAACCATCACCTCACCCCTTTCTCCCAGAGCAGGTCCCTACATGCCAGGTCTGTTGCCTTTGAACTCCAAAGTCTTGATGCAGTTTCTAGCGCATCATAGCACAAACCCAGCACTTTGGTACTAACTTCAGCTGAAATCATGTGCACCAGCTGGTCCTAAGAAACACCAGCCATCCACCCAAGTGAAATTCTGAACTGCTAGCTGCACCTTGGCAACCATAATGTATTCACATGGCCTAAGGATAAACATGAATTCAGGTTTTTGGAAAAGGATGTATCTGTTGCTCAGCTCACTAGCTCTCTAGCCACCATCTGCAAAGCTCTTTGATACTCTGTAAAATGGCAGATTACAACCCTTTAACTCTTTCCCCAGGGCTGCAGGGCAGACTTGCTGGAGATTCACCTGAGCTAAATGAAGTTTTCTGTTTGATTAAGGCCAGTGGGTTGTTTGGTTTCAGGGTTTTTTTGAGATTAGGTCCTGCACTTTAAGTATTTCCCTTGAAAACTGTGCTATGGTAGGTGTTGGCTCTGTTACAATGGAGCTGAAAAACCAGATGTTACAGGTAAATCAGGCCTGTTACAGGCAAACCCCACAGATGTTACAGGCAAATTAGTTTGAGGATTTTTGTTTTCTGAGCTAAACTACTATTTCTTAGCTAAAGTTACTACTAGAAAGTGCAGCAAAGTGCAAGACACTGTGCTGGGCTGCACTAATATGTATTAAGCCTTGAACTACCATCAAGAGTATACAGAGTAGGATTACAAGCATGAATTAGTTATGAACTACAGACACTTACAAATGAAGAAATGCTTCTGCAGTCTGATTCTTGCCTACCATTACAGGATTCAAATCTAAATGCAACAGATTCCAGGGGTCTAAGTCCGAGTGAAGAACCAAAAAACCTGAGCTTACTGCCAATGAGGCCTCCATGTTACGGAGTGATTTGGAATATATTTACTGGACTAGTACAGACAAAGCCTGTATGTAATTGAGGAAAACAGGGTGCCACACTCAGACATCCCTGATCTTTATCCTACCCCTTTCAACTTAATTCCATAATCAGCATTTACATCACAGAGAGATTGCAAGTACTATCCAGGCCGTTCCTTCAGCATTACGCTATCTCAAACGAGTCCCTGCCTGTAAGGATCTGCTTTCTTCAAAACTTCCACCCAGCCCCATGGTTAGCTTGGCTTAAGTCAGCAAAGTACCAGCAAAATTGGAACTTAGAAATAGTTTAACCTCAGCCCATTTCTGCCTTCAGTTCAGTTTGTTTTACAGCTCTCAAGCACCATCATTCAGCATCCAGCTGGCATCCATTTGCCTGCAGTTGCTGCTGGAGGGGCAGGAACAAACCACCCTCGTTGCTGAGTTTTAGCCTGTAAATTCAGCCAAAAGAAACTAGTGCACGCCATCTCGTGGCCCTGCACAGCTATTTCCCGAGAATGAATGGAGCTCCAGTTGCGACAGGGAGGTTTCATGTGGACAGGATTTAAAAGATGGCTGTCCGGGGCTCAGAAGCAGTCCACAGTACGACTCCACCACAGCTGTGAAACTTTCACCATCAGTGCTTTGTCCACACTCCTGCCATGACCTCGCAGCCTGAGCAGCTGTTTCCTGGAGCAGCAGCAGAGCATCATCAAAAGGCAAAAGGCACCTCTTCAGCATGTGCTCACTGTCACTGCTGGGACAGCTTTGCCCTCACAACAAATACAGGTACTGGTGAACACCACAGCCTCTGGTGGAGCAGGAAATTCCCTTATGCATTTTAGAGTAGGTCATACCTATTAATCATTCTTGATTACATGCAAGGTTGGGAATGTTCATGGTACATCTGTCTTCATCTGCTCTTAGTACTTGTTAAAGAACTCCATGTGTCAATGCTTTAAACAAAGCTAATGTGCCTGTTCATTAACAAACTTGTGTCAGTCCCTTGGTGTACTTTAAATTCCAATTTCTTCTTACTCTTTTTTTTTTTTTTAAAGAAAAACAAGTCATTAAGAGGCCCTTGCCAAAAGTGATTAAGGTAAGATTTCATTAAAGCTAGTTAAGGGAATTAAAAAAAGAGGGAGAGTGCAATAGTGTGAATTTAAAGGTTTTTGCTTCTATTTCAAGTAGTAAGTTTTTGACTTCTCACTGTTTATGACTTTTTAGCTGGGAGATTACATCTTAAATCTGCACCACTGAATCATCTCCAAATTTGAAGTCACATTATCAAAATTGCTGATGGCAACACTTAACACTGCCTTACTTCCACTGCTCTCCTAGCTATCAAAAGGCTGGATATATAGTCAGCAATAAGGAACTTAAAATAGCTAACAGAAGCACAAAACCTCAGACTAAGCATCTTATTTTGCCTACTACTAGAGACAACTGCACAAGACCTATGAAAGTTTGTAGCTTATAGTTGGAAAGCACAGAATCATTCCAGGTAACTTCAGATGGTATTCCAGATGCCCCTAGTTCAAAGCGCCTGATTACAATCAGCAATTGCTCTAAATTTAGAAATGATGAAACTTCTACTTTTACTGTTCTTGGGTTGGAAGCATGTAATGATGTTGCAGAAAAGACTGTTACACCTGTGAGGCTCAATGAAGGCTGATACTAATATACTTTTTTTGTATACAGGAAAGAAAAGAGGGAACATCCTTCTTCTCATGTCAAGGTTTAATTCCAAGGTATGTGACACGGGATTTACAAAGGTAAATAAAAACACATTCTCCGAAACAGTGAGTGCTCTATTTAGCAAGGTAGCAGGATTTCACACTCCAAGCAGCTGAGAAAAGAAACTGCTTGCAGTATGAAAAAAGTATTTGGTGTCTGTCTTTGACATGGGATTTTGCCATAATAGATGATGAGGAATGTGCAGTAGTGGGGCAGAGGAAAGACAAATACTTAAATTATAAAGATGAGACAGGACAACAAATTATTAGATAAGACTTCCACTTCAACTAATTATTTGAGACATTATAATTATGATCAGCAGTCAGATGGAACTACTACTGCAAACACTGATCAGGCAAACTATGTTGCCAAAATTAATTACACAGCTGCTAAGACAGACTTTAGCTCCAGCCCGCCGATGATATGGCTAAGTTTGCATATGCTTGCAGCAAACACATATAACTGAAATTCCAGTAATAGAGAAGGACTGGAGTAGTACAGAAGAGTTTTCCATATCAACTGTACCTGATACCAGCAGTCAAGGCTATCATCTGGAGTACAGTGCACATAACCATTTATACAAGTGTATCATCTACAGTTAATCTACAATTTTCATCCTAAATATCAATTTAAAAAGCCAAGTATGAATCATATGCAGGCAGATTTCATGACTCATTGCTGCAATGGATTTAACCATGAGTGCTGATCCTGCCTGCTATTAAGATGTCTGGCATTCCCACTTGGACCCATCCCTCTGGAGGGGAACTCTTTCACAGACCTGTGCTAGAGACCGCTGAGCTAAACAGCTAAATGAGACTTTAAGAATTTAAAAAAAAATAAATGTGCTATTTTGTCACACAAAAAATAAAATTCCAGGAATTTATTGCTGTATGTATGCTTAATCCATGAATTTGTTTTACAGTAGTCATGAAGTGCCAAATTGTGTGCTACATTTAACATTCCATGTATTCCCTTCCAACTGCCATTTTACAGTGGGCATATGAAACAACGCAGCAGCAGTCACAAAACATGGCTTCAGCATCTCTCAAGAGCTTAAAGACAAAGATTTGTGTACAAGCTGAATAACAAGATGTCAGTTAAAACGTCACTCAGCAACTTTAATAGAAATATCTTTAGGTGGAAGTTTTGCAGCGTTAAAATTTACAATTCAGACTAAACATTCTCATCCCCACTGTAGTAACAAGATACTTGCAAAGAATAAGAACTATGGTACGTAAATGTCACACGCAAGACCTGCTTCATTTCTATCAGAAGCAAAAATTGCTAATTATAAGGAAGGACAAGCCTAGCAGGGTAAGGCTGTCAGCCTATATTAAAAACATACACCTCCAAGTTTGGCAGTGGAATTCTATTTACCACCTTGACTTTTTTTTTTTGGTAACATACAAGTATTCTTCCTCCCCTCCCACACTTTATAAATCCCCTTTTATTTTTATTATACCTCCATATTATTTACAGGACTCCTAAAGATTAAGTACAAACTAGTATGAAATTAATGATAGCTTGCTTTTCAAATATGTATCCCATGGCTAAATAAATACCAAGCCAATCCAACAGTGTGATCTGGAGTTACGATTCAGAAGCTTGTGTATCTGTGACTCCAGTTGTTTTCTCATTAGTTGTGCAGGATTCATTTGATCTGTCAACAACAGTTGCCACAGAACTTGGAATAGCGCTATCCAGGGTGAGTGTAGAGGTCTGTTCTACATTTACAGTAGTGCCAGGGTTGACGGAAAAGCTTCCAGCTTGAGTGATAGAGGGAAGCAAATCTGTAGGCACTGTAGATGCCTCTGTGACCAAAGGAAGCACAGGAACACACTTGGGTGGCATTGGCAGAGGTGTTATTCCCATTAGATTCAGAGGCGGCAATGAGGGAAGGGGTGGCAAACCTAAAGACAAAAAGGGGGAGGGGGAAAAAGGCAGTGAGCTGCTGCATACCACAGACAGATCTGGAGAGACTCTGTTTGCTTAAAAATTTTACCTTCTCTAATCTCCTATTTATCCTTGGAGAGGAGGAGGCTTTTTGAACTTCGTGTGAGCGTGATATATGTGCAGCACTGACTCAGCAGGCTCATTTCAAGCCTGATGCTTTTCAGATTTCAGAACTGTTCTGAATGAATCAGAGTAAACTCAAGGTTGCTTGTACCTCCCCAGAGGACTAGGTATTTAATGCATTAATACTGATGATTAGGTTTTTCTGGCCTTCACTGAAACTGCCAGAAACAAGAAGTTAACAAGAACCATATTCCATATAAGTTTCCAATTTCTTTTTGCTTGTTCCATGTGCACCTTCAGCAGTTTTGTTTTATTCAAAACTGTAAATCCAGTATCATACTTCTGGCATTCAGTCAGGAATCTCTAATCTTCTCATCCAGCATACAAGGAAACACCTTGTATTTTCTTCTACCCATAATACTATACACTTTCACTCTCGGCACAATTTCTTCTGAGATCATAAATCAGGTAATAGAAAATGAAACATCTAAATACAGACAGAGGTTTTAGAATCAATTCATCTAACAACATATTCCCTGTCTACCTAATCTGGGCACTAATATCCACTCCATTTTAGGAAAACATTTAATTTTTCCCCTTCAGGGCTCCCTCATATAGCTCTAAATTAGAGTCTCAGAGATAAAGGACACTAATTACAGTTTCAGCAGAAGCACATACCAGGCTGTATGATTTCTGGAACAATCTGTGGTGCAGGTAAATTAAGTTTGGACAGATCAGTCAGGTTAGGAAGCCCTGCTGGCAATGGCATCAGACCTAAGAGAAGAGTAGAAAAGTTACAGCTGAAAACCTAAAATTGTTTCTGAGATGTTACTGGCCATTTAAAACTCATTATATGTTGTGTTACATCTTGAATATCATTTTTACATATAAAAATTCAAATTCACCTGAATTTCAGCTTTTAAACTATGCAGTGAAAACAGATACCAGGCAGTCTGGACTAGCAAATACATAATCTCAAATCTTTCGTATTTTTCTGAAGAAAGTAGAATCTTATTTCAAGGAATTATACGGTTTGCATTCCAGGTTCAGCTTCAAAAGAAGGTAGGTGTTTCACCACAGCACTGTACCAGAAGCCCTGTTCCCAATGTGAATGATAGGCAATAACAGGATTAAATATACAGTATTCCCTCGTCCCTAATACTGATTACTGTATTACTAGTCTTTCCTGCTTAGTTCATAAATAGAGTTAAACACAAAAATATACGTAAAAAGGCAAGACAAAGTAACTTTCAAGGTCAGGAAGGACTGAAAATTGAAGAGAAACATATGATGAATGCAACACATGCCCTTCCATCATTGTGTTTGCTTTGAAACATCTTTTCACTCCTGAATTTCCCACCTTAGAAGAGCTGCATTTCTGGGACCAGTATTCTTACATTGTGTTTAGATCAAAGAAGGCCAATTCAGAAATAAACTGTTGGTATCACAGCTCTTCTCCCTTGCTCCCTTAAGATTTTTGTTTCAGAAATGTTTTAAGGAATTTTACCTACTCACCTGGTAATGTAGTTGCTGGGTTAACTGGTGGCACAGAAGTAAGGGACTGACTGACTTGTGGTGGTAATAATGGAACTGTTGGAACACCTGGTGGAGCACACAGGGAAATTACATTAATTTTAAGCATGTAACACTTCAGCTCCCTTGCTCCAGAAGTACGAATAAAAATTGCTCACAGGAGAATTACTATTTGCCTTAGCTATAAAATGCTGATAAAGAAAAATAATATTCTAAATAATACACATGGTATTTCTGATAGAAGTTGTTTGCAACTATTTTGTGAGCAAGTAAGACGTAATTCCAGTACTCTAGCCTTTGTTGTTGAGAAAAGTTTAAGAGAAAATTTTATTCTCTCTTCTGCTTTTTATTAAGTTCATTAGAAACATCTGTGAGAATCCAAGTCAGAAAACCCATGTAATTCAGGGCAGTTACTTCAATACCAACCTGTGCTGAGAACATTACTGACAGTAGTTGAGGGTGAACTAATAGAAAGTCCTGAAAGACTCTGCTCAAGGCCTGCTGATCCAGGAGGGAGCGTGGCTGAGGGATTAACTGACGACAACTGAACCTTATTGAAAGGGGGAAAAAAATTACACCATTAGGGTTTGTTTCCACATGAACCAAAAGAAGCAGAAGAGCAATTATAACATCATAATCCATTTTTATCAAGCCAAAGGAGGGACCACAACTTACCTCTGTGAAGCCATCTTTGAGGGGACTGAGGGATGCGCTAGGCAACTGTCCTGGGAGAGAAATTTTCTTTCCCTCTTCAAAGGGGCGTGTAGGTATCCTATGCAAATATCCATAGCCAATGCCACATCCTAGGCTTTTAAAACATGAACATTTAACAGTCAGTGAAGTGACTTTACAACTACAGACTACAGCAACCAACGCATGAATGACTCAAGACAACAAGTTTCAAGATGAGTTTTGTACAACCTTCCCCTCTCACCCTAATGCTGCCTCATTTTCTACGGAGAAATAATCAATATGAGATCATTGCTAAAAGCTACAGAATTTCCTTTCAATTAACATTCAGCACAAAATAAAATTACTTCTTATTGAAACCAAGCAGCTATACTAGGTATACAGCTTGGAATTTGACTCACTGTTGTTACCTGCAGTGCTCTGTTCTGGCTACTGCACAACACTGCAAGAATGTACTACAGGCTAATGACTATTTGGAGTCTAGTGCAAAAAGAAACTGTGGTACCTTGTGCATTTCTGCATGAGCTAATTTACTGATTTACAACCCTCTCATCTGTAACTGCATCTGAATTTCAAGTAAATGTATTATTTATTATAGCAGAAACATCTTTGATATACCAACACTCTTTCCCCCATTTTTGTAGAAAACTTAAGCAAGCAGTTTTTAGGCTGGTGCTATCAGAAATTTGCCCCCTGCCCCTATAACATATTGTCTCCTTACCTGCCTTCTCCACCCCAGGCAGAATTTGGAGTAATCACCACTTCCCGACAATTATCTGTGTCTGTGTTGTACACGTAAAGTTTTAATGGCTTTGCTTCATGTGTTTCAATAAGGGAAAAGAGATCTTCAGACTGCAAACAGAAAAATTAGTAAGGGCTTTCTTGTCCTTATCATTTGACATAAAATTGATCATTCTAGTCCTGACTTCCTGTTTTAGAACCTTGTAACAGCCACATGCTGCAGTTGTTGCAGTGCTGCTGTTTTATCACAAGGCCAACTTTAAAATCTGTTTTGCTAGCACAACTCAGAAGACATGGCACAACCCAGATTTCAAATCTGCTATCTGAAATACTAATATTAGAGTACAAAAAAGTTTCTAACTTCATGAAGACATTTAAGAGCAGCTTTTATTTCCAGAATTGCATTTAAGAAGAGGATACCATGCCAGAGCTCCTTCCTCTTTGCATGTGATTTCCATTTACACTGAACAGAGACACAGTGTATGTTTCAAATTGCCTTGGTACAACTCATACAACTGGTTTTTTAGTTTAAAAATAATAACAAACTTATTTTTATATACTTACCTCATTCATGACAGTATCTGCTCCAATGATATAGTCACTATGAGGTCTAAGTCCAGCTAATGCAGCAGGAGAATTTGGCTCCACTTCCTAGTTTTAAGACGGAAAATTACAAAACACTATGTAACTGTCCAGGTTCAGCAAAACAATTAGATGGGCACTTCACACAAATTTTGCGTCAGACAAACTGGTCAAGTTTTCAACACAATTAGTAACTACTGAACTAGTGAAACAGTGGCAGTCCCTCTTGATACCGTTCTGGTATTGTACAAAATACAGTAGTGCTGAATATTGTACAAAACCACTGATTAAAATACAAGACTTGACAATAAACTTACAGACATACATTTCTAATTCAAAAGTCTTTGAAAACCCAAAACCAATTAAAACAGATCAGTCTGATCTCATGACTTGTTAGCTACCTGCCTTGCAAGTTTTCAATAAGAAACATAAAAACAGTAAGCAACAGTAAGAAATCCTTTCAAGTCCATACGTACCAAGACATGCCAGACGTTTTCATTGGCCCCATCAAAGCTGCAGAAACGAATGCTCACTCCCAGCAGGCCCTGCCCACCCCACAAGTTGCTGGGGGTCACTGATGTTTCTCTCAGTTCCAGAGTTTTGCTACTGTACACGAGCATTTTTACAGGTTTTTCAACATTTGCTTTCAACAGGTCCTTGAGAGTGTCATTGTCTTTATTCTGTGAATGTTCAAACAAGAGCTTGGGTTAACGTTTAGCACAACAAGCACCCAAGTTCTACAGCAACACTTCTGTATTTCAAAGGTGCTACAAACACTGCAGTATCAGAGCACTTACTTACAGCTACTCTGTAACAAGTTTCCAGTCCCTTGACAACTCTAGAATACAACTCTGGCAAAAACGTGGGATTTGCCAGTAACACCCCATGCCTTCCAAACCTGAAAGGCCTTTAACTGAATCTGCGATAAGATGCTCCTTGCAGCTTTTCAGAGGCTTTCTTGAATCCAGGCACACTGGTGAAAGAGCTTACCCACAGATGGTTTCTTCCACTGCTATGATGGTCTGTTGTTTCACTACAGCTCTGCTTGAAAGCTTTCCCCCATGCCTCCTGCCCAGCCAACAGCTTTGACAGCAGCTTTTTCAATCAACCTGTTTCGACTGAATGGAGTTTGCGAGTTCTCACAGGAGCAGTTTACAGACAGAACTAGGGGGGCACCAGCACAATCCCCCAGTGGTGGGATCAGTAGGCAGTACTATCTTGGTGCACATGTCTGCAGAGAGCATGTCTGTCTGTCTGTCTGCATCCTTATTTTCCAGCTAAACTGTTGATAAAACTGTAACTAAAGGGTGAAGGAAATTAGATGAACTGCATCAGAAATATTCTAATTTTAAACTATGAAGAAATATTTTATATACATTTAAATAAAACAAATTCATTGGTTTACCTATAAAAATCAGATTCTCAACACATTGTTTATATTAAAAGTTATAAAACAGCAATACACTCACCAATCTTGAACCGTTAATGGATACGATAAAATCAAAGAATGGCTCCAATCCAGCTCTATGCCCTGGTGAGTTTTCTTGCACCTAAGAAAGTTAAACAAGAATTTAGTAAAAGCATACCAATGCTGATTCACAGATTAGAATTATATTTTTAGTTGTGCCAACTCTAGTTCTAGAAGCTACGCATGTTTCTATGTATGATTTTAAAATATTCACATATAGTCTTCAGAACCAAAAAAATCTTCCCCTTAAAAAGAAAAAAAAAAAAAAAGGAAGATTTCAAAAGAACCAGTAATTTATAAGCTGAGGCATGACACAACAGCAGCCACTCCCTGGGAAAAGGGCTGCTTAACAGTTGCAGCAGATAAACTGTAGATATTGGTTTCAATAAAGGAGATTATAGTCGAAGAACAAGCTTAATGAATTCTGAAAATAGTTTAAAAAGCACTGTCTTTTCACAGAAGTACCAAAACTGGACCTTGCTTTTTATCCTACGCTTATTAAAGAAAAAGTAGAGTCACATCTGTGTAAGCATGGGTTGTTATCTCATGATTAAACATCACCTGCTGACATTCTTGAGACACTGAGGGCATCTGTACAACCAGTGATCCATTAATATACCATCAAGTTTGCAAGAAAAGAGACATGCAATTTTGCAGCCACAGCAGCTCAAATAATTCAAGCATTCCACTAAGACAAGGCCTGGATACACACTGCTCCCAGAAGGTAAAAGTATGTTTTTGATTCCAGGTGGAGTAACTGAGAGACATTATGCCAATGTTGTTTTTTCCCTATTACGTACATTGCTGACAAAGAACAGTAACTCCACTATGGCTGTCAGATTTTTCCTACAGCCTTTTTGGTAAAGACTATCTTTTATTTGTAAGCTGATTCATTTTACCCAATGGCTTTTTCTTTTATATACTACAATCTCCTTCCAAAAAGATCTAAAAAGTGTTACCCTTTACAGTGTAGTTTCTTACATTACATGCTATTCCACCTGACAGAACTGGTACAAATATGTTCGTTTGTTCAATACTGGTCTGATTCTATAGGAATAGAGTTTTCTCAGTATGACTTATCTAGAACAAAATACTGAGTACTTGAGACCTTCCTGCCAAAGAAAGGTTAAACAGTTTCACAAAAGGAGAATTAAAACCCTCTGGTTTCCTATGGACATGCTCCATAATTGTACTCTCAGGCTTGCAGTTTCTCTGGTAATTAAGTCATTCAAAACATCCTCTCCTCTGATGTGTTTTTTTGAGTAGCAAGTGTAAGATGAGCTTAAGCTGTTTGCTGCTCTTTCCTCAGTTTAGAGGGGTGACATGCAAATACTCCAATAGCCTCTCGACATATAGGAACTTACACTTTGTGGTTTTAATGAGCCTGACATAAAGGCTTTATACCAAAATTAAATCAGCAGATGGTTTCAGAACTTACTGGGAAACAATTTTAAAGACAGAACATGTCTTCTTAAAACTCAGCATTAAAAATCAGATAATCCAGCAAAGTGATACATTTATGCTGATAACACATTAGATTTTCAGGACTGGATATATGTCATAGCCTTGAAATGATGAAAGGCCAGACTCCATTTCATTCAGAGATTTTCCTCCATTTCCAAACAAACTTCTTTAAAAAAAACAAAACAAAACAAACCCATAACAAACCCCCTGCCCTGACACAATATCCCTCACTTTGACCTCCAAGAGATTATATCCTGAACATTGAATCAACAGTGGCCGGTATTCAATAGAGTAACCTTTGGAAATGAGACTGAGTATGTACAATAAATGAGAATTGCATACGTTCAACATCCATTAATGTCAGGCTCACTGATACCTGGGATGTATAAATAATTTATTTAGAATACAAAATCTATAGTCTGCCCCAAACTGATGAAGGGACTGAGAGAGTTTCCAAGTTATAAATGATTGGTTTGCAGAAAGTATGGTCAGATGTTGAACACCTTCCCCCAAATCCATCATGATTCTGAACATCTCTGCGTGGTTTGTTTCTAAGTGGGCATGTAAAAACCACCAGGAAGCTGTATCTAAAAGAAATCAAGCCCTTATAGTTGCATCAATCACACAGTGCACCTCAGAAGCAGGTAGCTGCATCCCTTCTGTTACCCCATTTCCTCATGATGCCATGCACAACTTCAGTCACAAAAAGTTTCCTGTTTCCCTGGCTTATGAGGCCTAACTTAACTGACAGAAAAGTATGTTTATACCTGGCAGTCCCAGAAATGTAAACCAGAAATTCCAAGTCCATTCCACATAAAAAGGCTCCTTAAAGTAGCGACATACTCAGCCCTGCACAACAATCACACCAACCCCACACAGTTCTGTCATACCACCTTTCAGTCAGCTATGCGCACAAATCATCACCATCACGCAGTGCCACATGCACAACACAGCTGTCTGCTCCAAGCTCCGTGGCCAGGGTTCCCTTCCAGGAGCTACAGCAACAAAAGATAACCTTAGAAAACACAATGGCACAAAAGCCATATTAATGATGGAAATAATAAAGATTCCATGTATACATACATAAACTTTGTGCCTCCTGAGCAATCTGGCTTTATGCAGCTTTTCTGTGTGCCCTAAGTAGGTATTTAATAACTTGCCTTTGTAATTGAGTAATTGCTGAGAAATAATCAAGTAGTACCATTTACAACAGATGCCACTGCAGGCAAAATACCATCCAAGGCAGTTTGGGAAGCCTAATTCTCTCAAAGCCAGCTGTTATTTCACACATACAAGTTACAGAGCCCTGTGGGTAGATGCCACGATGTTCTAAGAGCAGAGACAAACAGTGGCGCAGACAACATGGAGATGCTGTGGAGCTGCACCACCGGACCTTTGTAAGAGCAAACGAAGAAAATCTCTATCAAAATGCTGAATAGCAGAAGCCAGAAAGGGCTTCATACAGTGCTGCAGGACTTCAGCTTCTCACCAAGACGACAGCTGGGCTGCTGAGTACATAGATTACACACTGATTTCACTTTTAACTCACTGTCAAGAATTAAATAGGTCAAAGGTTTCAGGATAAACATGCTAATATTAATCCACATTACTGAAAATAATTTTTTTTTGTAAATACATGAAGCTTCTCTTTGCTGAACACTGTTCCCAACACTATATGTTTTTTAGTAAGAAAACAGATTCCCTAAGTGTAGCATAACTTTTTATTTTAGCACAGAGAATTTAATTCAAGCTTTTAAAATGTGAACATCCCTTTAAAAAAAAAGTAATCACTTCATGCAATATGTTTGTATCGCTAATAGAACAACTGAAGTGCTCAAGTAAGAATTAGAAATCTAAACCTTGGGCACTGCTGTTCAGTATCTTTTAGGGAGAACACCACAATACACGGTAGCATACAAATCTCTCGTAGGTAAAAATTCTTACACAGACTCTTAGAATCATTTAGGTTGGAAAACATCTCTAAGATCTTCAAGTCCAACCACTAACCCAGCACTTTCAAGTTCACCATTAAACCATAACCCCAAGTGCCCCATCTACATGTTTTTTAAACACTTTGAGGGGTGGTGATTAAACCGTTTCCCTGGACAGCCTATTCTAAAACCTGATCAACCTTTTGATGAAGAAAGTTTTACTTCTTTACTTAGTTTTTCTCCTGGCTAAACAAACCCAGCTCCCTCAGTTGCTCTTCATAGGACTTGTGCTCCAGAGCTTCTCTGGACACACTCCAGGCACCTCCATGTCTTTGTTGCAGTGAGGGGCCCAGAACTGGACACAGCACTTGAGGTGTGACCTCACCAGTGCTAAATCCAGGTGGTCAATCCTGGTCCTACCAGCCACACTATTCCTGACACAGGCCAGTCTTGCCCACCTGGGCACACGCTGGCTCATGTTCAGCCAGCTCTCGACAAGCATCCCCAGGTCCTTTTCCACTGGGCAGCTTTCCAGTCACTCTGCCCCCAGCCATGAGGTTGCTGTGACACCATCTATTAGCCAAAGAAACTGTCAGGTCATTAGAACCATCTGGGCATACTACAGCAGTTTCACACTGCTGAACAAGAAAGTTATTCAAAATTTTCCTTCATTCTGTTTTGAAGAGCAGAAACAAATGCATACTAAACAATATGCTGTCAGGCAGTTGTTCTAATCAGCCATGCACCTTATTTAAAGGAAAGTTATGGAGGAAAGGGAACAAACAATGGAGAAAATTCCTACAGTTCAACAGCAGTGCATGCTACCAGCCTGGCAGGCATCAGTTAAAAGGAAGATTTATAAGCACGTTACATGACTCAATAAATGGAAGTATAACAGCAAAAGCACACATGACGAATAAAAATGTATTCCAAAGAACTGTTTCAAACAGATGACTGATTACTTGGTCTGCTTAGTAGAGACTTGGGCAAGCAAACAGTTGGTAACTTCCTCTCCCTCCCTCCAAAAAAAGAAAAGAAAAAAAGCTACAATTCAATGTCTAGAACCCCAACAGCACACCCCTCCAAAAAAAGAAAAGAAAAAAAGCTACAATTCAATGTCTAGAACGCCAACAGCACACCCCAGAGCAACTTTTGCTGTCAAGCATGCACATGATGAAATCACTTTCCCTTGGCAGAGCTCCAGTCCTGGAGCATTTCTATTTCCTGTTACAACTGCACTGGTGATAAAGCTCACCACGAAAGCAATATTGCACTGAATATCAGTAGAAGCAGACCAAAAAAAATTAAGTAATCTGCAAATACTACATCAGAAATTAACCATGGTATTGTTCACTTGCTGCATATATTTCTGCTCCTGTTAAAAGTGAGCAGAGGATAAGACTTTCTGCCAGTTTTGTAAGGAGACAGGATGTACAGTCAAAGTCTCACTGTAAAAAACCTGTAGCTTGCAACAGTCTCAGTTTGCTCATCCCTCTAGCTTGTACTTGGCTCCTACAGTCATACTGAACAACATTAACTCCTCGTTTCATGGCCATTTAACACATATTTTTCATTTATCTGCCTTACCCAACCAAATTCTTCCAATAATTGAAAAGATTTCCTGACCTTTCTCTTATTTCCCAACAAGTAGCAAAATCTTTAAAACAAGTCCTATACATTATTTACAGAAGTTTGGAGTTATCAAAGAAATCTGATCTTATTCAAATTAGATCTGGAGCGCTGAAAGACTACTGCCATTTTCCTTCTACCATTCTCATTTATCTCATTAAAGTACTGAGCTCAGAAAGAAAATGTACTTGAGAATTAAGAAGGACAAAAGAGCAGTATTGCTCAGCACGAAGTTCTACCAGAGGTCTCCAACAGTGTGAGTCAGACACTGTCTGTAACGAACTTACTGCAGAATTTCAACTGGAAAATCAACTTGGAGAAACTACAGAGGAAAATTCTGGTCACAGTCACGTATGCCACATGCATTGCAATACAAACGTTCCAAATTATAACTGTTAGGCTGGGACTGTGATGCAATTTAAGATGCCTGTCCACAGAAAAAGAGTAATCACTCGTTACTGTGGCATGTGAAGATACCATTAAGATGACAAGGCAGTGAAAAACAGAGACATGTCTGTTTAAGACAGCAGGCAGGTCCTTTTCTGCATTTAATGTGAATACGGATGTCCTGTCAGAAATCAACTTCTTTAATATGTACCTATCGATTACATGTACAAAGACTGGCAATCAAACATCGCCACTATGGGTCACAGCAAAAACATTACAACAAAAAGGTGCCGAAATGAAAACAAAAGGTGAGAGAGCCAAGCGGGGTTACAAGAAAAAACCTAAGTAGATTCCAGTTCATAAAAGAGATGTATTTCAGTTTAATAAGATGCTTTAATCAAACACTATGAACTGACGAGTCTGATGTAACTGATAATCTAACTGCAGAATACTTACTGGTTTTACAAGTCTCAAAAGTAAAACGCTGATGGAATTTACACCATACTATGCTAAAAGGAAAAAAAAGTGCCAGTTTTACCAGCCTGCAAAATGGTTTTTGTGAGGGAAACGGAGAAGACAAAGTGTAACACCATATATTAGTAACACTGGATTGTATGAATGAGTAATATTAAATGGGAGAAACAAAGACCACCACGACTTCAGTCTACACGTCAATTTCAACAGAATGTTTGGATTCGATCAGAACATGAGTATGTGATTCTCAAAAGCAGAGAGCCGATCCGAAAGGGTCCAGTGGCAGCAAACAGGCCAGGGCAGCCGGGTGGCCGCAGTGAGCACCCTCACCCTGTAGCTGGAGAGGCAGAAGCGCTGTGGTGTGGGCAGGGCTGCGAGTGACTGCGGGGCAGCTCCTGCACTCCAGTGCCTCGGATCCCACGGCACGACCGGGCACCATCCCGCCCGCTGAGCGTCACAGAGACACTAAAAAGGCCGCTTCCAAAGGGCTGCTCACAAAACCTATCACGCAGCCTAACCAAATAATTTCTTTGCATCCTGAAACCGAAGCTGTGTGGCCGCAGCATGAACAAAACCGAGTTACCTACGCGAAACCGCGGCTTCCCCGGGGTGCGGCCCCGGGGGTGCGGGCTGTGCCGGACCCCGTTGCGGCGGGCAGCGCTGCTGGGCCGGACAAACCCCTCCGCCCCGCTCCGCTCGGGCCTGCTCGCACACCGCCCGGCCCGCGGGACCACCTACCCCGGACCAGCCCTCCCTCCCCAGGCTCCCCACCGCCGGCAGCGGAGCGGGGCCTGGCCCGGCCCGGCCGGTCCCACGGCCGGCGGGGGGACCCGCGGCCGAGCCCAGGCCGCCCCGGCGCCGGGCGGGGAGCGCGGCG